>OX392491.1:10161589-10761589 GCA_947623365.1 Achlya flavicornis
GAAATTTCGGATCTGGATATATAAATATCATACTGGTTTCAGATACGGTTACGGATATGAAATTATTTCGGATATCCGACATTTTCGGATAGTTTCAGTTACGGATGTATGAATAATATGATACCCGTTTCAGATATGGTTACGGATTTGAATTATTTGGGTTATCCGATTGTTTCGGATAGTTTCAGTTATGGATATATGAATAATATTATACCGGTTTTAGATACGGTTAAGGATATGACATTATTTCGGATATCTGATAGTTTCGGTTTTGGATATGAAATTCAGTAGCCTAAATTGAATAAATGGCTTTGACTTTTGACTTTGAAATTAGTGCGCGGCTGGTGAGTCGGCTCTTCCAGGCAAAAATAATTCATAACGTGTCTCAGTTATTAAGACAGTGTCTCCTATCCGAAATTATTCCACACTTTATATCAGTGACGGTTTCGGATAGATTTTTATTTCGGATATCCGACAGTTTCGGTTGCGATTACGGAGCTCCATATTATCGCTGATAATAAGTAGCATATATCCCTCTTCATACCTTAGGCTTTCTGCGTACCAGATTTCATTTCGATCAGCGGAGCGATTACGTAACTAAATTTCAATCATTTTCGAATTGAAATCGGTTCAATATAGCGGTTTTCTGATATCTTTTTTACGTTCTGATAACCGCAAATACAAACAGTGGTCCATTAGAAATGGAACCATGTCAAATTTGAAATATTTCTACCGATTCAGAGTTTATTTCAATCGGAATTTCATTGCAATAAAGTTACGTAATCCACGTACAGTTCAGCCGTTTACGCGTGAAAAGGTAACAGTCGTACTTTCGCGTTTAAAAATTAAAATTCAATTCTTGATGATGATGTTTATTAACATTATCATTAAGACTGGTTAAGATTCCACCTATCGCGCCGCAGGTCGTGGGTTCGATTCCCACACAGGACATGCATTTGTGTGCATGAACATGTCTGTATGTCCTGAGTCTGGGTGTGATTATGTATATACAATGTATTTACAAAAAAAAGTAGTATATGTATTATATCAGTTACCTGGTTTCCATAGTACAAGCTCTGCTTAGTTTGGGATCAGATGACCGTGTGTGAGGAATGTCCCAGGATATCTATTTATTTATTCATACTTAACTGTTCCTTACTAAGAAATACCTCGTGGTATGAAGAAGTGATGAAAATTTGACAATCATGGACAAATGATACATTGTAGCAGCTAAAAACCGTATTATTTTTGTGAATTTATTGGCATGGTAGCGGTCGATTATGTATCTTATAATTATTACGTATACGGTTGATTTTAGATTGGGTATTTTTGTGAGATCGGTAACACGCCATATATTAGTGGTATAGTATGTAGCATGCAAAAAACAACTTTATTGCATGTTAAAAATAGTTGTGTAAAGTAAATGTTGAGTTTTTGTTTATTATATTTCTTAGAGTTTGCTTTCGTTTGTAGATGGATGTACGGGTGAACAATAGTCATAATAGGCGGGTGAGTTCATATATACATATATATGTTTATGTCTAGAGCGTTGGTTTGTATAGCTTATAGATACAAAAATTAAAAAAAAAATAAGAAATAAAGAAAAAATCCAGCCACGTAGAACACGTAGGATTCTCTGTATGACAATCGCGCTCGTTCGAGGCTCGCAAGCCCGTCCACGCTACGCGAATCGTGCTCGCAGTGTGCTCGTTCGAGGCTCGGCTCGTGCTCGGTTCGCCAAGCATGGACGCACCAATATGAAAGCTGGTTTTGAAAAGAGTAATTGCTGAGTTTATTGCCGGCTCTTCTCAGCAAATGCAACCTTCCGAACCGGTATTAGAGTCATTCATAAGTGCTTGCGAAGGACTATTTGAATAATTGATTTTGAATTTTGTATTTTGATGACGTTTCTTGTATGGCCTTCATAAGATTTTCGTATTCATTATTTTTTGCGATGCAGCCGCAACAGAAATACACAATCTGTGAAAATTTCAACTGTCTATCTATGACGGTTCGTGATACAGCCTACCGATTGACAGACGGACGGACGAACAGCGTAGGCTTAGCAATAGGGTTCCGTTGGCACTCTTTCGGTATGTCCCATACAAAGGTTGATCGTTTACTAACGATAACGTTTGTCGACAACTATCTTGGCTAGGGGAGCAGGGCCCGACCTGCGAACAAAACGATGTTAGTAACTCGGGAAACAGCATACTTTATATAGTCTAGACGTTGTCAGCACTTTCCACGAGAACAAAGGCGTCGGACGACTATGGTTTTATAGACTGTGGTAACACCGAGCAATCTAACTCAGCAACTACACTGGGAGACTTTTTGGCGGGAACTTGCAGAGTGACGTTGCGTTTTTATTTTCATAAATTCGTGTATTTGGAGTTTTATTGCATATTATCGGTGGTATTTTATTCAATAAAGATCAATCCATGTGCACCAGTGAAGTGAAATGAAATGAATTACGTGTATCGTGACTTTTCAAGTTGTCTCAAGAAGTCCGTGAAAAGTTTTAGTACAATGACCACCATTGTTCTAAAACATGACTTTTATGGACGGTGACTGACTGAGGACTATGTGAAAGTGATTTATTGTGACTAGAACTTATAATATAACTGGAAATTGGCAACATACGCAAGACGTGTGACGCCACTGAAGAAAAAAAAAACTACTCACAGTTCGATGCTTTAGTTTCTTGCCTGTTCTTCTCAGTTGAAGGCCGAATTCTAAGCAGTAGGCCTAGACAAAGTTGGCTACGTTAGGATCTAGCGTATCCATATGTCAATCTCATACATTTTGTAACGTTTCTATTCGTGCAAACGCAACGAAATGTACTTTGTCTAGGGGGGCTGGTGGTAACTTGAGTAGCTTTGAACTTCATAGGTGCCTGAATAAATAACTTCGACTTTTTTTTTTTAAGTGAATTCTTTTTGGTTAAATCTATAAGCTATATAATACCCGTGTACCCCGCACATTGTATATATTGCACATTCTTTATTGCCATAAATACGTATCTTATTAAGTCTATATTAAAATATTACCCGCCTTTTGATTTGCATGTTTAGTAATGTTTTTTAGTTTGCATGTTACAATATTTCTTTTCCCGAATGTCATAGGAAAATGAACTGAAAAGCTATGCAATAAGATTCATATCTGTATCATGAAACGATAAACTATTTATTGAATAGATGATTCTAGTCGTAATTACATAAGATACATTTTTCTGTGACATTATTTACTTAGAAATAGGGTGTGATTGACAACATTTCATAATTTTGAAAAACTCAACTTTGCCCCGAGTTTGGTTCTTGTTTGGATTAATTTCGTACCTTTTAATAGAGGTAGAGCATAGCTTTTATTCTCTCAACGAGCAGCTAGCCTGGGGAAGTACCTCCACCTTACAGAATACCGCAGCCAAATAACTTTATGTTGTGTTCCTGCGCGTGAGTAAGGTCATCAGAGCTCATTAGGGAGGGGAAGGGTCGGTAACGCGTGAGTGGATGCCCCGTGTGTTACAAGCGTCCATATGGCTACGGTAACCGCTTACCATCAGGCGGGCCGTACGCAAGATCCCTCGGGTTTAATAGGTTTAATAGTTTAATAGTCGGGGGCTAATAATAATAAAAACATATCTTTGCTTAAGTTTGCTATTTATTTACTTATTAAATATTTATTCAGTCTACTTTGTAATTTAAATAAATAAATAAATAAGGCTGGGCACGCAATTGTTGTCAGTGCGATTAGAATGTAAATATTATGTAATGAATCTAAGCTTGTTTTGAAAAGAGTAATTGCTGAGTTTATTGCCGGCTCTTCTCAGCAAATGCAACCTTCCGAACCGGTATTAGAGTTTTAGAGTCAGACTTTTCAAAAGTTCCTGCGAAGGTCTATTTGAATAAATGATTTTGATAATATGTAATGTTGTCAATATATTAACATATCACATACTCATATAAAGTTATTAACTTTACTTTATAAATAGTTACAATATGAATTGTGTAGTTGAACTACGAATCTTGTGGTTCAATTCGAAATGTTCATGTTTTTCGCAAATTGCAGTTGTTTAGTATATGTTTATGGACATTTTATTTGCGGGAATTATAATACAGTCCACAGTCTTTGACTTAGCCAATCAGAGCGCACTGTCGGACTTTGCGGAATAGATAAAAAAAAAAGTGCAATTTATTGGGTTAATTGTTCGACGATACGTAGCAATTTAATTCAGCCACTAGTCAGTGATTTTGCACAAATTTTGAACAGTAAGGACCAATCACTGCATCGTGTTTTATTGACTTGACCAATCAGTACGGGGATTACGTAACTTTATTGCAATGAAATTCAGATTGCAATAACCTCTGAATCGGTAGAAATATTACAAAATCCGAAATGGTTCCATTTCTAATGAACGACTGTTTGTATTTGCAATTATCAGAACGTAAAAAAGTTATCAGAAAACCGGTATATTGAACCGATTTCAATTCGAAAATGATTGAAATTTAGTTACGTAATCGCCCCGCTGAGCGCATGTGTCCTTGACTAATGCCCGGTTTCTATAAACAAAAACGAATCGTTTTACTTACCAATGGTAGGTTTTTTATTGCCAAACTGGGCATATAGATCATTTCGTAAGCTAATTTTACCTGTGATAGCTACTTCCATATTTGAGGGTCTGCTATGCAAAGCTTTGAGGTCTTTGCTTCATTATTAGTAAAGATAAGAGTATTAATTTTAACCGATAACGGTCCGTAAATTATAGGAATCGGCCATTAGCCAATCGCCAATGGCTACATTCCGAATTAAATAATATCGCTCACAGTGCTCACAGCAATAATTTTCGTACCGAGTTAGATATCACGATAATGACAGCTGAGAACTGTCAACAATTCGGAACGCCCGTTATCGCGCTCACAGTATTCAAAACAGAACATTTGAGAATTTAATTAAAATCTGAATTAACAATGCGCTAGAACTCCTCATATCTTTTATTAGTTGACTCGCAAAAAGGAATATCCGCATTTTTTATTATTTTTCTCTCATAAAATCATAAAAAGTATCTTTGCCATATGGAAAACCAAAAATCTTATTAGATTTTTGCCGAAAACACAATAACTAACCGTCACTTTTTGACAGCGCTCACGGTGATATCAATTTAGGGCATGGTCGGTGTGAGCGCAAGATGGCGCATGTCATGACGTCATCTATGACGTTTCACGGGACATCGTGATGGCGCTCAAAGTAATATGGAACGGGTTTAAGCACGCTCAAATCGATTACAGCGATTATATCATTAATTCGGAATGTAGCCAATGTCGGTGGTAGGAAATTGGCGGAATAGATGTCAAATAACTGCAATTTGCGAAAACAATTGTATCGTTTAATACATTTGTATCGGCACGTGAAACTAATGTGAATTTGTCGTGTTGTCTAGGAGAGCGGCGGCGGCCGCAGCGGCAACAAGCCGGCCGCGGCCAAGCCCGCCTACACGCAGTCCTACTGGGCGCCCAACTAAACAACCCTACCCTACACTACTATATACGAGTACTCTATACGGTTAGTATACATATGTATCTTTCCTTTTGGAATTTCACGGTCCGAGGACCGGTCCTTTTGGAAGGCGTGTCTATTGTCAACACGTAGAGGCCCCTTTAAGATACTTCAATGTGTTGGGATATGTACACTAAGCGGATTCTGTCTGTGCTCGTACTATTGAAGAAATACCGCCAAAGACAGCATCCATATACAGTATACATATTATTATTATTATACCCGAAAACTGCAATTGCTATCATCATCAGCCTATAATGTCCCACTGCTGAGCACAGGCCTCGTTTCACAAATGAGGGTGAAAGGGAATGGGCAGATACTCCACCACGCGCGCCCACTGCGGATCGGTGGAGGTAGGCTAGTGGTCAACCTACTGTTGGAATTTTTCAAGCCGCCTAGGAGGCATCCAACTAGCTTAACGACTATCACAATTAAGTGATAACCGGGACCAACGGCTTTACGTGCCTTCCGAAGCACGGAAACGCTCGATTTGAAATACCACTAGGTGGTCACCCATCCAGGTACCGACCACTACAGACGTAGCTTAACTTTGCCGATCGATTAAGAACGGTTAATCATGCTACACCACGAGCGCTTCTGCTATATTCGCAATTGCTATATCCAGAGTAAATAAAGAACTGTTTGGAACTGCAATATATTCGTTCACATATAATGATCTATTAGGGCTTCCAAGCAAATATATATAATTTCATAGGTGTATGTATGTTTGTCCACTCATATTTTCGAAGATATTAATCGGATTGTAACCATTATTTCTTTATTGGTTTACATTTACTTCAACTTAGGGAACAGTGCAAGTTTCATCGAAATCGGTTCAGTAGCTTTCAAGATATGGACAAATATGTGTGATGGCCTGGCTTATTGATAAGAGCTACGGGTGTGGTGTCAAAGGAAAAACATCTCAAAACCTGGGGCAAATTCTAGTGCATTTAAGAACAACTAAAAATGACGAAATTAAAAAGTAATTTCAAACGATTCAATCGACTTCAAAATAAACCAAATAGTATGAAATAACTAATCTGACACTGATTTCAAGTCAGCAAAAGAGCACGACGCATTCCATTGAAAATATTTCGCTGACTTCAAATAAGTGTCAGGTTAATTATTTCTTACTTTGTAGTTTATTTTGAAGTCATTTTTTTAATGATTTATGTTCTTTGATAAAAAAAAGTGTTTATATAACGTATTTTGTACTTTATTCACAGGCAGTCAACACACAAAGTCGTCAGACACATGTACATAGAAAATGGCGCGATACCGCCCTCCCCCCTCTTTATTCAGTCAATTGTCGGCGTTTAGTGGCCGCCACTACCCCCTCCCGCGCCAACCCCTTACTACATGTTACGTGACACGAACATTATAAGTATCCACTAATGTACCTACGTGTAACTGATAATGTAAAATAAATTAAATGGTTTTTAAAAACAATGGTAAAACGTATGTTAAATAAATTAATATTATGTTCTCTATATAAAAATTCATAGTGTAATTGTGTCGGGGTGCGAGCGATTTTAATTATTTTCTGTTTTTTTTTTTTAACTTACACGGAATTCGTAGCGTAATGTATCGAGATTAATCGTATATTAGTTTATGTTGCGTTCTCGCTCGCGCCCGACTCACGTTCTCATTAAGTCCAAACGATAGGTTACAATTGTTTAAAAAATTAACTGTAGTGCTATTTGTATATCTTATTATATGTAATGTATGTACGTTAAGTGTTTGACGCGCAATGCGCGCCGAATTGTTTATTTTTTTTTTGTATTTAGTTGACAGACTTTGTAATTAAAACATAATTAACGATGTTAGGTCGATAATCGTAATGTAACAATAAAATAGTCGAGGTCTTTTTTTATGTGAAAGAAATGCTGTCAATGATCTCGCGGGCATTTGAAAGTATGAGGGAATTACACATATTGGAACTTGGTGATGTCGTTTTATTTATACCATGGGCAGTGTGGCTTACGTTCGTTGCTCGCTTACACACAAAATGGCCTGAAGATGTCTAGGTTCAGGAAACAACGTGGAGGTGTCTGATACAATTTTGTATTTGGTGACAAACTAAAAAATCAAATTGACGGGCCAGTTGGCGCAGTTGGTTAAGACTGGTAAAGATTCCACCTATTGCGCCGCAGGTCGTTGGTTCGATTCCCGCACAGGACATGCATTTGTGTGCATGTACATGTCTGTATGTCCTGAGTCTGGGTGTAATTATGTATATTAAGTATGTATTTACAAACAAAAAGTAGTATTTGTATTATATCAGTTATCTGGAGCTCTGCTTAGTTATGACCGTGTGTGAGGAATGTCCCAGGATATTTATTAAAATTCTTGATCTGTGGCCTTGCTGGCAAGTGCTACATATTTCATTTCCCTCGGTTGTGGTACAAATAATTTATTTTAGACGGTATGATCTTTCAACTCGTTAAAAAATTTATATTAGATTCAATGAAAAACAGAAATATACCCAAATATTTATGTAAAATTCAACAATAATAACGTAACATATAAAAAAATACAATAAAATTACAGAACTAATATATCCCGTTAAATTATTCATTTCGCTTTTAGGCCTATCAGCAATTTTCTGAAAGACATCAACGTTATTCTATAACGATTCAAACTGAAAGAAAAGTTTTTTTTTCTGGCAGTATAAAAAAACAGAGGTTTAACTAAAAATAATATAGACTTAGGATTAATTCATGCTAGCGCAGAATCGAAGCGAAAATATACAAGTAAATATAGC
The DNA here is from genome assembly GCA_947623365.1 of Achlya flavicornis. Lineage (NCBI taxonomy): Eukaryota > Metazoa > Arthropoda > Insecta > Lepidoptera > Drepanidae > Achlya > Achlya flavicornis. Next base: position 10,169,907 of record OX392491.1, read on the forward strand.
AAATACACACTTATCTCAACAAAGTAATGGTCATATTTCTTCTGAGATAAATACAAATACGCGCGCATTGTATGGAATTCGCGGGTCTACGAGCGACCAAACGATGATAGGCCTTCCCGCTATGAGATAAGGGTGATTTTGCTATATTTACTTTAAGATTTTCGCTTCGATGCGCTTCGAGTCCGCTCTAGCTTCAGTTGACCCTTAGTATTTGGCTACGCAACATTTTGCGTGTCATTTCAGAAGACGTTAATGGCAGGTATACTTTCAACTAGAGATAAACTATGATTTTGCTTTCAGAAACCATTATATTTGCATCTTATTAAGTATAGCTTTTAGCGTTCAGCAGCGGAATGCTTATGATAAAATATCTATTATTTTAATCATAAAACTAAGAATCTCCACACCTTATAAAATTGTATTAATATCTTGGAATGTTACCCACTAATATCACTATTGTTAGGCACTTTAAACCTTAAAAATAAATGCATAAGAATCAAATTCACCATGGACATAGCTATATAACGTAGACACGCAGTGACAAATCAAAATAGACTTAAAATATATAGAGTAACAATTGTAATTTCAACTCTAAACTGAAATATACAAGTCTCATTTTAATTTTTCACGATAAACAACCTGATGTCTTCGTATCTAAGTAAGATCACAAATGTGCAGCGGCGGCTTCATCCACAATCCAATAGAGGGAGCCACTGGTCGGCTTCACTTTTCCTGCAGGCAAGTCCTCTTTGTCTTTCAGTATGCGCTGGAAAGAGACAATACTTTGTTAGGATGTGTTAGCTTTTCATACATTTATTCTACAGTTTTTCATCAAAAGAAAGGAACCTAATAACGTAGGTATAAATTAAATTGATTAGGCCAAAAACACTAAGTTAGTTCACACGCAAAAAGATAGATGGCGCCACAAAATCCTGCATCGCGCTTACGAAGTTTATTCGGCTATCTGCATTGGTGACAGGCTGCCGGAAGATCTTCCCTTTCAATTGTCATCCACCTTGCACCTCCATACCCTTTTCTCTCCTTGTTAGAAACTTGCCACAACTGTGGGGACATAACAGCTTGTAGCTGCATGTGTATCATAAATAAATAAGCTCAGTGATACTGAAAGACGTCGTAACATGGCAAAGGTAGTGGGTTCGAATCCTACATGCATCGATTGATTAACCCAAAGAAGTAAAATGACATTCAATTTGTATGAATTCTATTCTGCCAATTCTATTTCTCTATGGTGTTAGTTTGTAGTACCTCTGACAACTATGTCACCATGGTTATTAGTCATGTGACCGATTGTGAAATCCTCAAGTTCTTCAATCCAAAACCTCAGTGAGATGGAGAGAAATTATCTAAAGCTTCTTTATTTATTTATGATACACATGCAGCTAAAAGCTGATTTCGTGTATATCACTGCACTTTAGTCTTTAAGTACTTGTAGAGTCTATTTTTAAAAGAGTTCAATGTTTTTGCACTGATAACTGTCTCTGGTAATTGATTCCACTCGCAAACGACACGGTTAGGCATAAAGTGTTGGCGGGGGTTACTTTTGCTAAGGCATGTATTTAACGCGGCGACAAATTAATCTGAATTTGGTATTTATAATAATGAAAGGAGGTACTAAAAATAATAGGTTGGCAGCTAAAGTGAAGGATCATTTTAAGTAGAAAGCAGCAGCTAAATAAGCTTTGTTTTAATTTAAACTGGCATCGATATTTTTGTTTTGGTAACTGAATTTATTGTTAGGCGAAGACTTGATGGCGGATAAAAAGTAGAAAATAGGCTTTCTTAAATTATATCATGAGGTTGTATATAAAGTAAACTAAGATGAGAAGAAAATATGAACATGGTCATATAAAACATACTTTGTGCGACATTTTAAGAGCTCTAATTAAAGCAAATAGTGGCATGCAAAAAAAATAGTGTGTCTATAGATTTATTTCTTGACTTTTATTTTCAACTCGCTTTTATTAGCTTCACCTGGAAACATGGAATTGCTTCACATTCTATGGAATCACATATATGTAAGCCGTGTTCGGACTTGTTGGAATCGTCTTGAGATGCATGATGATGCATTTTAGTTTTAGTTTTATTGTTTTAGTTCCAGTGCTTACCCTCCTACTCCATCATCAGACCCTGAAAACCTTACATGGTTAAAGTTCATCTCACGACAATTCCAACAAACCCAAAAACGGCCAGGATACGATGATCCACTATGCAGTTCGAGTGCTTACCCTCCTACTCCATCATCAGACCCTGAAATCTATATACAGTCAAAGTTCATCTCATGACAATTTCTCGAACACGGGTAGGATACGTTGCTCCACTATGGAGTTCCAGTGCCTACCCTCCTACTCCATCATCAGACCCTGAAAATCATACATGGTCAAAGTTCATGTCACGACAATTCTAACTACCCCAAACACGGCCAGGATACGATGATCCACTATGGAGTTCCAGTGCCAACCCTCCTACTCCATCGTCAGACCCTGAAAACCATACAAAATTAAAGGTCACTGTTTTCGGTCTCGAAACCAGAAGACCCCGGTTCGAGTCCAGCTGTTTTTTTTAAAATTTCGAATCTAAATATAATTTCCAAAAAACACGATAAGCTAAAAAGTAAAAACCAGTTTCATCTCGGTCATCCAGATACTAATTATGATGCCACAAACAAAAATACTGAAACCCTAATTCTTAATTATAGTACCCGTTTAAATTTTTACAGCTGCTTGCTAATCGCAGCCCGAAAGTGTATTTTTATATGGAAGCCTATAGTTGCCAATAATACAATGTTTGTTATCCCACTGTCAATATTAGTCGCCAAGTCATTATTTATAGTACCCCACCTATTATTTCTATGTGCCTGTTTAATATATTTGCTACCTTAAAGAAGCTGCCACTATTTGGTTTTTATGATACCTTGCAATTTGTAGCCCATCTAATTTAATAGTTACCAAATTATTTAATCGCTGCCAAGTTATTTTTTTAGTAACCGATAGTTTGTCGCCCTTTAATTTGTTAGTCGCCTCGAAAATAATTAGCCTTTTGCTAAAATTGATCTTGTGATTTTAAGGGAGTGCCCTCTGAGATTGTAATTTTTGTTCATTGTATATAAATTGTAAAGTTCTTGCACATTATAGTGCCCAGTTAGTATCTTATATGTCTATATGAGGTCTCCGCGTTGTCTTCGTTCCTTCAGGGTCGTTAAACTAAGTTCCTTAAGACGTTGATCATATGGTTTGTCTTTTAAACCAACAACCATTTTGGTAGCCTTCCTTTGAACTTTTTCTAGCATGTTAATGTCTTGTAAAACTTATTATCTTACCTTAACCATATCAGCTTTACCCGCACCACTAACAGCAAATATACAATTCCTTGCATTGTTAATAACAGGGTAAGTCAGTGTAATTCTAGCTGGAGGTGGCTTCGGAGAGTCAGTGATAGCTGCCACGGTACCAATTTCTTTCAGCAGTGGGTGACCGGGGAACAAAGAGCATGTGTGCCCGTCTGGGCCCATGCCTAGTAATAATAGGTCAAACTTGAAGTCTTCAGTACCAAATGCTTGTTTCAATTTTTCTATGTAATCCTTTGCCGCGTCTTCCGCTGTTAAAGGATACATGAGTGTTTGAATTAAATCAAAATATTGTTTGTTTGTGTATTATAAACTCATGGTAGAGATCAACTGTATACATACGCGCGTCATACTTGTGAACAGGTGCTGCTTGTGGGGGCTGGTCTGCTTAAGTTTGCTATTTATTTACTTATTAAATATTTATTCAGTCTACTTTGTAATTTTGCCGCCGCGCCGGGGCACGCAATTGTTTTCAGTGCGATTAGAATGTAAATATTATGAATATATCTATATATATTATCTAAGCTTGTTTTGAAAAGAGTAATTGCTGAGTTTATTGCCGGCTCTTCTCAGCAAATGCAACCTTCCGAACCGGTATTAGAGTCAGACTTTTCATAAGTGCCTGCGAAGGTCTATTTGAATAAATGATTTTGAATTGAATTGAATAATACCTATTCAGTATAGGAATGTTTTTTTGTCAATTTCGCAACTTGGCTATTTGTGGTTATTTTCACAATGAGCCATGCTGTCCATATTGAAAATTTCACAAAACAGAGAGCTGGCTCCAGTAAGCTCTCTCATATGTTGTCGTCATCATGTCGAATGAATGAATGACTTCATGACATCAAACAACCCAAAGACATGCAATGACTTCATTCTTTTTAAACCTATTATTGGTCTAGCCTAAGTCAATCGGGCAAAGACCATCTGGCAGGGCAAGACCTTACAGTAAGAAAGACAAATTCTGAATAGCTACAAATATAGCTGCCCCATATTCAAAAAGCTTGCTATTAAACTGAAGTTTTACTGGGCTGCGATCTTTGTAGCTATTCAGTATTCGTGTATTTCTTAACAGTACTGTCTTACCCTACCGGATGGTCTTCGCCCCATTCACCTTACTGTATATACCAACCTGAAACTCCCTGTTTAATCACAATAAACTGGCTTTCCTTCAACTTGGTCTTCGGTACAAAGTCTCTCTTGTACACACCAAAAGTGGAGTCTTCACTATCCTCAGGAACAACTCGTTCATCGCAGAATGCTAGTGTCCACTTTGACCAGTCGGTATCTAATGTTGGTAGGCCCTGGCACAGGAATTTGACCAGGGATCCACCTGAAAAAGCATATTTAAATATGGTTAATATCCTAAAGTACTCTAAACTGCACTATTTAGCTAACATAAAAGAGAATAGATTAAGCAATGGACTCGCAGTTCCTGAAAATCAAAAATATGTATCTTTTTTATCCAACTGGGCATTTACTTTTTAATTAAATGGTTAAGAATATTCTATGCTAATATTATAAAGGGGTAAGTTTTGATCTAGGAATTAATCACCAGAGTAGTTCCAGTCAGATAAGATTCTGAAACTTCTTTCACTTGTGGCGACTTGCGTGCCACCTATTTATTTAGCGTACAGGTCACAGACATATAGTACTGGCTGATTTTTTATACTTTTTTATAAAGATGTTTATTTAGAATTGTTTTGTGTTAGGAACATGTCATGCTGTTCAGCTCGGCTATTTGGAGTTTGTCATACCTAGCAGTCGTTTTCTCATGTGTTGTTGAGATAAATTGTTGTGAATTATAAAGCTAAATGAGAAATAACTCTTGTAATGTGTCAATAAGACCAGGAAATAAAAAGCCCTAATGTCTAAATTTTTCAGCAGTTTCATACACTAACCACGAATTCCCACACACTAATAGGAAGCTACATTATACCCGGGTGTTATATATAGGCTACTTTTCATACCGGGAACGCAGCGGACAGCTAGTTCAAGATAATTAAACTGGAGTAAAATCACTTTACTGAAGAATGCCATTTAAACCCTCAAATGGAAATCTTGGCACAGAGAAGCAAAATGAGCTGCTGATCAAAACCGATAAGGTCGAATACCAATAGGGGTCTAGAATTCCTTACTTACCAGATAACCCAATGAAAAACTTTCCTCTAATATGAATAGCATCGTTCGCTATTTTTTCAATGTAAGACGACAGTTTACTGATGACCTCTTGTTCATCCGACACCTTAATTATTGTCATGTTTATTTATAAAAATAAATATATCAGTTTTATGCAAAGTAAAATAAAAATTAAATGAAAAAGACAAAATTTTGGATGAAATTAGGTTATAATATTGACCTGTCACTGTCACATTGACATTGGTGTGGTTCATCGACCGACCTTCTGTAAATAATTCATTTTTAGCATGTGCTGTTCTGTTCTGACTGCATCTCCGACACTGATAGAAATGAGAATAATAAGAATTACTAATAATAAGACTGTTTTGCACTCCAACAAAACAGTTATTATGTGTGTGAAAAAACACAGCATTTTATGAAGAAGCATCTACAGATATTTACCATATTAAGCATGAAATTGTATACTTTACCTCTTCTCTCTTATATTACCTGTCTCTTTCACGCACAGCAGAGCGCGACATGTACCTGAACTGGAGCGCACCTGTGAACTCATAGTCTTCCATTCATCACCGGCAAGAGCCTTGCTCCAATGCTGTGTGTTTTTTCACACACATAATAACTGTTTTGTTGGAGTGCAAAACAGTCTTATTATATGTGAATCCAAAACACACAGCATTTTATGAAGACTTGTTTGTTATCTGCTGGTGAAAGAGTACATACAAATGCTATGTGAAAATAAATAAATTTAAATATGCTCTCAATGTTATAATAAATTATGCATATTCATTCATGTATTCATTATTATTATATCTAATAATATATCTTTAAATGTCCTTTAATTAATGATAATAAAGGACAAAGTTATAAATTCAATATCTCAAATTACAAGTAATGTTTGTATAAACATCTTATTTTATTATGTAAGTACCTTATCAAAAACTTAAGGGAACTTCTTGAAGCAAAGCCTCATGAATTAAAATTATTAGTAGGTAGCCTAAGAAAATACTTGATAAGTATTCTACTAAGATATCTTAAGATTAAAAAAAAAAAAAAAAAAAATATAAATTACTTAGAAATCATTCCAAGATCAAACTAGCATACATCAAGTATGCAGTATTAATAATTTAAAAGAAAATTGTAATACAAAAAATCTAACAATTATCTAAAAGTTTATCCTTATTATTTTTAATTGGACTAAACTCTATTTTTCTATCTATGGCACGACAGTAGGATTCTCTTCTAATGATCTAGTTTCTAAAAAGCTTCTAGAGCGAGATACTAAAGATTGTTAGTCGCACACTGCCTGGTGAAGCATTTATACCAGCTTTTAATCTCACTTGCTATCATAGTTTGAGTAGCTGATTTAAGTGTGCCCATCAATGATATAAAAATGTTTATGTCTCTTTATCATCTCTGCTTTTTATTTTGTACCGGGCATGTGCAGGTGCTGTTACAATAACCAACCCGATTGGTCTTTATCAGCACTGTCTGTTTTTGAGCCAAATTTTGGCCTAAATATTATTCTACTTATTAATGTCATCATTATCAACTATCATTAGACAACTCTGAAAGTCATGAATTATGTCATGAATTCCTTGAAATGAAGGCATTGTTGTTCTTCATCTAACAGTATCAAACAATATTTGGTTGATCAGAGTATTATTAAGTCAGTCAAAAAGCAGTTCTGTTTCCACATGGGTGCTTCCTTCTCTGGTGGGCTTATATCACAGACATAAATCTTTTTTGTCTGCGGTTTATATAGCTTTCAAAACAATATACAAAGAATTTGTCTTTGTGTAATTCTTAGTACTATGAAATTTTTAGGGTTCCGTACCCAAAGGGTGCCAAACAGGACCCTATTACTAGCTGAATAAGTGAATATTGCTCCTCTATGTAGGAGTATAATCTATATGCCAGTTTGTCCATAAGCTGTAACTTATCTAGAAACCTGGCATCTGACTGATCTAGGCTAACTGATCAGAAGGTTCTAGCAGAACCAGTATCAAGATAAAACATACCTAACATCTCACGACACAGTAATGGAAAATTAAATCTCCTGAAAAGAAGCTTTACAATATCATCATACAAAGATCTACTATGATCTTGGATGGAAGAAAAACTTGCTTGACACTAAAGCTCTCTAAAGGCAATAAAGTAGTTATCATCCCTGTCGCGGAGTTTACGTGGGGCAGCACCAGTGGCATTATATTGGATGGTGGAATTCTCATGCCAACGCAAACTTCCAAGAAGGTTGACTGAACGCGTCGTAATATAAAAATTAATAAAAATAAAATGGCTGACCATACTTATGATATTTCTATGGGCTGACCCATCTCCTGGAATCCTCTGTAATGTCTACAACTGCAGATTCTTTTGACGCGAATAGGTCGATGTTTGGTATGCCCCATATTCTGAGTACGGCCTCCGAGGCCGGGGCAACATATGCCATTCCGGCACTGGTCGATTTCTGTACAGGAGATCGGCTTCTTTTGGCACGAATAGCTCGATACTTGTGACGCCCCAAATTCTGAGTACGGCCCCCGAGGCCGGGGGCAACAAGTGCCATTACGACACAGGTTGTTTCTGGGAGAGGTGATCGGCTTTCTTTAGCGCGAATAGGTCCCTACTTTGTACGCCCCAAGTTCTGAATACGGCCCCCGAGGCCGGGGGCAACAAGTGCCATTACGGCACTGGTCGGTTCTGGGAGAGGTGATCGGTTTCCTTTGACGCGAATAGGTCCATACTTGGTACGCCCCAAATTCTGAATACGGCCCCCGAGGCCGGGGGCAACAAGTGCCGTTCCGGCACTTGTCGGCTTCTGGACAGGCGGTCGGCTATGCCGTTGTATCTCCCCGAGAGGTACGCCGCCAAGAGCGATATATTTAGCACTTCAGTGAGCTCTGCGAGCTTTGTCGTTAATTTCAATAAGACTAGGGACTGCAAGGCCGCCCTTGTTTCCTATATGCGCTTCGGGCGTCTTGTCGTATTGTACTAGAATATGAGAAACTATTGGTGAGAACCTAACGCATCATAAAAATTTGTACACCACAAACAGTTATTTACATTTAAGTGCCACAACCTGTAGTGAGCACACCATTTGCCTTTTAGTTACCTCTCATTGTGGTGAGTACCCCAGCTCGCATCCGCTGCGTCTGTGGTTAAGAATTGTGTCTCCTCTTTCCTGTGCAGTGCTACTAAACTGTGAGTTATGACAATCTGCCACCATCATAGTTCCTGATGCTGGAGGAGAGAATTCTCTCTTATTTTTTGAGGAGTGAAGCTTCTCAAGAACCATTGTGTTAGCCGTTAGTACCCTCCTGGGGTAGTAATGATTGTAAAATTGAGGAGTCCTAGTAAAGTCTGGGTCACTCTCTTGTACTTGGTATGTCTATTGTCTTATAGCACAGTTCCCTTTTCTTTGGAGTGCACCTATTGGTGTTTCACAAAAGGCACGTGTTTCACAAATGTTCCTGCTCTTGCAAATGTGTTGTGACAGACTTCTGGTAATTGAGATGGCAACCTAGAACTTTTAGAATATTGAAAGTCTCCGAGACCTGATTCTGTAGCCAGCCTCTGTTCTGATTGACTAGGATGTAGTCTAAGTAAGATTCTTATTTACTAATACTCCGTTGTATGCAAGATCATATCCTTTGCAAAAGTACTGGCTAGTACTTGGTTCTTATAGTAAACCCTTAGGAATTGATGGCGTGACTCTGCTATTGTTAAATAAAAATAGGCCTGTTGCAGGTCTATTCTTGCCATCAAATTGTTTTCCTCTAAGAATTCGGCCACATCTGTATAAGACACTGTCTAGAAATGCCTGGTTACTAGTCTGTTGAGTGAAAACTCATTGGTCGAATATGGTATGCACTCTCCCCCCCCCCCCAGTACAAAAATACTTTTTCTTGTAAGTCCTCAATTAGATTATTATAATTATTATTATTATCTTTTACTAATGTTATTTCTATAGGAATCCCTTTGTTGAACTTCCTTAGTAAAAAGGGGTTTTAAATATAGGAGTTTTGTTATGAAAGGACTGCGACTACAACTAATGATGTTTAAAATAAATTGGTTTGCACCAAGCTCCTCCCATGCCTGTGCATGGTGCTTCAAGCATCCTCCTCCGAATGCTAGGTTGCTTAATATATTTTCATATTGTTTCTGATTTTGCTAGGCATTGTTTTATTATGTTATGTTAGTGGGAGGCCTTATGAGGCCTTAGTAATTTATCTCTATCTATTATGTTTGTAATATGTAGAGGATCTAATGTAACTGGACACAGTTCAATATAATAAAGAACAAGGGACATCTTGTACCTTATTAAATTCTGGTTTATTCAACCATCTCTGGGAATCTTCATGTGACTGAAAGAAAGGTAATTGGCACCTGTAGGAAAGTCCCACAAAAGGACTTTTAACATTTGACTATAATTTACTTACCTTCTGCCACAAATAAATTGTATTATTTTGTCTATGCACTTATCAATTGGAGTCTGGCCCCAGTAGCCCAGACATCTTTTCAAACAGTCATTTGGGTTCTTGCACCCTAGTTTAATGAGATCCTACAAACCCTGCTTTAAAAGTTCCTGTTGTTCTTCCCGTACTTAATTATTAGTCAAAGCTGTTGACATATATTCAGCAGAAGCTAAAACATCTTTTTATTTTGTAAAAATGGCTTAATTCTTGCTTAATTTTTAATGCAACAAAACTTGGTGTAGCTGAATAATCCTAGATAAAGACTTGTACCGTTTGCCTCTCCACATTTGTATATCAACATGCTGAAGTTGATTTAACCTTTTCAAGCCTCTACTTCTTCGCAGAGGGAATTCCCTCCTTTTCTTCAAAGTGAGAATTTTAATTACCTGATTGAAAATAGTGTTCTCATACAATGATTAACTAAGTAAGGAGGCTGGAAAAGTTAATTGTTCAACTTGGTTACTGGGTTCTGCAGACTCAAATACGAATTTTATGTGGTGGAAGTAATCTTCTACGGTAATTGAGCCAAAATTCCGGAAATATTTAACTTTATTCATTATAGAGTCAATTGTTGTGTGTCAAGTTGATTTTACTTACGGCGTCCATTTAGAGGTGGTAAGGGTTTGCCCTCTTCATCTTCCGAAGATGAAGAAGATGCCTTCAATACCTGGAGACACCAGTGCGGCTTCGAGTCGGTTGCTTTTTACTGAAATAGCAACATCCGACCCTACATAAACACCGTTCTTACCCGCAGAATCTTCGGTATTTTAACATAGAATGATCTCTCATTCTTTTACAATAACTCTATCTTGACACAAACTAGAGATTTTTTACTTGAAATCGAAGAAATAATCACTATTATTTAATAAAAAATAGTACGAAAAAAATTTGCATGCTTTCAGCGGCAAATATGTACATGCTATGAGTTCACAGGTGCGCTCCAGTTCAGGTACATGTCGCGCTCTGCTGTGCGTGAAAGAGACAGGTAATATAAGAGAGAAGAGGTAAAGTATACAATTTCATGCTTAATATGGTAAATATCTGTAGATGCTTCTTCATAAAATGCTGTGTGTTTTGGATTCACATATAATAACTACTGAAACTGGTTAAAGTATTTCATCTAAACCAGAAATAAAGCGAATAATCTGATTAAATTCGGCAAGATGTCGGTTGTTTGACAGCACATAATAATACACAAACATAAGAAGTATTAATAATTATTATTATTAATTATTACATTAATATGTAAAAGAGGGACAAACATAGTGCGATAAGAAGAGACACCCTCTTGTCAAAACGGGCCTCGATCTCGACAACTACGAGTAGGTAGGTAAATAAAATAGGTCAGACTTTCATAAAGAGTACTATGAACTACAGCGCGTAGCGAAATATTAGTCTATGGCATCTACCGTGAGCACAAGTACGATCAACGCAGCCGCGGCACGAACTCTGCGATAATAACACGAATCGAACAATTCCCGTAGCGAAAATCGTCGAATAAAACTGTTAAAATGGTGAATTGTGCCGTGAAGTTTTGTAAAAACAATTCAAGAAAACATAATAAACGAATTGATAACATAACATTTCACCGGTAAGTAACATTCTAAGTTAAATTTAATATTTATTATCTTAGTTGCGGGGGAGAAGAAGGCAAGAAGGGCGGGCATGCAGGCAGCCGTGTTGCACGAGACATTAATAATAAATGTATAGTACTTCACGAACCTGAGGCAGGGGACAGTGTCGATAAATTTATCGATGCTTTTTATTTTCGATAATTATTGTATTAATGTTATTCAATGAGTGAACATTATAAGTCTATTTTTAATTATTATTATTACAAACATTGAAAATAACACATTAATTTCACTAAAATTATCAAGTACTTATTATTATTATTACCTATATCATGATTGTTATTATTTTAAATGATTAGCATATCATTAAAGAAGTTAGTCAGCACCAAGGCTTGGAATTATCAAGATACATGCACATGACAATTATAATTATCAGTGAAATACGGTATTTCTTTACGGTATTTATCTACTAGCTACCGATATATTTATAGTTATTCTTTTATGATGTTATATAGCAACGTATAAACATTTTGTTTTTGTTTAAGATTTCCAAAACAACCTGAATTAAGAGAAAAATGGAAAGATGCAATAAAAAGATCTAATTGGGAGCCCGATATTAGAAGTTATATATGCTCTACCCATTTTAAATCATCTGCTATTTACGAAACCAAAGGAGGGCTACGAAAAATGGTACATGATGCAGTTCCTGAATTGTTACTAGAAGAAACAAAAAACACAGCGAAAAAGGAAAAAAGGACAGTATCTGGCGTTAGCGAGACTAATCTTATAACTACTAACGAATCTAAAAATATAGTGAAAAAAGAGAATAGTACAGTATCTTTCGTTAGCGCGACTAATCTAATCTCTACTAATGAATCTAAAATCATTGTGAAAATTGAGCCTACTACAGTATCTGGCGTTAGCGCGACTAATCTAATCTCTACCAACGAAACTATCTTAAATGCTAATCGCACCGATACTCAAAGGAACTCTTCTTTAAAGCGACAAATTATTGGTTTAAAAGAAATAGCAAGAAGACGACGTTTACGTTGCAATTCTCTATATATGCAAATAAATCGACTAAAGAGAAAAGTAACTTACTTAAATAAAATGATTACTGACCTCCTTCAGAACATTTATGTGAATCAACAGCAAAGTGATCGTCGTGAAGTCGTCTCGTAGGCCGCGGGTTCGATCCCGGTCCGGTCAAATGTTTTTATATTTCTTTGACTTTTTTTTTGTACACCAAGCAAAAATCTGCCAACCAAGTACTGTTGAATTATACTACTATATTGTATTGTACTAGATATGGAAGAGCGGGGTCTCCTAGAAGTATGTAGAGTATATTCACTTAAACTTCGAGGAAGTAAGTAGCATAGGGTGGTAATATCTCCTCTAAAATCTTGGAATCATCACACCACACCACATGACGATTAAGTCCCCGGATTTAAGAAATAGAAGTTAAATATTGCACTTTGAATACATTCGTAAGAAACATACATAACATATTCAAAAAAATATAGAAAAAGAGCTCTACAAGGTCGGCAACACTGGCAATCCCCCTGGGATTGCAAATGTCCATAGGCGGTGGTTACCACTTACCATCCGGTGGCCAATCTGACTGATTGTAAACATGTTGACATAAAAAAATTACACAATTTTAGTACGTAACACAAAAAAAAGTGATAATAATTCGTTGTTTTTTCAAATCCCTAGATTGAAACGTCAATATCGTCATTCCAGGATTTTAGAGGAGGTATTACCCACTCCATGTCACATAATCCCTCGAAGTTTAGGTAGAGTATCTACGTATTCCGATCTCTGATGATAATTGATAAGTTACCGAAATAAATATTTTTCAGTATCATTTTCTGTTTAATTTTTAATTATCTTTGGTGACCCAATATTTGTATTTTTACGATACTTTTACCGAGATCAATTATATTGACAGTTACATACAAGCAACTTTTATCGACATTCTATTTCTGACTACTGGTAAGTCACTAGTGCACAATATATCTATGAATGCATATAATCTATATGCAAATTGCTCACGCTTTGCGCAAGGTAAGGTTGTTTTCACTGTACTGATATCTCTATCTATACTAGGTACTTTACTTTATATAATATGCTAATGTAAAATATAATAAAACTGAAGATTTTTTTGTTTCTTTAAACGCGCTATCTCTGGAACCATCAATCGGATTCGAAAAATTATTTCACGAATCGGAAGCTGCATTATCCCTCTGTGATTATCCCCGAGTGTTATAGGCTTTTTATCCCGGGATCGCGGGTGAAACCGCAGGAGACAGCTAGTAGCTAGCTAACTATATTTTGAGTCTGCCTGTCAGCCAGTCTGATGAAGGATGAATTTCATTTTGAGTGAAGTATCTAGTCTACCAACTCGATCGTCCATAAGTACATTCCCACTTATTTTATTACGGTAAAATCCCATCAGTTTTAAAAATAGCGTATAAATTACTAAAACCTGCGCAAAAATTTCTGTCAGAAGTGGGATTCGAACCCACGCCCACAGAAGTGGACTGCGACCTGAACGCAGCGCCTTAGACCGCTCGGCCATCCTGACATGGAATAGCGGGTTGAAATTAAGATATATAAGCAAGATACATTTATTAGGATAAATATTTTTTTCTTTAGTACCTATCAGTTTTTTGACTACCTTCATTTTAAAGTACAGTATTGGGTTCAATTCACGAATATCATTTATGGTGTTTATGTTTACATTTACACCTATCTGACATATTTCAATTAGTTTAATAATTAATGTAGGAACGCTTCATAATTTTTGTGATAATGAGAGCCCAGGGTGGACTTCTCGAACATGCAAGATGATAACTCAATCAACGAAAAACCAATGCCGATGTAAAAAATAAGGAGAGTCGGAAGTCGCTGGACTCTGCGCGCTGATTGATGACGTCATTTTCGATTATTCAATTCCTAAGTCTTTGCCTGCGGTGTAATTTTTCTCCGACGTTTTTTTTTACAACTAAGTTGGCATTCTAGCATACTGCCCGCCTGGTTGTAACTTGGTAAGCGGTTACCGTAGCCATATGGAAGCTTACAACACACGATGCATCACTCACGCATTACATACCTTTCCCCTCTTCCCGATAAGCTCTGTCGACCTTACTCACGCGCAGGAACACACAAAACTGAAACGGTCCCTGCGCAGCTCCCTATAGTCACAGCACAATGATAAATGTGTTAAAAACTGACTCAAGGAACTCCTTATGTAAGTAGGTAACAGTGAAAATCCCCAGTAACGTCCATGTGGCGCTCTATTTATAAGCAAACATACAGTGAGAGTTGTGTTTTTTATGGGAAAATAAAGTGAGATGATAAATGCAAATTAGTAACAATGACTATGCCACGATAATGGTGCTGATTCTGTTATTTACAACTTAGTATCACGATATCTCTTTCTAACGAAGAAGTTATGAAAAGGATGTAAGAAATTTAGTCCTGTCAAATTAGTCCAATTGTTTGTTTTCAACATAAATTTAGTCGCCATCAAAATTTGTTAATTGGTATTTTTACCGCAAATGAAAACGGCAAAGATACTAATTTGACGGCTCAATAATGTTTATATAAGAAAGAGATGTGATGTCATTAAAATTAGTTTAGTATTATCTCAGAGTGTATAAATACTACGTACAAGTATTATTTACACCAGTGTGTAAATGTAGCCATAACAAGGGCACCATTAAGTGAAAATAAAAGCTTTCACCAATTTTTGAAAACTGAGAATTTCAGTACGAAAAGACTGATGTTTATGTGCTGTGAGATTTGAACTTAAGGTACGTGCAGTTTATATACGATAAATTTGCAACGCGTTTAGGCTTAGTCGTAGCTAAATTGTCTGCAGTCGACTGTACGGTATAGGCTGTTTAATTACGACTACGTCTTACAACTCTCGCCATCGACAGGGAGTCCATCCTCACACATTGAAACCAGAGTTGTTTCGAACTGTGCGGTCTCAAAGGAGCTTCCTTCCGCGTACGCTCAGATTGTGGAATGAGCTCCCTGCCGTGGTTTTCTCAATGGAGTACAGCATGGGGTTCTTCAAAAAGGGTGTGAAGAGATTTCTGCAGGGTCGGCAGCACGAGTGACGCCCCTGGTGTTGCAAGCGTCCATAGGCTACGGTAACCGCTTACCATCAGGCGGGCCGTATGCTTGTTTGCTACATAGGTAGTATAAAAAAAAAAAAAAAAGTCTGTTTTGATTTTGTACGTAGTATATTATTTAACTAAACTACTCAGCCCCCTTAGACAAGATGGTTCTCGACAATCGTTATCGTTAGTAAACTATCAACCTTTGTATGGGATTTACATAAGAGATTGTTAAAAATCACGTGATATTTCGATTTGAAATGTCAATCATGCCCTGAGATATTAGTGAAATAATTTTTCGAATCCGACTGGTAGTTCCAGAGATTAGTTAGCCCGTTTAAACAAACAAAAAGCTCTTTTGTACCTTTACCATGAGTTTTCTACACTAACGTAATTAACAGTCACTAGCGACTAACGATGAAACATTTTGTATGGAATGAGCTCCCCATAACGGTTTTCCCTCAAAGCTACGATATGGGGTTCTTCAAAAATAGCGTAAAACGAGCTCTACAAGGTCGACAACACATTGGCAATCCCCGTGGTACTGCAAATGTAACGAATGTGTTCGGGACACTTGTTGTGTTCAGGACATTTATTGTTATTTTTTATAATTACGTAATATTTGTTAAAATTAAAATGTTTAGAAATAAGAAATATTAAAGAGTTTACTCCCGAGTGTACAATGATTACCCTTAGAATACGTATCAACATAAATTGTATAGTAAATAAACAGTACTTGAACCCTAAACATAGGTAAAAGTCTAGACAAAGTCTAGGTAGAACTAAGATTTACAATGTACTTTTAGAATCGTGAATAACCCTCTACAAATGTAAAACTTGTTACACGATAAAGTTAGTATTCATGTTGAAACCTAAGTTAACAAAAAAGTGTTAACATGTCAACAAAACACTCGATTAGGCATAGTAATCTAGTTAGAATTGTTTCGTAAGCACCATATGTGCACACCAACTACTTACTATGTATTTACTGCTTAAACTCGCATTACCTAACGTAAGACCTAGATAATAAGTTTTACTACAAGCCCTGAATGAAACCCTGATGATATTTTGAAATTTACGTGATTTTACCCGGAACTATAAATATCAACAATAAAATTTCCTTATATATGCGAAAGGGAGACAAAATGTATCGGAGAACCTTAGGAGATGTGGTAACCGGACTACACTTTTAGGATTAGATCCTTCTAGAACTTTTAGACAAGGTTAGCGCTATATGCAAGATAGAGAGGTTACTTAAATGCACTTAAATTAGACAAGAAAAAGATATGTTTTCTCTCGTAAAAAAGTTACTCGCTCACCGCGTGAGTCGTATACACAGCGTTTATAATTTGCATATAATCAGTACATTTTTCTCATTTAGTATCGATTCCAGGACAGCAAGTATCTACTAAGTATAGTAGTAGTAGTAGTCAGACAGATGTCACAGTAGTAGGACAGTACCGGGACAGTACCAAGTAAGGCAGATGCCAAGTTGAGATTACCATCAAGTAGTATAACGTCAGGCAGATGCCATAGTAGCGGCTAGTTAGTTACCCCATCGGTAAACTGTAAGGCAGATGCCATAGTAGCGGCTAAGTAAAAATATCAGTGTAGCATCAGGCACCCATTGTCTACGTATATTTGTGTAAATCATCTATGTAATTTAAAAAGTTTGTTAATTATTGTATTCAGACAGATTGTCACAGAAGTGTTAAAATTCAATAAATAAATCGTTTATATACCAACCATACGGCTTTTCATGACGCCCTTGGCAATCCAGCAAATAAAATAAAGTACGGGAAAAGGGATCTCACGATTCGCGCATTCGTCCTAAGCGGCGTCTTATTACACGAGGTCCCCGGCCGCCCGTACATTTGGTCCTTCGAGCCGGATTATCCAAGATACTGAACGGCCACAGCCATGGTTGGTACCAGATCAACTACCGCAAGAGGCAGATCGCAGAGTCGCGATGGCGACGCACCGCCGCCAGCACCTGCAGACGATCTGGCCACAGATGCCGCCCCAACGGGGAGTACTGCCCCTACAGTAGCACCATCGTCGAGTCGTACTGCCACTGCTACTGAAGCTACCCTAACCTCAGGGTTTACGACTACTACTACCGAAGAGGAAACCGGAACCGATCAAAGACAGGCCCCTGATGACCGAATCGAACGCAGCACCATCAGGGGAAATAAGTCAACAAAGAGTCAACGAGCGCGCCGCATAGCTCTGGCTAAAGAAGAGGTAGCAAGACTGAAACTTGAGCTAGCAATAGTTAGACTCGCCGTCATAGACCCATCTGAATGGTCTGAAGGTGACGACGTAAGATCCGTGTCCATCAAATCCACTGAACGGAGGGTGGACACAGGGCTAGACAAGAGTCAGCGCCTGCTTGCTATTTCGAATGAGCCTCAACACCAGCCAGAGCACCGAGAGGTGGAACCGAATTATAACGCCGCACCTGTTGCGGCACCATATCCATCCGTAGCTACGCATCCAGTCGTGCTCTTGGGCGCAACCTCGGAGACTCAGATGACTCAACAGCAGTCAAAAGTTGACAACGATGAGGGTAATAAAGGAATCCCTCAGCACTCTGTACAGGGTAATAAAGGAATCCCTCAGAGACCAGAAGCGCAGATACCGACGGGAATAGAAGCTGCAATCACCCCGTATTCTGCGCAACAGAAAATAGATTTCAGTGAGTTAGCGTCAGCAATCACTATTGCTGTAAAGGCAGGTCAACGCGCAATGCCGTCGCGTTACCGATTCGAATTACCTGCTTTTACTGGCGCGCATCAGGATTGGCTGTCATTCCGAACAGCGTACTTCGAGTCAGCAACTGACTTTTCGGAAACCGAGAATATGACCAGACTACGCCGTGCACTTAAAGGACGTGCTAAAGAGGCCGTTGAGAGTCTGCTCATTAATAGTGCCAATCCCACTGAAGTGATGAAAATATTGGAGTCCCGCTTTGGAAGACCGGACTCAATAGCTCTCGCAGAGATGGATCGACTTAGGAATCTGCCACGGTTCACGGATTCATCTAAAGACCTTTGCATACTGTCAAGCAAGGTCACGAATATAGTGGCGACTCTTCGTGCTCTGAATAAGACTACGTACTTATACAATCCAGAGCTGACGAAGGTCACGATCGATAAGCTAACACCGACACTTCGATATAGATGGTTCGATTTCTCCGCCATGCAGCCCAAAGAGGAAGCAGACTTGCTCAAACTCACCCGATTCCTCGAGAGAGAAGTGGAATTATGGGCACCCTACGCTCAAGTAGAGGTCATACCCTCGACTTCACATACAGAGCCAGCTTCGCGCAATCCTTACAAGCGCACTCAACGTACGCTAAACGCTAATGCGAACGTTGATAGGAAGCCATATAGATGCTGTATATGTGAACGAGAGGGACATTCGCCACCAGACTGCGATAAATTCCGCGATGCCGACATCAACCAAAGATGGGATCTTGCAAAGACGCACCGACTTTGTTTCCGATGTTTAAGATACAGGAACAAAACGCATAATTGCAAGCCGCCCAAATGCGGCGTCAACGAATGCCCATATAGACACCACCACTTACTCCATTATGAGAAGCAAAGGAATACGAGTGACAGGACAGATAAGACGGAAAAAGTTACGTCGACTTGGCTGCCTGTACAATCGCAGACGTACTTGAAGGTACTGCCTGTACAGATTTCCGGACCGGCGGGAGAAGTCAACACACATGCGTTGTTGGATGATGGGTCAACTGTGACTTTGATCGACGCCGACTTAGCGAACACAGTCGGCGCTTATGGACCCTGCCAACCAATGCACATCGAAGCCATAGGAGGAGCAGAAGTACCTGCTTCGACATCTCAACGCATCGCAATCACCATTAAGGGTGCAACCCAGCCACATAAGATTTACGCACGCACCATTGATAACCTGAGGCTATCGACTCAGACAGTCGCCGATGAAGATCTGGACGACTGCCAACATCTGATCGACATACAGGACGCTTTGAAGTTTGTAGAAGCCAAACCAAAGATACTTGTCGGTCAAGATAACTGGAATTTACTTCTAGCCTCAGAGGTACGAAAAGGAAAGAAGAACCAACCAATAGCATCACACACTCCGCTTGGTTGGGTTCTCCATGGTGCGCATACAAGGTCGCTGGGAAAACGCATCGACTTCGTCCATCACTTTACAATGGAGGAAAGTATGGATGCACAATTGAAACATCACTTTGCGATCGAGGCGTTGACGATTACACCTAAGAAGCCGCAGACTGATCCGGAACAACGTGCACTCAAAATACTCGATGAGTGCACAACTCGAACCGAAGACGGACAGTATCAGACGGCGCTCCTATGGAAGAATGATAACATCGCGATGCCATGCAATTACGACAACGCGATGAAGAGGCTTATCACTACCGAGAAGAAGATCGATAGAAATCCAGAGCTGAAGGAAAAGTATGAACAACAGATGACAGCACTTATAGAGAAGGGCTACGCTGAACCGGCTCCACTGGCGAAAACGATTAATAAGACGTGGTACCTACCACATTTCGCAGTGGTGAACCCTATGAAGCCGGGGAAGATTCGAATAGTCCATGATGCTGCAGCAGAAACAAAGGGGGTCTCACTAAACGACCACCTTCTCACGGGTCCTGATTTGCTGCAGTCATTACCGGGGGTCATGATGCGTTTCAGGCAACACCCCATCGCTGTCTCAGCTGACATAGCTGAAATGTTCATGCAAGTTAAGATTCGCCCTGAAGACAGAGACGCGCTAAGATACTTATGGCGCGGAAAGCGTAGACATGGAGAACCCGAAGAATATCGTATGACGTCACTGATCTTCGGCGCCACGAGTTCCCCATCTACAGCGATCTACATTAAAGATCACAATGCGTCGCGATTTAAAGAAACGCATCCTGAAGCCACCGCAGCGATTGTCAACAACCATTATGTTGACGACTATTTGGACAGCTTTCAAACGATTGAAGATGCAGTCAAGACGGCTTCAGAAGTACGCGACATCCATAAGCAAGGTCACTTCGAGTTGCGTCAGTGGACTTCCAATTCAAGTAAAGTCCTAGAAGCATTAGACGATAACGCAACTCCACAGTCAGTTATTGACCTTAGCGACGGTACCAGAACTGAAAGGGTACTAGGATTGATCTGGAAGCCGGGATCAGATGAACTTGCTTTCAATCTGGATCTGGCAAGAATACCACCGGCTATCCTAAACAGCGCAGCCCCGACAAAGAGAGAAGCACTCAAGATTGTGATGTCACTCTTTGATCCACTCGGATTGGCATCACCCGTCACGGTACGAGCAAAGCAGATACTTCAAGAAGTATGGCGCCGTGGTACAGAATGGGATCAAACCCTGGACCCCGACCTAGCACTCCAATGGCTAGACTGGATGGGTCACTTGAAGAGCCTAAAACAAGTCGCTCTACCCCGCTGCTACCTCAACTACAGCAATGCCACGTCACTTCAACTGCACGTATTCGTTGACGCAAGTGAAACTGCATACGCCGCTACGCTCTATTGGCGAGCAGTAACACCAGAAGGACTCGTGAAGATATCGCTTATCATCGCGAAGTCAAGAGTAGCTCCTCTGAAGCTCACTTCGATACCACGTCTGGAGCTGCAAGCTGCCGTAATGGGAAGTCGGATGGCAGCCACTGTGATAGACGAGCACCCCAGAAAACCAGAGTCCAAGACTTTCTGGTCAGATAGTAAGACGGTGCTCACTTGGCTGAAAACGGGATCCAGATCCTACCGACCGTTTGTCGCCCACCGCATCGCGGCTATAGAAGAACATAGTACGCTGAACGAATGGCGCTGGGTGCCTACGAAGCTTAACGTCGCAGACGATGCAACTCGCGACGTCCCGCTTCACTTCAATGGCCAGCATCGATGGTATCAGGGTCCAGAGTTCCTCATGGACGACCCGAGCACCTGGCCAACAGAGAAACCTACACAGAAGGAACTGACTGGTGAAGAGAAGACACTCAACATCACCGAGAAGCGCGAGAAAACGAAGCTGAGCCACGTCATACCTGACGGCGCTCGTTTTTCCAAGTGGGAACGATATCTCCGCGCTACAGCTAGAGTCTTACAGTTCATCAATCTGTGCAGGCGAACAAAACAGCGTGCACATTACAAACGCACGCTGAAGAACACAGAGGCAGATCCGGATTGGAGACGCAAACAGAAGGCGTCAAAACCAAGGCCAACAGTTGCCAAACCCGATGCAACAGCAAGAAGATTCGTGCCATTGGACGCCATCCTTCTGAGAGAAGCCGAGAAACTGCTGGTAAGAGCAAGCCAAGAAGAATCCTTCCCTACAGAGATGGAAGACTTGAAGAACAACAGGGCTGTATCTACCAGCAGTCGTCTGCGCCCAATATCTGTCGCTTTAGTCGACGGAATCATCTTACTGAGGTCTCGCATCGGAGCTACGAAGAATGTTGACGGCCTCGAGAAGTCTCCACCTGTCCTCGACGGAAATCACATAACAACGAAGCTGTGGATTGAATATACCCACAGACAGCTGCTGCACGCTGGCGTAGAGGCAACAATAAACGAATGTCGCCAATACTATTGGATTCTACGCCTACGTCCAGTCACGAAGATGATGGTCCACCGATGTTTACCATGCCGCATTCGAAGAAATATGCCGTCACAGCCAGCCACAGGAAACCACCCCCCATGCAGACTGGCTCACCACGTCAGGCCCTTTACATACACGGGTCTCGACTATTTCGGCCCGATGTCAGTCACAGTCGGGCGTAGTCGCCAGAAGAGGTATGGGGCACTATTTACCTGCCTCACCACACGGGCGGTTCACCTGGAACTGGCAGCATCCCTGACGACGGACTCTGCGGTCATGGCCCTGCGAAGGATGATAGCACGGAGAGGATGTCCTACAGAAATCTGGTCAGACAACGGGACAAATTTGCGTGGCGCTGACAAAGAGCTGCGTCAATCCATCGACGCAGCCACTGAAGACGAAGCCACCAAGAGGATGATATCCTGGCGTTTCATTCCGCCAGGAGCTCCGTTCATGGGAGGAGCCTGGGAGCGGCTGGTCCGATCAGTTAAGACCGCCCTCTCAGTGATACTTCAAGAGCAACATCCCCCAGAAGAAGTACTCGCAACTCTATTGGTTGAAGCGGAGTACACAGTCAACAGTCGTCCCCTTACGCACGTGTCTACAGATCCTGAGGATGAAGAAACGCTGACCCCCAACCACTTCCTTCTTGGCGGGTCAGCGCGAGTTCCGGCACCAGGCACCTTCAACGAAAAGGACCTCATCGGCAGAACACACTGGCGAGCTTCACAACATCTTGCCAACCGATTTTGGGCAAGATGGGTGAAAGAATACCTCCCCGATTTGCAATACCGGCGGGAGCCACACGGAAGAGGCGCGGAGATCAAGATTGGAGACGTCGTACTAGTCGCCGACGACAACCTGCCTCGCAACACATGGCCAAGAGGGATCATCGAAGCAATCTACCCCGGAGCTGATGGCATCGTACGAGCAGTCGACGTGCGCACCCGAAGCGGAACACTACGACGTCCCACGAAGAAGCTGATCATCCTGCCCACCGAGCCAGTAGTCCCTCAACCGGAAATGTCTTCATCGACACCGTAGTCGAAGAACGGCGGGAGAATGTTCGGGACACTTGTTGTGTTCAGGACATTTATTGTTATTTTTTATAATTACGTAATATTTGTTAAAATTAAAATGTTTAGAAATAAGAAATATTAAAGAGTTTACTCCCGAGTGTACAATGATTACCCTTAGAATACGTATCAACATAAATTGTATAGTAAATAAACAGTACTTGAACCCTAAACATAGGTAAAAGTCTAGACAAAGTCTAGGTAGAACTAAGATTTACAATGTACTTTTAGAATCGTGAATAACCCTCTACAAATGTAAAACTTGTTACACGATAAAGTTAGTATTCATGTTGAAACCTAAGTTAACAAAAAAGTGTTAACATGTCAACAAAACACTCGATTAGGCATAGTAATCTAGTTAGAATTGTTTCGTAAGCACCATATGTGCACACCAACTACTTACTATGTATTTACTGCTTAAACTCGCATTACCTAACGTAAGACCTAGATAATAAGTTTTACTACAAGCCCTGAATGAAACCCTGATGATATTTTGAAATTTACGTGATTTTACCCGGAACTATAAATATCAACAATAAAATTTCCTTATATATGCGAAAGGGAGACAAAATGTATCGGAGAACCTTAGGAGATGTGGTAACCGGACTACACTTTTAGGATTAGATCCTTCTAGAACTTTTAGACAAGGTTAGCGCTATATGCAAGATAGAGAGGTTACTTAAATGCACTTAAATTAGACAAGAAAAAGATATGTTTTCTCTCGTAAAAAAGTTACTCGCTCACCGCGTGAGTCGTATACACAGCGTTTATAATTTGCATATAATCAGTACATTTTTCTCATTTAGTATCGATTCCAGGACAGCAAGTATCTACTAAGTATAGTAGTAGTAGTAGTCAGACAGATGTCACAGTAGTAGGACAGTACCGGGACAGTACCAAGTAAGGCAGATGCCAAGTTGAGATTACCATCAAGTAGTATAACGTCAGGCAGATGCCATAGTAGCGGCTAGTTAGTTACCCCATCGGTAAACTGTAAGGCAGATGCCATAGTAGCGGCTAAGTAAAAATATCAGTGTAGCATCAGGCACCCATTGTCTACGTATATTTGTGTAAATCATCTATGTAATTTAAAAAGTTTGTTAATTATTGTATTCAGACAGATTGTCACAGAAGTGTTAAAATTCAATAAATAAATCGTTTATATACCAACCATACGGCTTTTCATGACGCCCTTGGCAATCCAGCAAATAAAATAAAGTACGGGAAAAGGGATCTCACGATTCGCGCATTCGTCCTAAGCGGCGTCTTATTACACGAGGTCCCCGGCCGCCCGTACAGAATGTGTGAAGGTAAGGCGGCGGTGAACACTTACCATCAGGTGGCCCGTCTGCCTGTTAGTCAACCTGTTGACATAAAAAAAAAAAAATGCTTCCAAAAGTGTCCACTAGAGGCGGTGTTCGTCATACAAAATATTAACCGTAGTCGCTAGCTTGTGTAGATTACTTTAGTTTAGGCAACTCATGGTAGAGGTGCCGCTTTATTATATTAGTATAAAATACTCTGGGGTATAGAGAATAGATTATAGATTAATACAATTTTGTGTTAAAAATAATTGAATAAATATAAATGTTACTACTTGCCAACAGATGTCACTAAAACAGTATTGAGAGTTTTTGCCAGTCGTCAATAGATGTCAGCTTAAGTTTCACTAGCATAGTAGAGTAAAAGTGAAAGTACCTGTGGTAGATAACGGAGAACCAGTACTTTGACCGCGACCGTCCGGTTGTTGACCGTCAAAACTGTAGTTTGTATGATGTAAGAGCTGTAACAGCCACAATGGGGATTATCATGCACTATCCTGGCTTCCTTCTACGATTCGCCCTTATTCTAATGGTTTATTCCAGATATCCCACTCCCGCACACGGAGAGTTCCGAACAATATTTACTAAGTAAACTTTGTTATGAAAAAAGTCTTTTTTAGTATGGGGGGGGCATAATTTTATTTCATCTTTTGTTATAGCGGCAACAGAAATACATATTTTTCTGTGTGTGTACATATTTTCTGAAAATTTCGGCTGTCTACCTATTAAGGTTCATGAGATACAACCCCACTGACAGACAGACGGACGGACGGGCAGCGGAGGTTTAGTAATAGGGTCTGTCGTCGTTGGGCACCCTTCAGTAAGGAACCCTAAAACTCCCGCCTCGCGACCCGCGTTACGTCCCTGATGCATCAGGAGCGCCAAATATTATGGTTTTGTATGTATACTGTCATGAAAAGACAAATTTCCACTGCATCAATGGGGAGACAGGAACAAGTTCTAATTATTTTATGCTATTCCTATCGTGCCCATCAATTCTGATAGTGCAATGGGGAGTACGGGAACTATTTTTAATAATTTTATTCAATTTCCACTATCCCCATTAATAAGGGATGCCGGCAATGGGGACAGTGGGAAACCACCCTATCAATTCAGTTATCCTAGTCAGGTACTTATGTTACGTTTATTTAGTCACCAGTACCCCGAGTGTAAAGAATTGACGTTTGTAAACGCTTACTAATTAGTTTGCGTTTACGACACTTCTCTATGGGAATTGGCACAGCGCCTCTAGCGGAATACTCATGGTACTAATTTCTCCCATACAAATAATAAGCGTTCAGATGGCGGCATACTCGATTTTATTTACATCGTTGTTTTGAATATACTAACAAAACAACTATTAATATTATATCCCGGACGAACCCACATAAATTTAGGATAACGAAATAAACTACTCGATTCAACTTGAAAACGAACTAATTTTATTTAAAACATCTGTCCTAAACCAACATTAAATTTAAGCACGTTCTTTTCTTACTTTCCGCTATCATGTCTCTCTCAAAATATCTCAGTTACACTTTCCTTTCATCCCTTTCACTTCTTTAGCTGCGTTCGAAACAATATCCCACATTAGTAATAGCTCAGAGTAGATAAATACTACGTACAAGTAATAGTAATCTTTATTCAGAAACAAGAATTAAATTAGATACACAACATCAATATAGCTAATAAAAGTAATTACAATTAATTCACTCAACATTAGTGCCCTGGTTCTCAAACTAGGTCCAACCTGTATCTTGAGAACCAGGGAAAGCGTGTTTATATGGATGAAATTATTCAATCAAATCAAAATAAAAAAGTCATTTAATCAGTTTAGGCAAGTTTCTAGTAAGGCACTTATGAACGTTAAATTGGTACATACAGTTGAATTTCCCACCGGTTCGGAATACACTTAAACTGAGAAGACTCCGGCAAGAAACTCAACAAGGCTTTTTTTTTGTGGAAGATCTTTTCATATTACAGCTTTTTGCCAAATAATCAACAATATACATTATTATGCTTATTCATACAAATTGTCACTTAGCCAGGGGGGATGCTAGTGCAGAGAGAAGCTACTCCAACCATACATTCATGTCTTCCACGTAATGCCACCTTATAGTAGGCTTTGTCAATTAACCTCTGCTTTATGAAATCCATGTATTTATTATATGACATTTTAGTTGATGAACTGTCGATGAACTAAAAATGACAGCTGGTCCGTACTGGAGGAGAGTCACACGCGATAGACGGCAATGGAAAGAGTTAGAGGCCTTTGCTAATAGGCACACTGAGTTAAGGGATATTTTGTAGTTTGTAAGTTTTAATTTTTAAAGTTTAAATTTGTATTTTTTAGATTCCTGTCCCACTCAGGAATAAAGGCTATTTTATTTATTTATTTTTATTTAGTTACTTTCAGGTAAAAATAGTTGAACGGATTTTTATTCAAACAGACTTTCGTTATTGACACAGGTAGACCTTAGGGGGCGTCCATAAATTACGTGAGATGTTTAAGGGGGGGAGGGGGTCGAGTCAAATCTCATCTAATCTTACGTTGGAGAGAGGGGGGGTCTCGGCAAATATCACGCAATTTTTTTTCTGATTGAAACAAAAAAAAAACTATTTTGGTCCATTTAATCCAGATTGTACATGCTTAAGATTCAATCTTAAGCGTAATCGTAATACGATTAAGATCATTCACAAATTTGTTCGAAAGAAAATAATTTCATTCATACTTCGACGTTATACATCTACTGACTGTCAAACCACCATATTTGTTTTATACCAAAACGCTCAATTTAATCTATATTTGAAAAATGAAAAATCTCACGTGAGTTTGGGGGATGGGGTTGAATAAAATCTCACCAGGGGGGGAGATAGGGACAGAAAATTTAAAAAAACACCTCACGTAATTTATGGACGCCCCCTTACCTACCTTCGAATAAAACACTATTTACTTTCCCGGGAAAGCTTATAAATCGCAGGGCGTGAGTCAGTTCGACTTGATTAGGTATTTAACTAACATGATAAATTATGCCTTCTAGGCGGTTTGAAAACTCCAACATTAGTCACTCACTAGCCTACCTCCAACAATCCGCAGTGGGCATGCGCGGTGGAGTATTTGACCACTCCCTTTCACCCTCATTTGTAGGCCTGCAGGAGGTGTTCAGCAGCATATAGGCTGATGATGATGATGATGATAAAAAACAGATATTATGAACAGGAGCATTTTACACAATTCTGTCTAATGTGGTGTTGTGTTGCTGTGAGTAAGGTCTCTATGAGGAGCCGCTGTACTGCCAGTTTAGTAGGTATCCGGGCGGGACCAGACAAGTACACATGTACGTTGTACCTTCCACTCCCGGCACAGCGATTCCTCTCAACGCGCCTTTTGGGTGTGACGATTGTATACCTTTTTTTTTTTATACCACTATATGGCAAACAAGCATACGGACCGCCTGATGGTAAGCAGTTACCGTAGCCTATGGACGCTTGCAACACCAGGGGTATCACTCGCGCGTTGCCGACCCTGAAGAAATCTCTTCACGCCCTTTTTGAAGAACCCCATGCTGTACTCCATTGGGAAAACCGCGGCGGGGAGCTCATTCCACAGTCTGAGCGTCCGCGGAAGAAAACTCCTTTTAGCCCGTACAGTTCGAAACAAATCTGGTGTAATTTATCTGTGTTTTTAACGTGCGAGTGTTACCACAAGCAAGCGTCTATAACTACGGTAACCGCTTACCATCAGGCGGGGCGTATGCTTGCTTGCTACATAAGCAAGTATAAAAAGTGATTAGTTTATAACCACTGAGCCATCGGAGCTTGTCCTGTTGATTTAGAGGTCAAATGTATGAGTGTATGTATGTACGTGTATCGGTGAATCTCGTTAACCTTAGCCAGTGACCATTACCTTTTAAATGTTGAGGTGCTTGGGGCGACACCTATGATAAATACATCATGGCGGCAATTATGGCAGATTTATAAAATTATAAACTATTGGCATTAAAAACTTTGTCCACTTTTTTTTTGAGATGTAGCATAGTTTAAGGTTATATGGAGAAGAAGTGAAGAAAGATAATTATTTAGTTACCTATTCAAATAAAAATAAAACCGGCCAAGTGCGAGTCAGACTCGCGCACCGAGGGTTCCGTACAAACCTGTAGGTATATAAGTAAATGGTAGTATAGACCTGAGTATTTGATATTAATTTCAATTTATGACCTATTAAAAAAAAACTACGTACTAGATCTCGTTCAAACCAATTTTCAGTGGAAGTTTGCACCGTAATGTACATCATATATTTTTTATAGATTTATCATTCTCTTATTTTAGAAGTTACAGGGGGGGGACACACATTTTACCACTTTGGAAGTGTCTCTCGCGCAAACTATTCAGTTTAGAAAAAAATGATATTAGAAACCTCAATATCATTTTTGAAAACCTATCCATAGACACCCCACACTTATGGGCTTGATGAAAAAAAAAAATTTGAGTTTCAGTTCTAAGTATGGGGAACCCCCAAAATTTATTGTTTTTTTTCTATTTTTGTGTAAAAATCTTAATGCGGTTCACAGAATACATCTACTTACCAAGATTCAACATTATAGTTCTTATAGTTTCGGAAATAAATGGCTGTGACATACACGGACAGACAGACAGACAGACAGACAGACAGACATGACGAATCTATAAGGGTTCCGTTTTTTGCCATTTGGCTACGGAACCCTAAAAAGGTTTATAAGATCACTCGTGTGTCTACGACAGCCGATTTGCTTCGAATCTACAGAACCGATTTCAGTTCATTTCATTTTGCTTTTCACTTCAAGAAGCTATATCTGGCGTGGTTTCGAAAATAATTCATGATATTAGTGGCTTTTTTATATTGCTGAAAACAGAAGTAAAGTTTATAGTATAGATAGACAGAAAGATGAAAAAGAATATCAGATGAAATTTAGCACACGTATACAAGGGCGTCGCCAGCCGATGGCGCAGGGGGGGGGGGGGGGGGGGGGCAAGTTGACTTTACCTACTACAATTCATACATTTGAGAAAAGTAGGTATAAATTGTAGGTAAAGTCGACAGCACATGAAGCTTTTCACTTGTACTACGAGCCTTACATCTACAGCGATTGTAATAACAACAGTATCTTAGTACTATATACATATATATTTAGAATCTCTAGGGGGGGGCAGCTGCCCCTCCTTGCCCCCCCTTGGCGACGCCCTTGCACGTATAGAATATATTATGGATCAACATATAGGGTACCTCTTATAGGGAAAACAATATAACCCTCAGGAACGCGGGTGACACCGCGGAGAGAAAGATAGTCTTTACATATAAAAAGACTTGTCCCGAACTCAGGGGTGGGCACCGGCTTGAAGACAACGCCGTGGGTGCTCATGCACATTTAATAACTCGTTTAAAAGAACATACAAGCATTGACAAATTCCTCCCCTATGGGGGTAAAATGTGTGACCCCGGGTGGGGCATAAAGCTGATAAAAAAAAAATCGAATAAATCATGGTTGTTTACGAGTGTGTGGCTAGAATGATCAGAAGTAGACCCTCGGGGTATTAGATAAGCACACACTTGTACGCTAAGGTCGTTCGGTGAGCGACGCCGCGGGCGATAGCATGAGGTAAACTGATAGTTGTAGCATATGCCAATGTTAGTGCAATTAATGTTAGGCTATAAGCTTGAGAATATTTAAAAACCCATATTGGGGCACAATTAGGGTTCGGAACCAAAAAGGTCAAAAATGGAACCCTTGGTGGGTGCCACTCCGTCCGTCCAGTCCGTCGCTAAGCACCTACCTATGTGTTCCGACAGCTGCACAAGACTTGAGAGCTTTTTCCATCTATGCTTTGTGAGCTTAACACCTTCGGCCACATCATCTCTTCATCATCATCATCAGCCCATAATGTCCCACTGTTGGCCACGGGTCTTCTTTCACAAATGAGTACCCAACTGCACACTGCGGATTGGTGGAGGTAGGCTAGTGGTCAACCTACTGTTGGAAAACTTAACGTGCCTTCTGAAGCACGGAAAGCGCTCGAGTTGAAATACCATTAGGCGATCATCTCATCACCACTTCACCACCTATCATCTCTTATCATGGTTGTCAAAATTTCTAGTGACATCACCACTTCACCACCTATCATCTCTTACCATGGTTGTCAAAATGTCTAGTGATTTCGGGAAGAGGACCACAGATTGTTATATAAAACGCATAGTTGAGTGTGCAGAAAGCGTTAGCACTCAATATGTTATGTGGGTCAAGTTTATCCGCACATGTCTGTATGTCTATGTACGTGTTTACTATAAAAATTGACCTTTCTGTTAATACTTTATGCAGACGTTAGTTGGGCGGTCTTTATTGGCTATTTAATCAATATCAGTGTGCAGGGTTATACATTATAAGTGCTTAAATCAGTAATTTGTTTGTTTAGTATCAGTAAACAAACTCCTGTGGTTTTACCTGCATCATCAAAATCGGTTCATAAACGACGCAGTTATCCGCGATCCGCGAACACACATATAAAATATATATAGGTACTGACGGTGGAATTGATAAACCTCCTCCTTTTTTTGAAGTCGGTTAAAATCAATATTGATTTGGATTTCAAAATGCATGTCTTCCTGAGTTAGCTTAATTTATTTAGTTCTTTTTTATGTCTATACTAATATAATAATGAGAACCTGGTTGACCGAGCTTAGCTCGGGGTACAGGAAAAAAGGCAAAAAAAAAATTGGCACAAAAAGTGATTATCAATTGGGTGACCTAGCTTTGCTTGCAATCTCGGAAAAATGGGGTTTCCCAGAGATAGAGTTTCTAGCTAGATTGATTTTTCGAAATCATTACCCCGGGACATCTTTTTATCCCGGTAACACGGGTGAAACCAAGGGGGTACAAGATAGGTACATAATGTAACATTTTAGTCAGAAAATTATTCGACGAAATTATAGCTTATATTTATGTGCGTATAAAATGATAAATACAACACTAGTGCCGCCTCGTGACATGCACCGACCTTGTTTGCGATCACGACGGTCCTTTATCAGGCACACGTGTACTTTCTGCTCGAACTGGGTTAATGCCACCTATTTATACTATTGTCTGATTCACTTATTGTACACGTACTATGAGTTCTCTAGAACTCATCCTGAACCTAGATTTGCAGCTGTCTTGTATACAACGTTATCCTGCTAATACGGGGTGGTTTGAGACGGGTCAGTAATGGCGACTTAAGGGTTGAAGACATGCGAATATGCCCTTAACTTTTAAAATTGTTGATATCGTAAAAATGATGTTTTTTAAAAATCTCTGCTCATCGGACACATACTGGTATCTTTCTTACTTTAATTATAAGATAAGGATATATTGTTGGCTATAAGTTATAATTAATTAGATAATACATAAGTTTTTAAGAGCTGTGGATTATGTTACAAATAAATAAATAAATAAATCGGCATTTATAGATTTCCTAAAAAAATAAATAGCTTTATTACCACACGCGCATTTCAGTGTCTCCACTTATTGTTTTGAATCCAATATAAACAGGCTTAGATAGGACCCTATCAGATTCTGTTTCCGACAAGGATCAAAAGGCTCTTTGGGTCCAAGCACAGAATAAATGTCCAAATTAGTATAGGGTCGACGTCGATAACGAGACGAAGACCCCGGGTTCGAATCCTACAATGAGCTTGAGCTTTCGGTGAAGGAAAACATCGTGAGGATAGCACGGTGGTAGGGTTTTGTAGTACCCATCTAGCTGGCCTACTACCCTCAAGTTGAAAATCTGTCGCCGAAAACATCTAGTCGCGCGTTGGCGACCCTGCAGAAATCTCTTCACACCCTTTTTGAAGAACCCCATGCTGTACTCCATTGGGAAAACCACGGCACTCATTCCACAATTTGAGCGTACGCGGAAGGAAGCTCCTTTGAGACCGCACAGTTCGAAACAATTCTGGTTTCAATGTGTGAGGATGAACTCCCCGTCGATGGCGAGAGTTGCGATGGTGGAAGGTAGCCGTGGGCATAATCTTAAGCAATTAACAATAAATACTATCCAGATTTCTGGTACAAGTTCTGCTTAGTTTAGCATCAGAAGGCCGTGTTGACGACCCCAGGATATTTATGATGCATCTTAACTAGACATGTCATGTCATGGATCGAGCTCGTTGCGTAAGCTTGACAGGTTGCGTTTATGTTCGCGCAGGCGCAGTTCAATATAAGTTCGTGTGTCAGTATTATCTATAGTATCAATCTCCGGTGGCTATTTAGCAATTTGCGTACCGTAAGCAAATAAATGTTGTAATGTACTCAGAAGCGCTCGTGGTGTAGCTTGATTAGCCATTATTAATCGGAAAAGATAAGCAATCACCGTTAGGGACGGTATCCGGATGGGTGACCGGTGATGGGTAAAGTGCCAGCTATCACTTAAATGTGATAGTCGTTAAGCTAGTTGGAGTCCTCCTGGGTAACTTGAGAACTCCAACAGTAGGTTGACCACTAGCCTACCTCCACCGATCCGCAGCGGTGGAGTATCTGCCCATCCCCTTTGACCCTCATTTGTCAAGCCTGTGCTCAGCAGTGGGACATTATAGGCTGATTTACAATAACTTCTCTAGTACTGGACCACACGAACCTGGTACCTTACTTCAGAGAATTGCTCTTTATATATGAGAGAGAATTATTAAATCGCAGGGATATAACATTGCCTATGTGGTGTTGTATTCCTGCTGTGAGTAAGCAGCCAGCAGCCAGGTCGCCAGAGCTCCACGAGGAGGCGCTGTGGTGCCAGTGTGCGGGGACCAGCAGTATGTTAAGGTGACCACGATTAAACTTTCTTGTTCTTTTTTCCAAACATAGTCAGATTGTTTCTTGCCGGATTCTTCTCAGTTGAAGGCCGAGTTCCGAACCGGTAACTTCAGTAAATGTGACCTTCATAAGTGCCCTTCTAGGGCCTAAATTAAATAAATGGCTTTGACTTTGACTTTGAACACTGTCCTTTTGTACTTTCCGCTGCCGACACAGCAACTCCTGTCAATTTCAACCTTTCTTCGGATTTTGCATGAACGTCAAGACACGGGTAACCGCTTACCATCAGGCAGGCTGTTGCATGTTTGCCGTCTTGGTAGTATAAGAATAACGCTTATTCTCTCAGATGAATAAGTTTCATAATTGTTCTGCTAACGGTACAGAATGTGTGTCGATAGAGCAGGGCGCGGCACACGTTGCGTGCGAGATCCGTATGTGCTGACCCTACCTACTAGACACCTACATACATACTCCAATCAGTAAGTACACATCTATTATAAAGTAACAAAGCTTGACTGATTGGTATTGAGAGATTATAGTCTTTAACACTTATCTGGAAGCCCTTGTTATCACAATAAATATATTATCACAAAGGATAATAAATAAATAAATATCCTGGGACATTCCTCACACACGGTCATCTGATCCCAAACTAAGCAGAGCTTGTACTATGGAAACCAGATAACTTATATAATACATATACTACTTTTTGTTTGTAAATACATACTTCATATACATAATTACACCCAGACCTAGGACATACAGACATGTTCATGCACACAAATGTAAGTCCTGTGTGGGAATCGAACCCACGACCTGCGGCGCGTAAGGTGAATCTTAACAAACTGCGCCAACTGGCCCGTCAAAGGATGTGGTTCTGTGGCCTGCCTAGCTTTTACTTTGCGAAGTCCGGTACTCTCCTGATGGTCTTATACGTGGCATGAAGGTGGAGAGAGGATCCCACGCAGTGCAGGGACGTCAAGGTTGAAGGTTCTTCCCGTAGTCGGAAGCCACGATGATGCTGTGATGGACCCGAAGGTCAATTTATAAAACAACTTTGGCCCCTCCACACTGACAGGCGATGACAGCTCAGTGGTAGTGACGTCGGATATCGAGACGAAGGTCCCGGGTTCGAATCCTACAATGAGCTTGAGCTTTTGGAGAAGGAAAACATCGTGAGGAAACCATAGCACGGTGGTAGGGTACTTTGTAGTACCCATTTGGCTGGCTACCAACCTCATGTTGAAAATCTGTCGCCAAGCACCGAGCCAGTTCCTTCTAGGCTTTGTGTGCTTACCACCTTCGGCCACATCATCACTTACCATGGTGAGTATGTTAAATTGAACTATATGTACAGTAATAAAGAAATGTTAATCGCATGGCACAAACCAAGATTTACACTTACAAACCAATTTTCGTTTCTGGGGCCACCGCTGGCTCCACTAGCGAGTACGGTCCTATTGCTGTCGTTGTAAAAGTATAGTTAGCGCGACAGGTACAATATCTTTGATACTAACCTAATAAAAATATTGATTACTAGCTGTCTTTTTTTTTTTTTTTTTTTATTATGTATAGGCCTGTGTTTGACCACAATCTCACCATGGTAAGTGATGATGTGGCCGAAGGTGGTAAGCACACAAAGCCTAGAAGGAACTGGCTCTCAAGTGTAGCTGTCGGAACACACCGATAGGTGCTTGGCGACAGATTTTCAACTTGAGGGTGGTAGCCAGCCAGATGGGTACTACAAAGTACCCTACCACCGTGCTATGGTTTCCTCACGATGTTTTCCTTCACCGAAAGCTCAAGCTCATTGTAGGATTCGAACCCGGGACCTTCGTCTCGGTATCCGACGTCACTACCACTGAGCTATCATCGCCTTAGCTGTCCCTCGTTTTTGGGTAAAAAGCCTTCTCCATACCATAGGCTAACTGCATGTCAAATTAATGATGATCCGTTGAGCAGTTGAGGCGTGATGGCGTAACAAATAAACAACTAAATAAACTCACTTTCGCATTTGTAATATTAGTTAGGATGCCTCAGTGTTGCGCAGTCACATTTTGTTCCGAAAAGTCCATTTACGAAAGACAAATCTCGCTTATTCGTAGCGATTTGCAGGTTATGTTTGCCATAACCATGTCTGGTCAATCACATACATTTTATAATTAGTGTAGAATTCACACGTAAAGATGTCGCTACAGACATCGTATGGACGGATTGAAAATTAATTCTTAGTCAAAACGCTATTAAATCACTTTTTATTGAGATTTATTGCAAAGGAATACAATTTGATAATAATAATTTAATTTAATTATTTTTTTAAACTCGTATTTTCAATATTTGCAATTTATTTAATTTTATTTAAATCTTTCGACCTTACATAGATGGCCTTACCGTCCATTATTTTTATTTCTTTTTATCGTCTAGGACCGAAACAATCAAATAATAATAAAATAAATCTAATATTAACCTGTTTCTAATAAGCAGAGACTTCAACGGTAAATAAATATAGTCTAAATATTTTGAAATCTACAACGATTATTTTTAAAAGTACAATGGGCAGTTTTGTACCAATTGTATTTCATTTGTTTTTATGGGCTTAAGTCTGTATCTAGCTAGTGCAGGAAAACGTATAGTGGTTTCATTTATTCAACAAAATATCAAATAAGAACAATACGCAACTCCTGAGATACCTAGAGGATCACGATTTGTTGAGCGACCGACAATATGGCTTCCGCCACAGTCGCTCGGCAGGCGACCTTCTAGTGTATCTCACAAACCGTTGGTCACTTGCCATTGAGAGTCAAGGAGAGGCATTGGCAGTAAGCCTAGATGTGGCGAAGGCGTTCGATCGGGTCTGGCACCGGGGTCTTCTTGCAAAGTTACCAGCATACGGGCTTCCCGAGGGACTATGCAAATGGGTCGCCAGCTTTCTGTCCAGCAGATGCATAAGAGCCGTCGTTGACGGTAGCTGCTCTGATAGCATGCGTGCTGTCCCCAACACTGTTCCTGCTGCATATCAATGATATGCTGTCTATTGACGGCATTCATTGCTATGCAGACGACAGTACAGGGGACGCTTATTACACTGGCCGTGCTAATATCCCTCGTTCCGAGGTGGAGGAAAGCCGCGAACGGCTGTTGTCTGAAATCGAGAGTACACTAACTAGTGTCTCCGATTGGGGTCGACTAAATCTAGTCCATTTCAACCCCACCAAGACTCAAGCCTGCGCGTTCACCGCTAAGAAAATCCCATAGTCTGTGGCTCCACAGTTCCAGAACACTTCCTTGAACATCAGTCAAAGCATTGGGATTCTTGGCGTCGACATTTTTAGCGACGTTTTGTTCCGAAGTCACTTGGAAGACAATTAAGCTGGCATCCAAAAGCTTAAAGTGCTCAACAGAGCGAGGCAGTACTTCATATCGGGGCAAAGGCTGCATCTTTATAAGTCGCAAGTCCGGCCTCATATGGAGTAATGTTGCCATATGTGGGCGGGGGCACCTGGATACCAGCTTGGGCCTTTAGACTCGGTTCAGCGACGTGCCGCTAGAATTGTCGACGATCCCGAGCTCACGAACGGTTACGAGCCTCTCAGTTTGAGGAGAGACTTTGCCTTATGTGTGTTCTACCGCTTGTAACGGGGAGTGTTCCAAGGAATTGTTTGACTTGATGACCACGGCAACCTTCCACCATCGCAACTTTCGCCATCGACAGGGAGTCCATCCTCACACATTGAAACCCTTATCCTTATATATATCCTTGAGCCGTTCTATGTATTAAAAACAATGGGCGTCAAATCAAATCAAATCAAATAATTTATTTTAAAAAGTAAAAAATTACACAGATAATTAAACAATGGTCCCCGCACTAGGATAATCCTGTATCGCGGGCAACCTATATAAATTCAAACATTTGATTAAAGTTTAATAAATATAACAAAAATAAAATAGTGGTTTCTTAGGTGGCTGTTTCAAGTCTTTCCAGAGCTTGTAGTACTGCGACTAGACTAGATGCATGTAGTGGTTTCTTAATAAATAGATGTTTCCATTAATTTTCCACAGAAATTATTTGTTTCCCAGAAATAGATCTTTATAAGCGACACTATGAGATGGAGTAATAATACAGTTTTTTTTTTTTCAAATCAACGAGTACCAAGTATACAGTTTTATTTTTTATTAAAATCGCCTTGGGGCTCCATTCAGCATTTGTCGCTATGCCCTATACTTTAGGATTCAGCCAACCAGGCAAAAAATGGTAAAATGTTAAAGGATATAATTAGGTAAGCATTATTTAAACTTTTTAACTTTCACGCCTTTTAAATTAAAAACTTCAAACAATAAAAAAATGTTTATACCATAGAATTGGAAATGTTAGGAAAAAATAAAAAGTGCCCATCGTCCTTTAAAATAATGTTCTATAAAAAGTGACATCTGTTGTCATTTACTGACAAAACTAACATTGCTGTAGTGACATACGTGGCAAGACTAGCAAATAGTACCTTTGACTCACCACCGGCGCTGTACTTGCGCGAGTTACGGTGGTAACTTTTGAAGTATGGGCGCTGACCCTCTGTTGTACGTAGTATTTATCTACTCTGAGCCATAACTAACCAGGAATGGTCAGGAATGGAAAACAAAAATCATGAATAATTAGTGAAAATCCGCAATGAAAAGCTCGCAAACTCCAAACGTTCAGTACATTTGTCGTTTCTAAAGATTATTAGCTCCTCTCGCGACGAATTCAAGTGAGTCATCCATTCCTTTCCACTTTGTCGACAGTTTCTCCCAAAGAAATTGTATGTACAAGAAAAACATAGTCAGGTATAAGACGAGACGAAAATGAATGTTAGGGATTTGTATGAGACAAATTAAAACTAGTCTTGAGTTACATACTTATTTTTTTATATATAGATAAATGGATATCCTGTTGAAAAACTGACTACTGGCACAAATTTCCTGGTCATTTGTACGAATATGGCAACCCTTCAGGGGTCTAATTACGTAATGACGAAAAGGAAAATGGCCGCCCCCGTACCAGCGCTATGACCATCATGTTCCTTTTCGCCATACTGGTACAAGTGACCAGGAAATTTGTGCCAGTATCTGCGCCCGGGTTGAAATGGGTTGATCTTCAAAAATAACATTGGCTCACGATTAAAATGAAAAACTCTCTCTCTCTCGCATGTGTCATAAGGATTGACATAATTCGTTATGTATTCCTATTCACCGTAGCGAAATTGGTCTATGGTTTCTCAGTAGGACGTAAAGGCTACAACCGGATATTAATATATATTATGCACTTGATAGTTTTCATCGTCAGGACCCTGACACGGTTGGTAGACTGCCAGGTTCAAGATTGTTTACTTTGTTTGCATTAATGCAGTTTTACGTGTATGAGGTCATCACACCCACAGACGGAATATATAGAACTATAAATAGGCTTATGAAAGATTTTCAGACTGAAAGTTCAAGAATAGAGGAATTTTCCTTTCATTGTTTTTCTGCATGCCGTCGTCCAGATCTATCAATGCCTTTCAAGTTTCTACGTTGTTTGCTCTTTGAATGACCTCTGTGACAGATGGACGGACTGACACCAGTGATCTTATAAGGGTTACGTACACGAAGGGTGCCAAACGGGACTTTTACTAAGACTCCGCCTTGACTCCACTGTCCGTCCGTCAGTCTGTCCGTAAGTGAGCTGTATCTCATGAACGCTGATAGGTAGACAGCTGAAAGGTTTTCACATTAAAGATTTTTTTTTTTTACAGTGTATAGGCCTGTGTTTGACCACAATCTCACTATGGTAAGTGATGATGTGGTCGAAGGTGGTAAGCACACAAAGCCTAGAAAGAACTGGCTCTCAAGTGCAGCTGACGGAACACACCGATAGGTGCTTGGCGACAGATTTTCAACTTGAGGGTGGTAGCCAGCCAGACGGGTACTACAAAGTACCCTACCACCGTGCTATGGTTTCCTCACGATGTTTTCCTTCACCGAAAGCTCAAGCTCATTGTAGGATTCGAACCCGGGACCTTCGTCTCGGTATCCGACGTCACTACCACTGAGCTATCATCGCCTTAAAGATGCATAGAATCAGGATAACTCATTTGTAATACAACAAACACACGTCTTTTCCTCATATAGGTAACATAATATGTACAGTAATGCCATGATGGCAAAGCCAGCGAAGCTCATGTGTGACATCTTAATTTATTAGCATAGCGTATAGGCAATTGTTTCATGGATTTCTAATTAAGATTCGGTTTTGGGACAACATTCGACACAAGGATCCAGTACAGATCTTTCCTAACTTATTTTTGATGACGGGCCAGTTGGCGCAATTGGTTAAGAGTCTGGTAAGATTCCACCTATCGCGCCGCTGGTCGTGGGTTCGATTCCCGCACAGGACATGCATTTGTGTGCATGAACATATCTGTATGTCCTGAGTCTGGGTGTAATTATGTATATTAAGTATGTATTTACAAACAAAAAGTAGTGTATGTATTATATCAGTTATCTGGTTTCCATAGTACAAGCTCTGCTTAGTTTGGGATCAGATGACCGTGTGTGAGGAATGTCCCAGGATATTTATTTGTCCCAGGATATTTATTTTATGAGTTAGGGTAAAACTATCTATGTGTAATATTATATATTGACGGGCCAGCTGGCGCGGTTGGTTAGGATTAGGAGTAGGACTGGTCAAGATTCCACCTATCGCGCCGCATGTATGTATGTTTGTTACCTCTTAACTCCGTGATTTATAAACCGATTTGGAAAATTCTTTTTCGTCTGGAAGGGTACACTTTTCGTTTAGTCCCATTGTCATCAGATCACGATTTGATTACTTCTTAGTGTACTTTGAAGTCGATTTAAGTTTTTTGTAAAACAGTCCAATTATTTGGTCTAACAATAAAGTATTATCTATCTATCTATCTATCATATTATACTCTTTTTGGGGGTGAAAAATCGATCTAGCTTGGTGCAGTATGTATGTACAAAAGCGTGAATCTAGTGGTCAAAGGGCTGCTCCGTCTCGTTGGTAGTGGTTCGATCCCCGATCCGGTCGAATCTTTTTGTTTTATGTTGACCTTATTATTTTGCAAACACCGGACAAAGCTCGGTGACCAATTAACATATGGTATTTAGGTTGCCTTTAGGCTGGCCACGCTACCAGATACATATACCAGATGATATACAGGAGGTTTATATACAGCATGTATACAGGGCGTGGCCGTGTTGCGACACGCAGTCACACACGTGCGTTACACAATGTCGCTACGTTGTGTAGGGGTGGGACACTATCGATATAATAGACCCTGAAGAGACCTTTTTCGAGGAACATATTGCGCTGACTTCTTCTCTGTATATATATCTGTATTTTCACCCAGTGACTATCATGTGGAGTGGCTGAGCTCCTCACCAAACGACACATTATCTTATATTTTTACACTATTAAGGCACATTTAGAAGCGCTCGTGGTGTAGCATGATTAGCCGTTCTTAATCGATCGGCAAAGTTAAGCTACGTCTGTCGTGGTCGGTACCTGGATGGGTGATATTTCAAATCGAGCGTTTCCGTACTTCGGAAGGCACGTAAAGCCGTTAGTCCCGGTTATCACTTAATTGTGATAGTCGTTAAGCTAGTTGGATGCCTCCTAGGCGGCTTGAAAAATTCCAACAGTAGGTTGGCCACTAGCCTACCTCCACCGATCCGCAGTGGGAACGCGTAGTGGAGTATCTGCCCATTCCCTTTCACCCTGATTTGTGAAAGGAGGCCTGTGCTCAGCAGTGGGACATTATAGGCTGATGATGATGATGAAGGTACATTTGACAAGAATACGACCCGCCTGATGGTAAGCGGT
The DNA here is from genome assembly GCA_947623365.1 of Achlya flavicornis. Classification (NCBI taxonomy): domain Eukaryota; kingdom Metazoa; phylum Arthropoda; class Insecta; order Lepidoptera; family Drepanidae; genus Achlya; species Achlya flavicornis. Next base: position 10,211,288 of record OX392491.1, read on the forward strand.
TACCGTAACCTATAGACGATTGCAACTCCTGGGCGTTACAAGCATGTTGCCAACCCTTCAAAAGCTATGTTATATACTAGTTGCGCCCCGTGGTTTCACTCGCGTACCCAAGCGATATATTGCTCTCCCGGGATAAAAAGTGCGCTACGTGTTAATCCAGAATATATACTTACTATCAGCGTTCATCCAAATCCGTTCGATGTTGATGCGTGATTTTGGTACAAACATCCAAACTTTCGCAATTATAATATTAGTGAAAAGTCCCAAAAGTCTTTTCACTTAAATATGTAATATAGTAATAATAATTCACTTTAAGGCGATGATAGCTCAGTGGTAGTGACGTCGGATACCGAGACGAAGGTCCCGGGTTCGAATCCTACGATGAACTTGAGCTTTCGGTGAAGGAAAACATCGTGAGGAAACCATAGCACGGTGGTAGGGTACTTTGTAGTACCCGTCTGGCTGGCTACCACCCTCATGTTGAAAATCTGTCGCCAAGCACCTATCGGTGTGTTCCGTCAGCTGCACTTGAGAGCCAGTGCCTTCTAGGCTTTGTGTGCTTAACACCTTCGACCACATCATCACTTACAATAGTGAGATTGTGGTCAAACACAGGACTATACACAGTAAAAAAAAAAAAAAAAACGTGTATCTTACATTAAAAGCATCCCGTCTTGATTTTCAGTAACTTCTTCATATCCTGGCTCCAGATCCTGAAAGTATTTACAGAAGCATTATGATAATCACCAACTTTTAGCATAAAAACGGTTATTATTCAAATCCCAGGGCCAACTATGCGTGTTTGTATACATTATCTATGTTTATATTAACATATTGAGGAAATTACTAATTTGCGTTGTTTTACCAGTTTGAGCTTCCTGTGTTTAATTTTCATGGAATCAAAGGTTTTTTTGAGAGATATCTGTTAATTGTTAGACTAGAAATATAATTGTGTGTACAATCTATCTGCCTGGCGTGACTTCGTTCACGTGGAGCCCTACCCCACCCGTTACCGTTTTTTTACACCTTGGGTTACATTATTGGAGTTTTAGTATTGATCCCAATTTTTTTTGAAAATATAATATAGCCGGGTGACATACACCCGGGGATAGTGTAGCTTCCCAACAGTGAAAGAATTGTTCAAATCGGTTCAGTACTTTCTGAGCCTATTCAATGCAAACAAACAATCAAATCTTTCCTTTTTATAATATTAGTATAGATTAAACCAGATTTACAATTTAATTTATAGATACTAATTAGTTAATTATCGAATAAACAGTTTCGATGTTAAATCAATTATCGACATGTATTGATAATTGCGAGTACATCACTATAAAATTAAGCGTAGTATGTACAGGGCGCGGCTGCTCGCCTTGCTCTGACACGTATGCCTGCATGCATTGCATGTAGGGGTAGCAAAAAAAAAATGCACTTTATGGAATATATATAAAGTTGATATTTTATTTCTATTAGTATGGTAGCAAACAAGTATACGGTCCGGCTGATGGTAAGCGGTCACCTAGCCTATAAATAAATAAAATAAAATAAGCCTTTATTGATGTTAGATTTTAACTTATTTAACTTAACATTGTTTTTTAAGAGAAAAATTATAACAATAGAGGTAAGAAAAACTATAAATTAACTTAAACTAAAACATAGTCGCGGCATTCGGCTTATCTCTCCTCTTAACAGCATGTCTTTCGACAAAGGCCTCCTCTAAAGATTTCCATTTGGTTCTGTCCCTTGCTGTACGTAACCATTCTGGCCCAGCTACTTGCTTCAAGTCGTCTTCCCATCGCTTTGGCTGTCTTCCTCTACTTCTTTTGGTTTCTCTAGGGTACCTAGGTCACCTAGTCTATAGGCGCTCGCAATACCAGGTGTATATTGCGCGTATAACGGGCCATATGCTAGTTTTTACACCCTCCCCCCCAGAAAAGGTTTTTAAACCCTCTCAGGTAGGTTACCCTTAGGTAATTAATGAATGGACCCTAGACCCTAACACTGTTTTTTTTTAAATCTATACTAATACTAGCTGTCCCCCGCGGTTTCACCCGCGTTCCTGGAATAAAAAGTACTAAGCCTATGTCCTTCTCCATACCATAGGCTACCTGCATGCCAATTCATGATGATCCGTGGTGTAGTTGGGGCGTGAAGGCTTAACAAACAAACTCACTTTAGCATTTATTATATTAGTTAGGATAATAAAGCGGAAAAGTTTTTTTGTTTGTTTGTTTAAAAAGCTAATCTCTTGAACTAATTCGGATTCGAAAAATTCTTTCACAGATAGGAATCCCCGAGTATTATAGGCAATTTTTTATCGCGGGAACGAGGGTGAAACCGCAGGGAACAACTAGTAATACCATAACCTTGGCTTGCGGTTAAAAAATTACAATGACATCAATGGTTATTATAGGACGCGCGTCCCTCACGAGAAACAACCAACACTCGTAAAACCGTTTCCCTACTACTAGCCTACGAAGAATTATTCTGCATCATATTATTAATATACACCGTGAATTTTTATTCGTCTTAGAAACGCAGCCCACTTAATGTACCCAATGAAAAGGTACTAATCATTAATAAAAAAATATTTTTTTGATTCTTTGTATAATTTTTAAAAAATAATTAAAATTCATTATAATTATGAAAAATCGAGTTAATAATTAAAGTTTACGTTTATTAAGCACGACTCGAGTAGACTGCACTCGTATGAGGGTGTTTAAAACTACTTCATGCGTCATTCATAATGAATAAGATTTTTTTTTATAATACAAATTATCAAAAAAATCATTTTTTTTATTATTAGTACAATTGGGTACATTATGTGGGCTGCGTTTCTAAGACGAATAAAAAGTCACGGTGTGCATTATGCAATAACAATTTCATGTTATAATATGCTGACGCTACAAAGTTTCTATGCCAATAATAATATATCAAAATAGAGGTAATGCTGCCACATAATCGGAAGCTGATTGCAAAGTTCGATATATACGCTATCCATGCAATGCCTGCACTAACTTACATAGTCCTGTGCTAACAATTGTCAGGGTATTTATAAAATAGGCGTATGATTATTTAGGGTTCCTACGCATGGGCGCATGGGACGTATCCAGGATTGGGCAATGGGCAAATCGAGGAGGACTAATTGGTATGTTATTGGCAATTTTCGTTATCACTTCTGGGGCACAAGAATTCTAGATTTTTGTATTTGGTATGCAAAAATGTTTTTATTGATAATGGTACAAACCCGAGGGCCTACTGTCAATTTTAATAGTTATTCAAATTTTTCTAAATTTAATTGCTTTTTTAACCGACTTCAAAAAAAGAGGAGGTTCTCAATTCGGTTGTTTTTTTTTTTTTTTTTTATGTTTGTTACCTCATAACTCCGTCATTTATTAACCGATTTGGAAAATTATTTTTTTGTCTGAAAGGGTATACTTCCCGTTTGGTCCCATTGTCATCAGATCAGGATTTGATTACTTCTTAGTGTACTTTGAAGTCGGTTTAAGTTTTTTGTAAAACAGTCCAATTATTGTAAATAAATATGTATTCCATAAATTCTGACGTGCATTGACACAAAAAAACCCTTGTAGGTTCATTTTAATTTTAACACCCACTATTTCATCGTTATTGAAAACTTATATTTTTGCGATTTATTATATATAGTATTTGTGTCAACAAGATTATACTCAACTATAAAACTCACGGGTACAGTAACTTGCGTAATACTCATGGGTGCGTGCATACCCACTAGGAAGAAGCCGTTTATTGGATTATTTTGTTGCATGCACTTAATACCTGGAGAAAAATGCAGAGGTTTGTTTACTGCATTATCAGGCACGTGTCAAGTCACGGTTATGTGTGAATACTTTATTAGATACTAGCTTTCTGCCTCGCGGTTTCACTCGTAATCCCCTATTTTCCGTGGGTTTCATTGGGTGGAATGTTCTAAAATCCTTACATTGTGAATACGGTACAGAATACCGCAGCCAATTACCTGAATATTGTCTTTTGCGCGTGAGTAAGGCCACCAGAGCTCATCGGGGTGGGGAAAGAGTCCGTAACAAGAGACTGATGACTTATTTGTTGCAAGTGTTCATTGGGCTACGGTAACCACTTGCCACTATGTTACGCCGCATGCTTTTGTGTCGAATTATTTTCTATAAAAGAAATGCCTACGTTTTAAAACCTTGTATGCAAAATTTCAAGTTAATAGACTCTGCGTTTTGTGCTGTTTTAGTGCGTACTGCAGTTTCTCGTTATATAAAATTTTTGCGACTATTAAAATTGTATTAAATATATGTATGAGATTGTAATTAAATTAATTCAATAAAAAATAACCGTAATTTACAAAACACTTCCTTGGCGATGTCTTATTTTATAATAGACCAAGTTTGATTAATATTAAAATATGTGTATTTCTTATTAAATGTGATAGTTATGAATTCATTTTATGTTCATATTTAGGCGAATCACAGAATAAAAAAACAGTTTTAGTGTAGATTAGAATTTCATTAAATAAACAATATTTTTGCCCTTGACTTTGTTGGTAACTTACATTAATTAAATGACGCCCAATTGATTCACAACTTAATACGTTTCTGTTTCAAATTGGTTAGAACCACCACAAACATATCGTTAAAAATATTATCCCCTATTAATTGAATCTGAAAGTTCGCTCTTGTCAATAATGCAAATAAAGTTGTTTTAAATACATGGAACGGGTTGTAGGCATGACCCACACATATGTACACATACGACAACGCACTAAAACCATGTCAAGGCCTTCAACTGATTTTTTAAATGAGAAATTTATCTTTGAATTGACCGCAAGCATTCGCAAACTTTGTAGAACTCTGTCGCATTCATCATCGGTGGAAACGATTCTTATTTCAATAATGATCGCTCGAATATTTACTTCGATGAGGTTCTAAACATTCTCACGCGTGGAAAATTAATCAATGAATCATAAATGGTCGGCGGTTTTTTTTTTCAATATACTTATTAGAGGTTATCTAGTTGGCGGGAAAATTGTGTTTATTTTTTTTTAATTGCCGCTCTGCCTTGGTTTAGTGAAGGAAGTGTTGAAAATGTTTTTTTTTAATGATTTATTTTTATTCGTGTAATTAAAGTTACGCAGCTGATTAATTTTATTGGCGTTTATTTGTCAATATAAAGTTTAATGTATTTTTGAGGCGGATGTCGTTAGCTGGGTTTTTTTTGTAAAGTAATATTAACAATCCAAATGTTGTTTATAAACGATGGCCGATGTTATAATAGGGAAATCGTAGCAAAAAATATATAGATCGTTATCTATGGGAAAATATTAAAATTATAACGTTATATGTTTTATACCTACGTTTAAATTTTTATGAATGAAATTAAACGAATCTTAAAGCTACTTAATAAAACGGCCATGCCTTTGATGAAAAAGAATAAATTGCAATGCTAAACGTTTTTGTTAAATTAGTTTAGTAAAGAATCATGGCGAGATCCATACATTGATTTGTAGAACAAAAAAAAACATTTTAGACGGTTTTGAATCACTTCCAATGTTGAGATAACATTACCAGCAACATATTAATCATGAAACATTTTATAAACCCCGCAAAACAGAACAACAACATAACGGTTTTGGTCACGAATAGTTGCGATTCGCCGGCACGCTATAGAAATTCGCATTTTTATCCCGGGGTTCTAAAAATATTTTAAATGGCTCAAGTTATTCCTTAGGCACCAAGGATCAATTATAACTTCATTGTAACGTCATTAAAAAATCTTTATTTTTTTGTACAAATCTCGCCATGAGTGGCCATGACCTTTAATTATTAATATTAAATTAGTTTAGGAATCACGAAAGACACAAAATCTTACCTACCTATCCGTGTTAGAATCATTTTATTTTAACTGGCAGGTTCTGCGTTCAATTTCCATCAATATAAATATTTATGTTCATGTGTCAGCCCCGGATCTACGGTATTTTTAACTGTGGCAGTATGAAACCAGATTTTTAATTTAACAAACTAAAAATTATTTTCGCGCCTCTTGAAACTGCCGCCCGGGGCATGTGCCCAGGTTTGCCCCCTCATAGATCCGGGCCTGGCATGTGTGCACAGTGTAAGTTTCTAGTGGATATTAGTTGCCTGGTTCCCATAGTACAAGCTCTGTTTATTTTGTGATCAGGTAGCCGTGTGTGATCAATGTCCTAGATTATAATTGAGCCTTTGATTTGATCCAAAACTTAACCTTTATAAACCTTGCTTAACCTTTCAAATCGAATTAGATATTGCATTTTATATGTCACAAACATGTCGCACTTCGGTCGTAGCCCGAGGCGATAAAAAAGTTGTTGTTTTCGAAACAACATGTTTAGGTGGGCTTAGCAATGTGACCATTGTTTTATGCAATATGTTTAAGTAAGCTGAAGTGGCAATGGGCAGGCCACATCGCACTTTAAGATTCGGAGTTACGAGTTAACAAACATAAAAAAAAATACACCGAATTGAGAAGCTCCTCCTTTTTTTGAATTCGGTTAAAAATAAATGGTAATTGCACTTCTTTTTAATAATAATAATTTATTTATTCATAAACACAGACATATTTTAACAGCTATACAAGATTAATTTATTAAGATTTATTTACTTTATTTAAGTAGGTATTTTTATGTATATATTATAGTATATTTACTGCTCCACCTATCTTATATCTATCCTATTGCCCTAGGTTGCCTGGAAGAAATCGCTTCAGCGATAAGGCCGCCTTAATTGTTTGCACTTTCTTTTTTATTTTGTTATCTGTTTTTGTATTGTGTGTTTCTTGTGTAAATAATAAAGAATTTTGTGTTGTATTAATGCACACAAGAGAGTCATGTATGTTGTTGTTGCACAAACGTTGAACACTGACACCCAAGCTAGGCAAGAGCCTGTATTATGGGGGACATAATACGGTCAATGTATTTAAAATATACAATGACAAATTACAAAAAAAATGTGTCTGACACTGCATTTGACTTTTCAAAAGTCTATTGTCAGGGATGTCCAATTTTAGGGTTCCGTAGCCAAATGGCAAAAAACGGAACCCTTATAGATTCGTCATGTCTGTCCGTCTGTCTGTCTGTCCGTCCGTATGTCACAGCCACTTTTTTCGAAGCTATAATAACTATAATGTTGAAACTTGGTAAGTAGATGTATTCTGTGAACCGCATTAAGATTTTCACACAAAAATAGAAAAAAAAACGAAAATTTTTGGGGGTTCCCCATACTTAGAACTGAAACTTTTTTTTTTTCTATAAAACCCATAAGTTTGTCTATGGATCTTTTTTTAAATACTTTTATACTGTCTAACAAGCATATGGTCTAACTGATGTTAAGCGGTTACCCTTCTCCCATCCCATGAGCTCAGTAAACCATATAAGCTTACCATTAGATGGAACGTCTGCCTCGTCACCTAATGTAAACGGTATTGTAAGAATTGACAAGTTACCAAATACGTCGATGATGAATAGCCCCAGAGCCTGACTACATCCTTCAATCACAGTCGTGACTGTATTTCATCTTGTTTTCCTTAAGAATTCATTGATGTTACACAACGTTTCGGAGTAATGTACGGACCGCAAAACAAAATTAGGGTTGTCACGTTTTATTAGCAGTGAAAAAAAATTGAAAAATATTTTTCCGATTTGTTTGACATAATATAAAATATCTTATAAGATCACGTACTTATTACAGTTTCTCAATAAATCACGAGAATTGACTATACTGTTGATTTAGGCTACACCTAGCTGTGAATAAATAGGATCTGCACCTAGGTCTATCTGGCTAAACCTATATATAAATATAAATAAGTATATTACCTAAGACATCTAAGTCACCAAGTATCCAAACAATTCTCATGGTGATCAGAATTAATATTACTATACAAATATATACTAATAAAAATAAATAATAATATACTATACAATTCCAAAAATATCGAAAAAACATGCGATAACCATCCATAAATTAGTAGAAGGATGTTATTAAATAACTGAGTCTAATTTTAGCTATATAGAAAAAAAACGGTGGCTCTCATACAGTCATTTGTGTGACCTTATTCTCTTACAGTCACAGTAAAAATGTAAAACAATAATGCAACTTAGTGTCAATAGTAGCGTTATATAGCAGTTATAAAGTAGCGTAGCGTTTATTCGCTGGAAGAGCAGCTCGTCTTGGAAAGTACCTTACAGAATACCGCAGCCAAATAACTTTATGTTGTGTAAAGTTGTGTTCCTGCGCGTGAGTAAGTGAGCCAAAGCTCATTGGGTAGGAAGGTCGGTAACGCCTGAGTGATGCCTCGTGTGTTGCAAGCGTCCATAAAGCTACGGTACAGTAGTACCCAACTGATAAGGCGCGTCGTGAATCTTCGTTCGCACAGAAAAGAAAATATGGCCCGAAGATTAACGAAAGAATGCTTAAAACTTACAATCAACCTTAGATCACTAATACAAGGTTCATAATACACTGCAGCTGTTAGTTCCGTCTCACTCGCAAGTTACGCCCATCCGCAAACATGGTGGCAGCTGCCGACCAATAGCATTTCCCGCCGCGCTTTGAAAGTGTATCTTCTGCGCAGTTACATCGGTAAGCCATATTAGTTGGGTACTACTGTAACCGCTTATACTACCAGGCGGGATCTACGCTTGTTTGCTGCATTAGTTGAATAAAAAAAATAAGTACAGTTTGCCGTCATTTGGAAGCAGCGGCAGACTTGAGGAAATTTTATATAAATACTCGTAGATTGTAATTTATGTACATTTGTAAATCCTAAAATATAATCCTACTAATATTATAAATGCGAGTTTGTTACGCTTTCACGCCTCAACATGAAATTGGGTATGCAGATAGCCTATGGTATGGAGAAGGAATTAGACATTTTATCCCGGGAACGCGGGTGAAACCGCGGGGGACAGCTAGTAAAACATAAATGAATATTTTAGTACAAGCTCTGCTTAGTTTAGGATCAGATGCCGTGTGTGAATAATGTCCCAGGATATCCCGTATTTTGTCCCCTATTCGATGTATTCCTACGTTATGTAAGGAAAGGAACCTCTGTGCAAAATTCCAAATTTCTAAGTCAGTCAGTCAGGACAAGTCTTATTTATAAGTAAAAAGATAGAGTTGACCTACTCATATTAAAGTGTACTGTGTCCCAACGTATTGTTTTTTATACAACTTATTCGATAAACAAGCATGCGGCCCGCCTGATGGTAAGCGGTTACCGTAGCCATATAGACGCTTGCAACACACGAAACATCGCTCACGCGTTATCGACCTTACCCCCCTCCCCTATAAGCTCTGGCAACCTACTCACGCGCAGGAACACAACTTTACACAACATAAAGTTATTTGGCTGCGGTATTCTGTAAGTTGGAGGTACTTCCCCAGTCGAGCTGCTCGTTGAGCGAATAAACGCTATGCTCCACCTCTCTTAAAACGTATTGTATGCAAATATAATGTCTCTAATGTGGTCTAAATGCATTAAGTAAGAGTATGCGGTTAACTATAGTTATAGAGTTATAGGTGTCTGCAATTATGTAAGGCCTTAGATAAATATGTAGTTTAATAAATCACTGTCTGTTTCAAATGGGGCCACTTTTTATGCCACATACATACTCACCACAGATATAGAATCTAAATAGATGATGCGAGTGTATGAATTTCGCGTGTCAAAAGCTATGCAAAAAGGGAGAGCAATGCTCTTCTTTTGAAAATTTCACGCGGACAGGGAACTCGCTAACAGGCTGCATGACCACCAGAGATGTGTAGTGACAGCGAAAGATGTGTTTGGCTGAAAAATAGGATTGCTTCATTTTTATGTTAATGCTCTAATGCCAGCCAGCAACAAATATTAAAAAAAAACACATACTTAGGTTATTGGTTTGTCCCCGATTGCAAGACCTTATAACATACAAGTTATATTCCAAATTCTATAGATTAAAAAGCTTGTTTTTCTCTTTTCAGTTAATATTTGTTTCACGCAGTCGGGGTTTTTGTTTCTTTTAATAATTTAATTTATTTGCAATAGATATGGGCTGTCAAAACATGATATGGCAGTCACACGATGTAACAAGTTTTTGTTAAAAAAATATTTTTTAATACAAATCTTTTTATGGTGAAAACTTGTAAATAAAGAGTTCTGATTCTATTTTTAAATGTATGGCTCGTTTTATTCCCCGCGTGTATGTTCTGTATCATATAACTATAATTTTAGATCAAGTACTCAAACAAATTGCTAATTTAATATCTATTATGTTATTGTATTGTAAATAATAAGTACACAAGTTAATTTATCAAATTACAATGTCAATATTATCTTAATTAATCTAATAATGCTATCATAATTAAACTGTGTATAGTTATATTAAAATCCAGTTAATTTAATTGTCACAGTATATTCTTACTGCAGTAGTGACACACATCGGAACCTAAATGGTTTCGTACTATGCGCTTATAAAAGAGCTTCCTACCACGTATGCTTAGGCTATGGAATGAGCTCCTCGCCGTGATTCTTCAAAAATGGTATGAAGGTATTTTTGCAGGATCGGCAACGCGCGAGTGATACCCCTGGTCTTGCAAGCTTCCATAGGCTACGGTAAACGCTTATCATCAGGCGTAAGCTTGTTTGCTACCTTAGTTGTATAAAAAAGTGAACTTGAAGGTTACTTGGAAGTAACACAGCCTCTATGATGCACTTAGCGCTGTCTCTATCGTTAACTAAGCAATCACGTGAGATGTCTGCTGTCAGCGGCATCGGATCAGAGCGGGCTTGGCGACGAGTTTTGGTTTAGAGAATAGCATGGCAGTTAATAATAACCTTAAGTGGCCTATGATTTCTTCTGATACTGTAATTTTGTTTGAACAATATTATAACTACACTTATCTTACACTGCACAAAAAGGGTCCATCTCAGTTAAATGGTAAAATAAAAACAGCCATAGGTCATAATTTCCATGAGATTGAATGAACAAGAATGGTCTTTAAGTATGGAAAAAATAAGGAATACTTTTACACACCACTTATTCAGAAATAGTGAATTGCCATTTCCATCGGTAGCAACGGTTTTGTTTAATTTATTCTGATGTTGTGTTAGGATGCACCGATCTAAATTTCGAACCATTGGATCAGTATACTTTTTGAGGCCGAACAAAGCTCTGAATAGCGCCCACTTAAATGTAAGGGTGTAATACGTGAACTATATTCTAAAGTTCATACGCAACTGCATTACTGCCCCAGTTATGACATGCACTGTGACATTCAAACAAATTGCTACCATTGATCAAAGTGTAACATAGATAACATCTCATATTTATCATAGAAAAACAACTTTATTGCAAGGCATTAACTTAATTCGACTTGCATTAACTATTTGTAATTGTACTAAGCTAATTGATGTCTTATAGTGAGAGAGATAAGAGTTATACTAAGTGTAATGTTATGTTTGTGTGAAAGGTGCAGTGTTACTATTGTCACTGAATGACATTGTGTAAGGTCAGTGTTGATAAAGTGTGGGTTCCGTACGGTCAGACGAAAAAGTAAGAGATTTATTTTTATTTTGAGGTTAGAATTTTTTATTGTTTTTTTTGGCCATGAAGCAAGTAATTACAATAGTTGTTTTAAACTTTAGTACTTTTTTTTATACTACTTAGGCAGCAAACAAGCATACGGGCCGCCTGATGGTAAGCAGTTACCGTAGCCCATGGACGCTTGCAACATCAGGGTTGTCACTCGCGCGTTGCCGACCCTGCAGGAATCTCTTCACACCCTTTTTGGAGAACCCCATACTGTACTCCATTGGAAAAACCACGGCGGGGAGCTCATTCCACAATCTTAGCGTCCGCGGAAGGAAGCTCCTTTGAGACCGCACAGTTCGAAACAATTCTGGTTTCAATATGTGAGGATGGACTCCCCGTCGATGGCGAGAGTTGCGATGGTAGAAAGTAGCCGTGGGCATCATCTTAAACAATTTTTCAGAACACTGTCCGTTGTACAAGCGGTAGAACACACATAAGGACTACCACACAATACGTCTTATAACGCAACGCAACATAAAAATGCTCGCCATAGCAGTTTTCCTTCAGCGCTACGATATGGGATTCTCGTAAAAAGAGATCTTCAAGGTGATTGCCACCTTGAAAAATACCCTTGAAGAGAAAAATACTCGTAAGAAAGTAGACTTGTGAAGAAAGTCAAAGTAAAGAGACTCGAAAAATCTCGCCCAAAAACTTACATAAAAGAAATTAAAAGTGTTTGTGCAGACCGTACAGTTTATCTTTCACCGGCAGCATTTCCGCTGTGCGGTGTGGTGTGAGTGAGGTCGCAGGAAACGAAATGTTTACTGTGTCAATGGCGGCCGCGTTACCAGATAACGTTACCTTTTGTATCTATTATACCTACGCTATTATGATTATCTCACGATTATACAATCTGCTATCTATTATATTACAACTATTTATTCGGTAACTTATTATAATTTGAGACAACCGCAGCCAAATAGGATTATGTTGTGTTCCTGCGCGTGAGCAATGTCGACAGAGCTCATTGGGGAGGGGGGAAGGGTCGATAACAAAAGATTGATGCCCCGTGTTGCAAGTGTCCATATGGCTAAGGTAACCGCTTAACATCAGTCAGGCCATACGCTTGTTTATCGACTTCGTAGTATAGAAAAAAAAACCGGCCAAGTGCGAGTCAGACTCGCGCACCGAGGGTTCCGTACAAACCTGTAGGTATATAAGTAAATGGTAGTATAGACCTGAGTATTTGATATTAATTTCAATTTATGACCTATTAAAAAAAAACTACTTACTAGATCTCGTTCAAACCAATTTTCAGTGGAAGTTTGCACCGTAATGTACATCATATATTTTTTATAGATTTATCATTCTCTTATTTTAGAAGTTACAGGGGGGGGGGACACACATTTTACCACTTTGGAAGTGTCTCTCGCGCAAACTATTCAGTTTAGAAAAAAATTATATTAGAAACCTCAATATCATTTTTGAAGACCTAGACCATAGACACCCCACACTTATGGGTTTGATGAAAAAAAAAAATTTGAGTTTCAGTTCTAAGTATAGTGATGCGGGAAGATAGGACGACTACCAAAGTACGTGTGGTTTTAGACGCAAGTTGTAAGACTAGTACAGGGTTGTCTCTGAATGAGGTGTTACATACAGGTCCTAATATACAGGGTGATTTGTATGCCATACTTTTGAACTTTCGCCTTTTTAATATAGCGATTTCTGCAGACTGTCGTCAGATGTTTTTGCAGATTGGAATGCAGGAATCAGATCGCAGGTTTCAACGAATTCTTTTTAGATTTCAAAAATGGTGATACTGCGAGTTGGACTGTAATTTTAGGATGTTTTTTTTTGTGGCGCGGAGTATGTCGGCGAATCGGACAGGGAAAGGTGAGGATAATGCACGCCTACCTTTCTTATGTCCAGCGATCAGCTTTCAGCGTTATTTTTTCTTCTCTCAGTTTCTTCTTATATATTTTTTTACAGCGACTACGATCTTCCAAATTTTTTTCTGGGGAACCCCCAAAATGTATTGTTTTTTTTCTATTTTTGTGTAAAAATCTTAATGCGGTTCACAGAATACATCTACTTACCAAGTTTCAACATTATAGTTCTTATAGTTTCGGAAATAAATGGCTGTGACATACACGGACAGACAGACAGACATGACGAATCTATAAGGGTTCCGTTTTTTGCCATTTGGCTACGGAACCCTAAAAAGAGGTATATGTACCGAACACAATGATAAGAATGAATCATATAGAAAACTGAAAAAAAATGACATTTAAGACCATTGCAGTGAAGTAAAACCAAGGTTATTTGTAGTACCTACAAGTAGGTACCAACAACAATTTGCTAAAGGCGGGTTGCTTACCTTAAAATTAAAGGTTTTATTGAGGAAAAAACCTGTCCACCAAAACGATTGACATACATACATACACATGCGGTTTTTTTGACCTTCGACACATGAGTTCATTTAATGTTGTAATAACATTTCTCTAACGAGTATTAATTAAAATTAGCCTAGATTAACGTTCGACGAGTTGGATTACTTAATTTTGGCAAGCTTTTTTAAATCGATGAAAACAATCGTTATCAATTAAATTTAGGTGAATTTGATTGTTTCTGTCTAATGTATGTCTGACAAACACGACGTCAATACCTCGGTTGAGAGCTGGCTCGCCGATTTGTAAGGGTGCTAAGGCTAAATTTGGGCATATATAAAAAAAATGCCACCACCATTATGTATATATGATAATTATAAAAAAAAAACATTTGTGCTGTCGATTCCAGTGAGCAATGCATATTGTGAAAGAGTCTTTACTCTGCTAAATAATTTATATTCTAAAGAAAGGAAAGAAAAGTATGAAAAGAAAGTATGGGCTTTGTTTGATTTGATAAAGGCTGAGCTTCTGATACGACTGAATTTTGATGAAAATTGCTCAAGTTTTCGATCTTTTCTCGATATTCCGAAGGGATCCAAACTGGTGGACTCTGTAAAAAGCAATGCCAAATATTTGTGGAAAACAAACCGTAAAAAATAATGTACATTTTATTTGAATCCTTTTTTAAAGAGCTTAAAAATATAGTTAAAAATTTTGACACATAAATTGTAATTTCTCCAGACAACAACCCCAAAATCCCGACAATTTGAAAGTTACCCAGATATTTAGATTTTTAAAAATTCAAAAATTCTAAATTCAAAATCATTTATTCAAATAGACCTTCGCAGGCACTTATGAAAAAAAAGTAATAAAAAATAAAATATATATATATAAAAATATATATATAAAATATATATAGATAAAGTCTGACTCTAATACTCTAATACCGGTTCGGAAGGTTGCATTTGCTGAGAAGAGCCGGCAATAAACTCAGCAATTACTCTTTTCAAAACAAGCTTAGATTCATTACATAATATTTACACGCGCGGCGGCAAAATTACAAAGTAGACTGAATAAATATTTAATATGTAAATAAAATAAATAGTAAACTTAAGCAGACCAGCCCCCACAAGCAGCACCTGTGCAGCTGTGCAGTGCAGCAGATCTGGCAACCCTACGTTCTACTGATGCTTCCGCTAACAACAATGTAGCAACAATCTATAAATAACAAATAGACAATTACGTTTATAATTCCCTTACACGCCGCGAACACAGGCTTGTCGCATGACCTAGGCTAGGTCATCTATTAATGTACCTAGTGCGTGCATTTATTGCCTAGATGTAGGAAATGTTTTGCGGAACAAAATGCTGTATATATTACTGCAAGGTTCTCGATGATTAGAAAATGTGTGTACTACAGTGTGTGTTGAAGAAATTACTAAAGATATGCGTCTCGGCAATCATATAATTGATGGAGTGGTTCCTTCGTCATAGCTCTTTTACGAGAGTCGATGGCCAAACCTACGTAAATAGGTGTTTTCCTAGACCTGTAAATTCTGTAAATCAAAGTTCAAACTTTGAACGTTCAAAATTCGGCACTACTCGTTTGGGAAGTCCAGGCTCGTAGGCAGGGGGATGATAGTAAGAAAGAAAAAAGAGAATCTATAAAATCCAAAGTTTGACTGACTGACTGACTGATATATATCAACGCACAGCCTAAACCGCTGGTCCTAGAGACATAAAATTTTGAGGGTATATTCTTTGTGAAGAGTAGGTATCTACTAAGAAAGGGTTTTTCGAAATTCCACTTCTAAGGGGGTAAATTAGGGGATGAAAGTTTGTATGAAAGTCCGTCAGTTTCGAAGATAGGGTTTTCAAATTTTGTGTTTAGGCTGATGATTGAAAATTAATTTATACGTGCCTCAGCGTTTTTAATAATTCCACCCTCGTAGCGGGATGAAGTTGTTTTGTGTTGTTTTCTTTTATTGTTGTAGAAAAATATGTCATTTGTTTCTTGTAGGCCACGCGGGCGAAGCCGCGAGCAGAAGCTAGTAACAAATATTCTACCTTATAGATGATAGAAGCGAAATAACGATGAATGTGTTACTGGGGTGAGTAAGGTCGCCACAACTCCTGCAGGAGGCGCTGTGTTGCCAGTGTGCGGGTACCAGCGGTGAACTACACAATGCTGTCCACAAGGGATAGATTCGATAACCCATTTTAGTGAATTCGTACAAGTTCGTCAGTGTACTTTCAAAAGATTGTAAACTAACACCAATTCTATTAGCTCGCGACAGACAAGAGTGGAAGGAACTAGGGGAGGCCTATGTCGAAGGTAAACCAGAAAAAGAAACCGGTTGCTGAAAAAAAAAAAACTTTGCTACTAAATTTACTTTAGTTTTAAATTTATAAATTTTTGTATTATTTAAGTTAAAAGACTCATTGTCAGCGAATAAAGGCTTTATCTATCTATCTATCTAAACTAACACCCTTTAGCAAAGTTAGTATATAGGTACTTAGTATATTACAAACCCTGTTTTACATCTATAATTATCCGACGCGGAAGCAGGAAACAACTGATATTACAATAATACCAACATTGCGAAAGAAACATTGTTTACTTGTAGGGTCGCCGCCGCCGGTCATATTTATCATTTATCTAATCACACGGATTTGGATATCAGAATGAAAACTAGGTACCAGCTGCACTTAAGAGCCAGTTTTATTCTAAGCTTTGTGTGCTTACCACCTTCGGCCACATCATCACCTACTATGGCGAGTGTGTAGTCAAACACATGCCTATATAGGGTGACTGGTAATTAGTAAACGATACTTAGACACATGATTGTACTAAGTATCGTTTACTAATTACCAGTCACCCTATATTTTTTATACGACTAAGTCTGCAAACAAGCATACGGCCCACCTGATGGTAAGCGGTTACCGTAGCCATATGTACGCTTGCAACACACGAAGCATCGCTCACGCGTTGCCGACCTTTCCCCCCTCCCCAATGAGCTCTGGCGACCTTACTGACGCACAGGAACACAACTTTACACAACATAAAGTTATTTGGCTGCGGTATTCTGTAAGGTGGAGGTACTTCCCCAGTCGAGCTGCTCTTTGAGCGAATTAACGCTACGCTCTACTTCTCTTAAAAAATAATATACAAAAAAACAAGCAGTCAATGCAGCAATTTTATTTCTAAAGATTTTTTTTTCTGTACTACGAAGTCGATAAACAAGCGTATAGCCTACCCAGCGTTGCCAGACGTCCCGATTTTGACGAGACGTCCCGATTTTTAGCCCTAAATTAAATGTCCCGCGTGGGACAGGCTCAGTCCCGCTTTCTGAAGATTATTCGACGGTGAAATCATCGTTGGACAAGTGGGGAAATTATGAAGACACCACTGCACAGAAATGGCACCAGCTATCCCGTGACGCGTCTAAAATACCGTAGGAGACAGCGCCATAGTGCGTTAAATGTCACTGTGACATGACACATGTGACAGAAATCAAACTTCTAAAACGCAATCAAAGATATGGCCGCATATTACAACCAAAGTTGTTATCATGAGTACAATCATGTGTCTAAGTATCGTTTACTAATTATCAGTCACCTATATACAAAAAAATTACCAAAGTCAATGCAGCAATTTTATTTCCATTTTTTAGGGTTCCGTAGCCAAATGGCAAAAAACGGAACCCTTATAGATTCGTCATGTCTGTCTGTCTGTCCGTGTATGTCACAGCCATTTATTTCCGAAACTATAAGAACTATAATGTTGAAACTTGGTAAGTAGATGTATTCTGTGAACCGCATTAAGATTTTTACACAAAAATAGAAAAAAAACAATTAATTTTGGGGGTTCCCCATACTTAGAACTGAAACTCAAATTTTTTTTTTCATCAAACCCATAAGTGTGGGGTGTCTATGGATAGGTCTTCAAAAATGATATTGAGGTTTCTAATATCATTTTTTTCTAAACTGAATAGTTTGCGCGAGAGACACTTCCAAAGTGGTAAAATGTGTGTCCCCCCCCCCTGTAACTTCTAAAATAAGAGAATGATAAATCTATAAAAAATATATGATGTACATTACGGTGCAAACTTCCACTGAAAATTGGTTTGAACGAGATCTAGTAAGTAGTTTTTTTTTAATAGGTCATAAATTGAAATTAATATCAAATACTCAGGTCTATACTACCATTTACTTATATACCTACAGGTTTGTACGGAACCCTCGGTGCGCGAGTCTGACTCGCACTTGGCCGGTTTTTTATTTATTTGAGCCATACTAGCATTGTTAGGTGCAGGTTGGGAACTGCTTCCGAACTGATGGGATACCAATTTTGGCTGCAAGAGGCGGTCTAATGAAACCGTCCTCCATGGTAAACGTCATGTTACATTTTTTTCTTCTTCTGCTTGTCTGACACATGGGTCTGACAATTGACGCGACGACGTTCGTTTGCGTTCGCATTCGAAAAAAATATAATACATTTTGATAAGAAGAGTATTTTCATGTGACGCCAGCGAGATACCTATTGAATATCGACTGAAAGCCTATTGGAGCAGAAAGCCTTAGAACAATCTCCGGAGGAACGGTAAGTGGTTCTTGCTTTGTGTCTTTCAGTGCTTGTATGTGCATTAGAGTTAATGTATTGAACACACTCTTCCTTCCCTTTCTTCCTCGGCAGAATTTCGATTACAGTCCATTATTATCTACGCAACACATTCATTCATAACTTTATCATGTACAGTCGCGGACTGAAAATGTTTATCACATTTCAAAGTCGATTCCATCTCATACCGCGCGCAATAAGTTTTATTATGTCATAACAATCTACGTCTATCAATAGTTTATTTCCGGTCAACCTTATGAAACAGAAATGTGCAAGCGATTATAGACCTTAAGGTGGTAAACATTTTTAGCCCGCGACTGTACCTATTGACAACAACTGGGAGAAATTCCTATCCAATAATGGGTAGTCTTTGGGTGGGTATACAAATAATGCTGTAGAGATACTGCCTTTTGATTTTAACGGTGCGGTGTTCTATAGTAATTCGCTTCCTTTTTAAAAAAAAAAACAGTAACACGCAAAGCTATCGACATTTTCATCGAGTTGGTCGATAAAACTGTAACCTGAGTAACGTTTGCAAAGAATTAACGTTCCTAACCACAGAGAAAAGAAATATTCTTTTCCGTGTTCCTAACTTATCGCGTTTCCGTATTTATATTATGAGAACTTGTACTAGAAACGCAAACGCGATAGTTGCGTTAATTTGCAAACTTTAGGCAGTTTTCCCAATGCCGGCGATTTTTGCGAGTAGAGCTAGCAATTGAAAACGAGTTGGCGAGCAGCGAGCAGCGAGTGTGTAGTACCGATAGTTTTGTCTTCGTGTCGGGGCGGTTAGTCCTGCGCCACGGTTTTACCATTACATATGCACAGATTACAGAGTGTACATATGGTAATACTGTGCCTGCGCTCTAGCATCCCTGTCGTACTATGTGCACTCAGATCCGTACTCTATGTAGAAATGATCGCTGTTTGGTCTCTCGGCGTGAGTTCAGACCGCCAAGCGAGCATCGCTGAGCGAGTATTATCTTTGATAGCTCTTGTCGCTCACACAGCGACAAACCAGTGGAGCGATCAACTATTAAACTCTTTTGTTTACACGACATGTAGGTATACCTATGGTACGTTTCTCGAGCGAGAAAATAGCCAATAGTTGTCGCTTCCTCGCCGGCGGTGGGAAAACTGCCTTACTACTCGGGTTAATCTTTGAAAATTTTGCCATGAAATATTATGGGGCAAGTGTCAAACTATACCTCGTCTTGCGGCAGCGCTGAACACAAGGCTGCTACTGGCAGCTAGCTTAGGCCGGCTTCAATAGAAGATATTAAAAATAAATAATAGCTTAATTTATAAAATATCAATAGTTTCAATTTATTTTGACCCTGTATTAAGAACGGCTTGTTAAACAAGTTTTATTATTATTATTACGATTAGCGAAAAATAAGTACATTTAAGTTTTGAAACCTCTAAGAGGCGGCGATGCGAGTTTAAAGTTGATTACCTACGAATTATAAGCAAAAACTTTAATACTTTCAATTAACACCGGTTTTCAAGTCATGAGCGGAAGCGGGAATACCACTGCAGTGACATTTGATGATTTTCCATTTCAGTGCTTTAATATTCATGAACGAAAGCAAGAATATAAATTGATACGTTTGTCTGGTAATCCGGCAGATCGGTGGAGGCGGAGTGATAAACTAGACTACTGCTTAAAGGATTAATTGTTTTTTTTTTTTTAATTACCTTACTATATTCTTTTACCATACCCCCTGTATGGTAACTTCAAATCAATATGTACACAAATAAATCTGTTATGTTAGTTCAATGATCCTCATTGGCTTGCTCCTTTGGCAAAAATGTTGGAGGACGATAATCTTAGCAGAGAAGCAAATTACGAGATTAATTACATCTAACACTTGAACATTATAAATTTTAGCAAATTTATTTCAGTACGCTTTGAATTACACACACGCAGCAAACGGTGAGGCCATTGGTCCAATGGGCAGGACAATACTGTCAGGAGTACTGTCAAGCCATTACGTTGCGGGTACGATGGTGGATGACAATAAATCACGGGGAGACTTTAGTAGACTTCTTTACGCAGTTATAGATAGTATTCTTTGCTTCAATTTTTTAAAGAATGTTCCGTCTCTACGACAGCTTCCCCGCTCCCGCTCCCGTTCGTCGCCTCAGCTCGTGCCTCACGCCGCGCCTTAAGCCTTTACATTAAGAACATAAGTACATACAAGTATGTGGTGAGCTCTTGACCTTATTGCGTTTCGGCATTGAAAGTATCGCGGGCGAGTGAGTGACATGTCGGGGATTCAGGTGGTGACTGAGAGAAGCGTACGCATTTAATAATATTTTATTATACCAATAATTCAGCAAACACCAAACAAGCATAGACATGAGGAGGACGATGGCTGCCACACGCGTCTTACTTGTGAACAGGTGCTGCTTGTGGGGGCTGGTCTGCTTAAGTTTGCTATTTATTTACTTATTAAATATTTATTCAGTCTACTTTGTAGTTTTGCCGCCGCGCCGGGGCACGCAATTGTTTTCAGTGCGATTGGAATGTAAATATTATGTAATGAATCTAAGCTTGTTTTGAAAAGAGTAATTGCTGAGTTTATTGCCGGCTCTTCTCAGCAAATGCAACCTTCCGAACCGGTATTAGAGTATTAGAGTCAGACTTTTCATAAGTGCCTGCGAAGGTCTATTTGAATAAATGATTTTGAATTGAAATGCAGAGCACGAACCTTCACCAATTAGGGTGAAAGGGAATGGGCAGATTCTCCACCACGCGTGCCAACTGCGAATCGGTGGAGGTAGGCCATACCTTTCTTACGAACTGTTGGTAACTTCAGTAGGTTTGACCTTTATAAGTGCCCTAAGCTATGGGCATAAATTGAATAAATGGCTATGATTTTGACTTTGAGATTTTCCATAGTGGCCATCTTTACCGACCCTGAGGTATAAAAGACGGCACGGTGGAGGTAGGCCAGTGGTCAACCTACTGTTGAAGTTTTCAAGCCGCCTGTAGGCCGCCAAAGTCATCAGTTTCATCTTTATTCCTAACTCTATATAAGAGAGGTAGAGCATAGCGTTTATTCGCTCATAGAGCAGCTCGACTGGGGAAGTACCTCCACCTTACAGAATACCGCAGCCAAATAACTTTATGTTGTGTAAAGTTGTGTTCCTGCGAGTGAGTAAGGTCGCCAGAGCTCATTGGGGAGGGGGGAAAGGTCGGTAACGCGTGAGCGATGCTTCGTGTGTTGCAAGCGTCCATATGGCTACGGTAAACGCTTACCATCAGGCGGGCCGTATGCTGTTTACCGACTTAGTCGTATAAAAAAAAAAACTAGTTACCGTCCCCAGTTTTACCCGTAAAAGGTACCCGTAAAGTAGTACCCACTTAGCTGGCTCACACTTTTGTTGAAAATCTGTCGCCAAAGACCTTCTGGTCTATTTGGACAGCTGCACTTGAGAGCCATAGCTCCTTCTAGGCTTTGTTTTTCACCACCTTTGGCTACATCATCAGGGAACATGGTGAGGTTACGGTCCAAACACAGGCCTATTCATAATTTAAATTAAACCGCTGCCGCTTCCGCGTCTCTCATCGCCAAGCACATAGTCTTAGGACCCCTGATAAATGACTTAGACTAAACAATTTGTGTTGCACTTGTCTTTTGTCCTTTTGAAAAATTGAAGTGACTTCTCTTGTATTGTAATGTTACCTACGCATTAAATTGTTGTGTTCGACTGACATTGATACAGTCCACTAAAAACCTCATAACAGTATGTATGTCAAGGTTAGGGTTGTATTAGTTGATACAGTCCACTGGTGGATTTGCTCCCTCCTCATTTTTTTATACGACTAAGTCGGCAAACAAGCATACGGCCCACCATAAGATGGAATTACCGTATATATACCGTATACCGTATATACCTTATACCTTGAGCCAGCTAGGTGGGTACTACTTAGTACATTTTGGCGGGTAAAACTTGGGACGGTAACTAGTTTTTTTGTTTTCTTTTACGACTAAGTCGGTGAACAAGCATACGGCCCACCTCATGGTAAGCGGTTACCGCAGCCATATGGACGCTTGCAACACACGAATCATCGCTCACGCGTTACCGACCTTTCCCCCCCGCCCCCAATGAGCTCTGGCGACCTTACTCACGCGCAGGAACACAACTTTACACAACATAAAGTTATTTGGCTGCGGTATTCTGTAAGGTGGAGGTACTTCCCCAGTCGAGCTGCTCTTTGAGCGAATAAACGCTATGCTCTGCCTCTCTTAGATTAGATCTTAGATAGATTTCTACTACGAACCTAAGATGTTTATATAGGTAAATAAGAAAAAAAGGTAATTGCTCGACAGGTACTCTTCAAATAGTGACTGCAAATTGGGAAAACCACGGCTGGGAGCTCATTCCACAGCCTGAGCGTCCGCGGTAGGAAGCTCCGTTGAAATCGCACAGTAAGAAACCATTGTACCGATTCCTTAAAAAGATAATATCTTACGCAAACTTGTTCTTGTCGTCTTGTTGCCGTTGTTTATCTAACTTTAGTGGAAATTACCAACTTCCTAATGTTAATCTTTTTAATTGACTGTTTATGTTTACTTGGTACTATTGTAAAAAAAGGTTTTTGCGGTCGTTTGGTTGGACCGGTGTTGATTCTAATGGTGCGTCCATGCTTGGCGAACCGAGCACGAGCCGAGCCACGAACGAGCACACCGCGAGCACGATTCGCGTAGCGTGGACGGGCTTGCGAGCCTCAAACGAGCGCGATAGTCAGTTTTTAACCGACTTCAAAAAAGGAGGAGGTTCTCAATTCGAATTTTTATATATTTTTTTTATGTATGTTCGGGCATAACTCCGTCACATATGGACGGATTTTCAAAATTCTTTTTTGTTTGAAAGGGGATTATTCCGAAATGGTCCCATATAAATTTCATATAGATCTGATGATGGGTTTCGGAGACAGACAACGGAACTCTTAAAAAATGACAGCAAATCAACCGCGATTGCTGCTATCGCATAAATATGCATTTATATTAATTTAGGTCTTTATACGCGAAAGTATTTAAGTATATTTGAAACTAAAAATTCAAAAATAAATTACCTTTTTAACGGTTTATTTTTTTGTTAAAAAGTTAATTTATTTCACGTAAAAAATGATTCGCATCGTGCTCGTTGTAGGTTCGTTCGTGGCTCGGCTCGCGCTTGATTCGCGTAGCATGGACGCACCATTATGTTGAATAACAACATTAGGGTAATTAGCGTTTTAAAATTAAGTCCCTATTTCAAAGGTCTAACTCGGTCGGATACCAAGACGAAGGTCACGGGTTCGAATCATATGTAGGAAATAAAAAATCCCACCAAAAACATTGTTATATAAAATGTTCCCAAGACATATGGCTCACACTGCCAAAAAGTTATCAGATCTCATGTAGAGCCAAGCTAACTCTACATGCCCTTACTCTACAAGCCGTAACTTCACAAACTAATTACACAATGCAAATAAGAACCTTCTCTCCTCAATGAAAATATAGACTGACTTATTTTAATTAATGTGATTTAAATTAAATTTTTATTTTTTTATTTTAATTAATTTGTGTGAGCACCTATCGGTGTGTACCCACAGCTGTACTTCCTTCTAGGCTTTGTGTGTGCACCACCTTAGACCACATCATCACTTACCATGGTGAGATTGTGGTCAAACACAGGCCTATACACAGTAAAAAAAAAAAAAATGAAATGTGATATTGAAATGTATTGTTTTAATTATTTGTTTCATTTTAAATTGAATATTTAAAATTCTGAAATTAAATGTATCATATTATTAAGAGGAAAGGATGGCTGCAAGAAATTTGGAAAATAGGTTTAACATATTTATTGCTGTCGCGCTGTGCCCGAGCTATCCCGCCCGAGGGCGATAGAGACAACTACAGCTTGGACCGATTATACCTATTTAAATTAGACGAAATCGCTATTTCGTAATCATCGGTTTTCTCCTCAAAAACTGGATCGATTTAAAAAAAAAACGAGAATCATAATAAGAAGGGCTTTGGCTATGTCTGTCGGTTTTCCTTTGTTGTTTTATATTCGTCAAATTTGTTCGCTGGACGTCTGATAAGGGCGTTAAAAATGGTAATTAATCCTAATTCTTATAAAAATTAATTTATGGAGAAAAACACAACCGAGGGACATACAGTGGTACCTACAGATTGCATGGTAAAATAATCATTGCTCTAGTGTCATTATCCAGAGAGGAAACTGAGGAAATATTACGTTTGTATGGAACAAACTGGCTATACGAAAAAATAAATATGCTGTGTTAATAATCCTTTGTGACTCTTCTAACGACTTTGCAGTTGTTGTAGACGTTCGAGTCTATTTTCCAATAGGAATGGATTACATTTCATGATTTGTTGACGTAGTCTTAGTTATAAAAATTATCATTACCTACTACCACAGAGTATAGAAATACTAACTACGAGACTTAACTGCATTTTGTCATTTGTTCACAATTTATTAATTGGCGCAGTTGGTCAAGATTCACATTACGCGCCGCAGGTCGTGGGTTCGATTCCCGCACAGGACATGCCCATGTCTGTATGTCCTGAGTCTGGGTGTAATTATGTATATTAAGTATGTATTTACAAACAAAAAGTAGTATATGTATTAGATCAGTTATCTGGTTTCCATAGTACAAGCTCTGCTTAGTTTGGGATCAGATGACCGTGTGTGAGGAATGTCGCAGGATATTTATTTGTTTGTGGTCCAGACAGCCTGAAAGCGAGACGTATGGTCACATTAGCTATGCTCTACCTCTTTTTGGTACTATGGAGTCTATTCGAGCGGAAAAAAAACATGTCTACCATCCATATCTGCTTTGACCTCATTTCCTTCCGATCTCGACATTGGTAGGCGGTAAATGGCAATGTATGTACGATCCATACACTAAATCAACTTTAAAACCATTCGTCATTCAATTGTCAACCTTATCCCAACGACATAGAAGTCAACAGTTATCGCCGTGAATGAAATTATGTAGTTGCCAATGTGTGCCGTAATAGGTATGATTGTTGTATACAGGGTGTTTACAGTTTGTTGGATAATTATACAGCCTTATAGGGTCACAATATGGTCGACCTATGTGTTTATTTATTAGGTATGATGCTTACTTCTATACTTTACATCTGTTTGTTTGTCTGAGACACACAACGTTTTTATAACTGAATAAAAAGTAAGAAAATAAGAAGATAGATCAAAGGGAGTGTAGGTAAGCAGCTGTCGTTGAGAAAACTCATACACGCATACCTTCCAGCCGTAAAGAATTTACGGCGAAATTAGTACCATGAGTATTCCGCTAGAGGCGCTGTGCCAATCCCTATACAGAAATTTCGTAATCGCAAACGCGTTTGTAAGCGTTAACTAACGTCATTTCTTTACACTACAGTGCATGAATCTCAGTCTCTAACAGACCATCTGAGTGTATCTCTTTTAAAAAAACGTAGTTGCGCTAAAAAGCCTTTTCATAAAGGCACAGAGTTCAAAATACTACGTACAAAAAAGGTTACCAAAAAGATGAATGTATATTATGTTTTAAATATAAAACAAAAGTGTTCTATTAAAAAAGTAACCAGAATTGAAAATTTGAAAATAGAATTCTTTTTTTTTTGTTTTAATTAAAAACATCACATCGCGATTTCAATTTTAGAGATCCATATTTCACAACAACCTCTACATATTATGGAAAATACCTATAGGTGTAATTTATTATCATGTATGTCTGCTCGCTCCCTCCCGGTGTCGTCGTAATGACTTCCTCAACACCAAGGTACCTTCCTGACTTCAGTAGGTCTAGGTCAATATACAGGCAAAAGTAATGTACCTATATATTTCTGAGATAGGGAAACCTGTCCAATATAATCTTATTATTAATGCAAAAGTTTGTTATGTTTCTTACAGAATCATAACAATTGTTTTTTTTTTTTTTTTTTTATACCACTTAGGTGGCAAACAAGCATACGGCCCGCCTGATGGTAAGCGGTTACCGTAGCCTATAGACGCTTGCAACACCAGGGGTATCACGCGCGATTAACGGATTTAGATGATATTTTGACACGTCGATAGACTATAATCTTGACAAGAGTGTCTAGTTATCGAGTTAGCGTTATGCTATTTTTTCTTGTTATTTTGTATGTGTACCTAAGCTGCGTTCTAACTATACCATAATTTTCACTGCCACGTCATCAGCCTCGGTAGCGCAGTAGGCAGCGCGTAAGTCTCATAATCTTAAGGTCGTGAGTTCGATCCTCACCCGGGGCATAACTTTTTGTATTCTTTTTTTAATTATTTCTTTAACAATTTTCATCGAAGGGAAGCAAAAAATAAAAATAAATATTTTGAAAAATAAATTGTTAATACAAAGTTATGCGTATTCAAACATTGTCTATAATTTCCTTCAAGTTTATTCTTAGGATTCGACCCCGTAACCTTCGCCAAAATCACAATACATAATGTAATGTCAATCAAACGTAATTGCAATATGTATTGGTATTAATAATTCATTAAATTACACAGATCTTATAGTACCTAGATACCGCAAGCCTCCCAAGCGTGCCGTACAAGTACGTACTACAATGCAGTTAGAGTAATATGTATTGAAAATGCGATATCTAGCTACGTAAGTCTGTGTTAAATCATTATTATTGATGGATGACTGCAGTTCATTGACAGACGACCTTTCAGCAAAATGTATAGTATATATTTCCTGATTTCCTGTGCCAATGTCGATTCTATAACTTATTAATAAGGTTCTATGATCTCTAGCCTTAAGTTTCAAGTTCTATCCCGACTATTCCAGCTTTTACGAAAGTAAATCTGTGCGTCCAGATACCATGATCAGGGTCGTCTTAGACCATGCCGGGTCCCCAAGAATTTGGGGCCCAGTTGGAAAATAAAAATGTAAATAAAAAAAGAACTGCTATGTTTTTATATTTATCATTTTAAATTGAATATAAGTTTATTCTAATTGAAAGTCAAAAAATCTTTTTCACTCCTCTTGCTTAAAGTGTCCGTCATTGTAGCGTACCAAAGGCGGCGCTAAAATAGCTTATTTTGCCCTGGGGGATGAATTAATTTTGTTTTTTATTTTATTTTAGTTGTTTTTGATGTTGAACGAACCTACAAAAAAGAAAAACTTTTTATTCATAAGGAGAATAATTATGAATAAAGACTCGACTTATTACTGTTACATAAAAAAAGAAGTACATTTTATTTTTGAAAATGGAATGCTGCGATTTCTTCGGTAGTATGCGTGCATTGCGTAAGGCATAGGCGTGAAATCTTCAGAATTTTTCTCTTATTACAAATTGAATTGGTGACCGCAATTTATTTTACTAGGGTGAGCGTGAAGTAATTCTACCTAAAATAGAATAACCACATTGTATAGTGTAAGCGAATATATCGGGGCTTTAGGGGCCCTCGTGAGTGTGAGACCCTGGGCACGGGACCTGTGTGCCCTTCTGGTAATGGTGGTGCTCGATGGTCATCCGTAGGGCGTGTTCCTCTCAAACTCTCTCCGTTTGAGAGTGTGGTCGCCGTACCGGCGCGGCGGTGGAAAAGACAATGCGCAGACATTTGGAATGATTTATAGTTTTATTTATGTATCGTGGTGTAGCTTGATTAGCTATTCTTAATCGATCAGCAAAGTTAACCAAGTTGGGTTAGGTTAGGCAGGGTGATGGGCACAAGTCTGCCGCCCCTCAACATAGTCTGCCGCCCATAAGCATCGGGCCCGAGTAGTGGAGCGTGTGTTCCCGCACACTACTCAGGAGGAGACGGCGGAGACAAGAGCTCCGGTCTCTGCCGTCGAAGAAGAGGCCTCCCACCAGGCCGTCGCTGGATACGCGGACGAATGCTTCGGTGCCCCTGTATATCCAGCCGGCAGCGACAGGTAGGAACACCGTGGGGTTTTAGTCAGTAGGAGTCTGACATAACCCGGCCGCTCCCCCCGGAGTGCCCGAGTATCCATGAGGATTTCCCCACGTAAAAAAAAGCTTAGGCAAAGTTGGCAAAGGTACCTATCGTGCTTCGAAAGGCACATAAAGCCGTTGTTCCCGGTGGTGGTTGTTAAGCTAGTTGGAGGCCTACTAGGCAGCTTAAAAAATCTAACAGCAGTTTGACCAGTAGGCATGCGTGGAGTATTTGCCCATTCCCATTCACCTTTAGTGAATGCCTGTGCTCAGTAGTGGGATATGGGGGATATTGAGGAATAAGTTAGGTGTTTGTTCCGATCCACCTAGGAAGTGCCAGCCAGCCCTGCCTTACACTTTGGCCACCCGCTAAATACAGTCCACTTAACCGCTCTCGCGTCACCATAAAGTTAGAAGTAATTTTTGGTTTTTATCCAATTTGTAATTTTTTTTTTTTTTTTTATACCACTTAGGTGGCAAACAAGCATACGGCCCGCCTGATGGTAAGCGGTTACCGTAGCCTATGGACGTTTGCAACACCAGGGGTATCACGCGCGCGTTGCCGACCCTGCAGAAATCTCTTCACACCCCTTTTGAAGAACCCCATGCTGTACTCCATTGGGAAAACCACGGCGGGGAGCTCATTCCACAGTCTGAGTGTCCGCGGAAGGAAGCTCCTTTGAGCCTGCACAGTACGAAACAATTCAGGTTTCAATACGTGAGGATGGACTCCCCGTCGAATGCGAGAGTTGCGATGGTAGAAAGTAGCCGTTATTATTAGTCTATAGTGTCCCACTGCTGGGCAAAAGCCTCCCTTTCCTTTTTCCATACTTCTCGGCTGCTACGCTGAACCAGTTCGTTTTGAAGCTGTCTAATCCATCCCACCATCTCCGGCGAGGTCTGCCACGGCACCGCTTAACATTTTATGGGGTCCACTCTGGTGGTAATTTTCGTCCACATATCATTCGGCATGCGGCACACGTGTCCAGCCCAGTCCCACTTCAACTTAGCCGCCTTAAAAGACACATCAGCGATTTGTGTTTTGGATCGTAGTATAGTTATTTTTATGCGGTCTGTAAGTTTGACTCCCAATATACTACGCTCCGTTCTCCTTCATAGACCAATAGCTCTTCCAGGCATTGTCTGTGCGTTGCGTTGTGTGACTTGCCTACCCTGGAATGAGACTATTTTTAACCGACTTAAAAAAAAGGAGGAGGTTCTCAATTCGGTTGCATGTTTTTTTTTTTTTTTTTTTTTTTTTTATGTTTGTTACCTCCCTCATAACTCCGTCATTTATTAACCGATTTGGAAAATTCTTTTTTTGTCTGGATGGGTACACTTCCCGTTTGGTCCGATTGTCAACAAATCAGGATTTGAATACGTTTAGTGTACTTTGAAGTCGGTTTAAGTTTTCTAAAGTAAAGTCTAATTATACTTTCAAATATCTTAGTGATGAAAAATTTATATAGATTTCACAGAAGTTTCTAATCAAAACACCCGCGACTTTTTTCCGGCAATTAATAACGTTTTCATACATATTAAAGAGCAGACGAGCCAAGGTCGACGCGACTACAACAATCATGAAATGAAATGAAATGAAATAATTTATTCATTCAAATAGGCCTTCACAGGCACTTATGAATAGTCAAACTCTAATACTCTAATGCACGGTTCGGAAGGTTGCTTTTGCTAAGAAGAGCCGGCAATAAACTCAGCAATTACTCTTTTCAAAATCAAACTTAAATTTATTACATCAGATGTTTCCTGTAGAGCGAGCGCTACACCCAAGCATTTTTATCATTTAAATATTCGGTAATATTGTAGTAAGCCTTCTGTACTAAAGCGGCCTTAATACATTCCTTAAACTTATGTGACGGTAAATTCAAAATTTTATTAGGGATTTTATTATAAAATTGTATACTCAGTCCTAAAAATGAACCTTGCACTTTTTGGAGTCTATAAGCAGAGGTCACAAGTTTATGCTTATTTCTAGTATTAAAAGAGTGCACGTCACTTTTTTTTACAAAAATATTAATATTCTGATGTACAAATAATATATTTGCATAAATATACTGCGATGCTACTGTGAGGATACCTATATGTTTAAACTTATCTCTGAGGGAAGCTCGAGAACTCATATTATAAATAGCTCGCACTGCTTTTTTTTGCAAAATAAAAATGGTTTCTATATCAGCAGCTTTACCCCAAAGTAAAATGCCATAAGACATAACACTATGGAAATAACTAAAATAAACTAATCGAGCTGTGTCTACGTCTGTTAGCTGTCTAATTTTTCGAACTGCATAAGCAGCTGAACTGAGCTTTCCCGAAAGACATGATATTTGGTTGCCCCATTGAAGTTTCGAGTCTAAAGTAATCCCTAAGAATACTGATGATTCAACAAGACCTAAAGGTTCATTATTTATCATTAAATTACAGCCTACTTTTTTAACATTAGGTAGTGCAAATTTAATACATTTAGTTTTCTTTGCATTTAAAACTAGATTATTTACAGTAAACCAGTTTAATACCCGAGATAATGCACCGTTTACATCGTCAAAATTAGATTTCAGTCTATCAACACTAAAAATCAGTGAGGTATCGTCAGCAAACAGTACAATTCCACAGGTATTTTTGACATAAAAAGGAAGATCATTAATATAAATTAAAAATAGAAAAGGACCTAAAATAGAGCCCTGCGGCACCCCCATAAGCACAGGAGAACCAGATGATTTAATACGATTGACATCAACACTTTGAATTCTATCCCCGAGATACGACTTCATCAGATCAAGTGCTGCGCCCCTAACCCCATAATAATTTAGTTTACGTATGAGTGTCCGGTGATCAACACAATCAAAGGCTTTAGATAGATCACAGAATACTCCAATAACATTCTGTGATTTCTCCCAAGCGTTAAAAATATTTCTTAAAAGTGCTACCCCGGCATCAATAGTTGAACGACCCTTTGTAAACCCATACTGCTCACTATGTAATAGTTTATTCAAATTAAAGTGAGCGAGCAATTGCGTTAAAATAATCTTTTCAAATACTTTGCTCAAGGCTGGCAAAATGGAAACTGGTCTATAATTGGAAGGATCACTGGGATCTCCCGCCTTGAACAAAGGTATAACTTTGCTATATTTCATTAAATCTGGAAATTGGCCGAAATCAACGCATTTGTTAAATACTAAAGCTAAATGCGGAGCAATTTCATCAATGATACCCTGCAAAACAGTTACGGATACATCCCATAAGTCCCCAGTGCGTTTAACTTTCAAGGTTTTAAATGTTTTGACTATGTCGTAAGGTGTAACGTGCCTAAACTTAAATAATTCACAGCACTCACGTGAACAACAAACGGCCGAGATCTTGGCACATGACCTTAAACATAGCCACGATTTACGAATGTTAAATACAAACTAATCCGCGTCATTTAACATGTGAATATGTTTATATGAATAGATTTTTCAACACACTTGCTCGTAAAGTGACATTTATTGCACCGTTTTTAGTATCATTACGCACTAGTGTTTTTTACTTTACATTACCGCACAGTTTTATGATACGTATAATCCCGATTATGTTAAGTTTGTACCTCAATGCAATTTGTATGTGTGTAGACGAAGCATTCTTAATTTAAACGGGTAAAACAGTTTGACAGCGCATCACAGCCAAAAACAAAAAAAAAACCTGCGCGCCATATTTGTTAACGTTCTCATTGTGTGGTTGAGTATTATCAAAAAATCTAGTCCATGAAATACAAGTATGTTGAAAAACGTATGACACGTGTGTGTATTGATCATTACACTCTCGGCTCTCTAATCGTTTAATACTGCCTCGTCTGTAATTACCAACTTTGCACACATGTATCATAATGTACTATTATCCTGCGATTTTATTCACGTATACAATTTCTGAGGCATGTATTAGTAACAGATGAATATGGATCATGTTAATCGAAAATACACCTAATATCATTGATGCAGGTTCCAAATTTTGATAGTGGTAGCACGCACCTAGATCATAACCTGGAATCACCTCTGGGAATAACTTTTAGGATACTTTTATCCCAGGAGAGAGATTTAAGAGAGGTAGAGCATAGCGTTTATTCGCTCAAAGAGCAGCTCGATTGGGGAAGTACCTCCACCTGACAGAATACCGCAGCCAAATGACTTTATGTTGTGTAAAGTTGTGTTCCTGCGCGTGAGTAAGGTCGCCAGAGCTCATAGGGGAGGGGGGAAAGGTCGGTAGCGCCTGAGCGATGCTTCTTGTGTTGCAAGCGTCCATATGGCTACGGTAACCGCTTACCATGGGGCGGACCGTATGCCTGTTTAACGACATAGTTGTATAAAAAAAAAAAGGAAAACCTTGTACCCCGCGGGAACCGCAGGACCTAGAAACAATAGTCAAAGCCATTTATGTTTAGCCCCAAAGCTACTGAAGTTGCCACCAGTTCGAAGTCAGCCTTCAACTCTGAAGAACAGGCAAGAAACTAAGCAAGGTTACATATTTTTGGACAATATGACTATAAACAAATATCTACCTGATCCCAAACTAAGCAGAGCTTATACTATGGAAACCAGATAACTGATATACTACTTTTTGTTTGTAAATACATACTTAATATACATAATTACACCCAGACTCAGAATATGCAGACATGTTCATGCACACGAGCACATCCTGGGATGGGAATCGACCTGCGGTGTGATAGGTGGAATCTTAACCAACCACTGCAACTGGCCCATCGATTTTAAACTGTACAATAGACCGCCGAGCCAGGAGACTCATCGGAGATGAGTCTTTAATTAAAGCGAAACTCACGAGCCTCGACCATCGAAGAAAGGTTGCTTATAAGGTTGATATATTTTGCCATTTTGTTTTTGACCATCCCCATTTTTACACCGAACCACAAGACGCCGGGAAAATATTCACCCATACGTTGTTGACATACCGAACATACGGACACAGCGTTTTGCATCCTCATTTATGCGGACAGCAAGGGAGTGGAACTTGCTTCCGGCGTCTGTGTTTCCTGACTCATACAATTTAGGGCCAGAGTGAATAGGTTCTTTCTGGGTAAGCGTGTTCCATCTTAGGCTTCGTCTTCGTCCCTTATGGACGGGTCAGTGGCGAAACGCAAATTTAATTATATTAAAAAACTATAAATATATAAGGACGATATCAAATTAAAACTATTAGGAAGTAATGTTATCGTTATATTATAAAATAAAACATAAGTTATTCAATTAAGTACAAGATACAGGAAGCCGTATACATGTATGATGTAACCTAGTTATTCGACAGTCCAATTATGTCACAGCGTACTCAGATTGGCTTCCGTGGGTTGATTTGATTTTATTTGATTAATGGCGACCCGCCCCGTTATGTTACGAGTGATTTTACAACTGTTATAATGTTCTATAATAGTGGCTCGCGAGTCTGTCTTTGCAAAGCTTAAAACTGAATAAATGTTCACAAAATCCTTATTTCAAACCCCATGTCTGCGGTATTTTGACTTTCCATAGGCTGAATCGACAAAGAACTCCACCATCATCAGTCTATAATGTCCAACTGCTGAGCACAGACCTCTTTCACAAATGAGGGTGAAAGGGAATGGGCAGATACTCTAGCACGCGTGCCCACTGCGGATCGGTGGAGGTAGGCTAGTGGTCAACCTACTGTTGGAGTTGTCAAGCCACCTAGAAGGCCTCCAATTAGCTTAACGATTATCACAATTAAGTGATAACCGGGACCAACGGCTTTACGTGCCTTCAAAGCACGGAAACGCTCGTTTGAAATACCACTAGGCGGTCACCCATCCAGGTACCGACCACGACGGTATCTTAATTGCCGATCAATTAAGAACGGCTTATCATGCTACACCACGAGCGTTTCCATTCCAGAAGAGTTCCATATAAATTACCAAACCTGCTCATAAAGTTTCACCAGAATCGGTTGAGAAATACGACCTGAAGAGAACAGTGGGATATCCTTCGGGACAGCATTTTTGTCCAAGCTGTAATGGAGACGCTTCGGTCGTTGATAACTGATCTACATGCAGTAACTATTATTATTTGCATAAGTAGTCGTCGAATGCCGAGAAGAAGAAGGTTTTGAAGGGTTTAAATCCTACAATGATCTTGAATGGCGTGAAGGAACTCATGGTTGGGAACCATAGCACGGTGATAGGGTATTTACAGAGCAAGGCAGTACTTCACATCGGGGCAAAGGCTACAACTTTATAAGTCGCAAGTCCGGCCTCACGTGGAGTTCTGCTGTCATCTATGGGCGGGAGCACCATTATACCAGCTTGGGCCTTTAGACTCGGTTCAGCGACGTGCCATTAGAATTGTTGATGATCCCGAGCTAACAAGCGGTTTAGAGTAGTCTCAGGAGAGACTTTGCCTCCTTATGTGTGTTCGAAGTACAACGGAGAGTGTTCTAAAGAATTGTTCGACTTGACGGCTACCTTCCACCATCGCAACTCTCGCCATCGACAGGGAATCCATCCTCACACATTGTAACCAGAATTGGTTCGAACTGTGCGGGCTCAACGGAGCTTCCTACCACGGACGCTCAGACTGTGGAAAGAGCTCCCTGCCATGGTTTTCCCAATGGAGTACAGCATGGGGCTCTTCAAGAAGGGTGTGAAGAGATTTCTGCAGGGTCAGCAACGCGCGAGTGATACCCCTGGTGTTGTAAGCGTACATAGGCTACGGTAACTGCTTACCATCAGGCGGGCCGTAAGCTTGTTTGCCACCTTAGTGGTAAAAAAAAACCCTGGGTGTAATAAAAGTAGTCTATGTATTATACATATCAGTTATCTGGTTTCCATAGTACAAGCTCTGCTTAGTTTGGACACAGATAGCCGTGTGTGAGGAATGCCAGGATATTTATTTATAACTTAGCCAGTAGGTATTACATGGTAGTAGGTACATAGGGAAATTGTATGCACATAGTATATATATTCCATTGTCTTGAACAGAACGGAAGCGCAATGCCCTTGTTTTAATAAGAAGATATAAATAAATGCGGAAGAGATTAGTATTGCTATATTTGCACCATTTGTAGTCCTCACTATAATGTCGAGACGTAGGGAGTGGGCTATTCTGTAGAAAACTAACATTTTAGAAACGAAAAAAAAAACTTTTACTTGAATAATTGGACTGTTTCTGACTGACTTCAAAGTACACTAAGACGTAATCAAATCCTGATCTGATGACAATGGGACCAAACGGGAAGTGTACCCTTCCAGACAAAAAAAAAATCCAAATTGGTTAATAAATGACGGAGTTATGAGGTAACAAACATTAAAAAAAAAAAAAAAAAAGCATCCAACCGAATTGAGAACCTCCTCCTTTTTTTGAAGTCGGTTAAAAAAATAGTATGGGGATTCCTGGAGTGGAAACTCTAATCTGACTGTCTAATTAGGCGCTGCTTTAAAGTCGGTTGTATTTTTTTGTCAAATTACTGGTTAAAAAATAATAATTCTAATTAGTAAGTACATCAGTTAGAAAATCAAAAAATATTTGACACGTATTTTTTTTTTACCAAATCATTAAAGATTGACAAAAATAAAGCGCGTCAAAGTTCGGGAGTGAGGGCTCGTGTCGTCACTTTAGAGTAAAAAGTGTACCATAACGTTACGTCACGCGGAACTGGGGAACTTCATATCTTCGTATTTTTTTGTTTAATTGATATTAAAAAAATCGTGTGAAAAAGAAAAAAATATGTGACTAATATTTTTTGATAATGTACATCACGGACTAGATATAATTTTTGAGTCATCTAGTCTATTAAATGAGAAAAGACATGCACACAAATGTTTGACCTAGATGGAAATCGAATCCACGATCTGTGGCGTTGCAGTAAGTATCTTCCCTAACCGCGCCAACTCGCCCGTCAAAAATATATCGGATATCAGTTGGAAGGGGAAAGGCGAAAGATATGTGAAAGAAAGAGAAAAGGGAATGGTTTCTTTACTGCCTTTACTGTATCAGTTAAATGTATGTTCCAATTTTGAAGTAAAATAAATAATGATAACGATCCACGATCCGAACCGAGGGCAAATTCCAATACAGAAAAAAACCGGCCAAGTGCGAGTCAGACACGCGTACCGAGGGTTCCGTATAAACCTGTAGGTATATAAGTAAATGGTAGTATAGACCTGAGTATTTGATATGGATTTCAATTTATGACGTATTAAAAAAAAACTACTTACTAGATCTCGTTCAAACCAATTTTCGTTGGTAGTTTGCATCGTAATGTACATCATATGTTTTTTATAGATTTATCATTCTCTTATTTTAGAAGTTACAGGGGGGGGACACACATTTTACCACTTTGGAAGTGTGTCTCGCGCAAACTATTCAGTTTAGAAAAAAATGATATTAGAAACCTCAATATCATTTTTGAAGACCTATCCATAGAAACCCCACACTTATGGGTTTTGTTAAAAAAAAAAATGAGTTTCATATCTATGTATGGGGAACCCCCAAAATTTATTGTTTTTTTTCTACTTTTGTGTGAAAATCTTAATGCGGTTCACAGAATATATCTTCTTACCAAGTTTCAACATTATAGTTCTTATAGTTTCGGAAAGAAATGGCTGTGACATACGGACGGACAGACAGACAGACATGACGAATCTATAAGGGTTCCGTTTTTTGCCATTTGGCTACGGAACCCTAAAAAGTAAGTATAGCAAAACTATTAGATCCGGTCACACCGTGCCACCTGAAGTAACGCAACGCTTAATTTTATTCTTAAATTGGTTTACATTTTCTTATTATTGTTATGTAATTGTAAAGGTTTTGTTCATTGTGGATATTTATTGAGTTTTTTTTTAATAAAATAACGTTTTGTAATTATTGTACTCTATTCAGTGCGATATTTAAACGTAAGGCCTATTCACCAGAGATGTGCTAAGCTGCGTTGCGATAGATGTGTTTTTTAAGCACAAATAGACTCACCTTATTTACTTAGCCTCGCTCCGCGCAGCTCTGGTAGATATGGGCTTAGCGAAGCGAGGTTTTTGTACATACATAATTGGACTGTTTTACAAAAAACTTAAACCGTCTACAAAGTACACTTAAAAGTATCCAAATCCTGATCTGATGACAATGGGACCAAACGGGAAGTGTACCCTTCCAGACAAAAGAAGAATTTTCCAAATCGGTTAATAAATGACGGAGTTATGAGGTAACAAACATAAAAAAAAAAAAAAAAAACAACCGAATTGATAACCTCCTCCTTTTTTTGAAATCCGTTAAAAGCTAGAAATGCGTGCAAGGAATGTACGAATGAAAATGTGACCAGTCAGTCAATAGATGGTGTATGTAATGGTGCGTCCATGCTTGGCGAACCGAGCACGAGCCGAGCCACGAACGAGCACACTGCGAGCACGATTCGCGTAGCGTGGACGGGCTCGCGAGCCTCGAACGAGCATTCGTAGCGTGCTCGACTGCGCTCCGCCCAATTGTCAGTTTTTCATGAACACAGGGTTTCGCATCGCGCTCGTTGTAGGCTCGTTGAAGGCTCGTTAAGTACGTCCACGCTTGAAAACGCGAGCAACGAACGAATCCTGTTCGTTCGAGGCTCGGCTCGTGCTCGCTTCGCGTAGCATGGACGCACCATTAGAGGTTATATCCGAAAAGAATCCGCTACCTATCCTCGCACCGCTCATCTGTACACGTTATTACACATTCCTCGCACATCTCTGGTGGAAGGAGTTACACCGTTTCACAGCTTTGCTAGGGATCCTCGCACAACTTCGCTAACTCGCACATCTCTGGACGCGCAGCCTAAGTCCGAATTTATAAAACATATAACTACCAAAAAAAAATACTCTTTTTTTATACGTTGATGTCGGTAGACAAGCGAACGGCCCACCTGATGGTAAGCGGTTATGTAGCCACATGGACGCTTGCCACACACGAGGCGTCACTCACGCGTTACCGGCTCTTGTCCCCTCTACAATGCGCTCTGGCGACGTTACTCACGCGCAGGAACACAACATAAAGTTATTTGGCTGCGGTACACACAACATATTGTAAGGTGGAGGTACTTCCCCAGTCGACCTGCTCTTTGAGCGACTAAAAACTAGGCTTTACCTCTCTTAAATTCTGAGTTTGAGGCACTTCTCAGTTGAAGGCTGACTTCCGAACTGGCGGTGACTTCAGTAAATTTGACTTTAATATGTGCCCTTCTGGGGCTTAAAAGGCTTTGATTCTGACAATCCCAAACATGCCTTTTATTACGTAAGAATTTTTCCGAATATCAACTCACGCGCATTCAAAACCGCGTCAACATCTAGTCGTTCACAAAAACAGTTACTAAACAGAATAAGTATTGTTTAGATAATCCTTACTCAACTAATTGAGGTCTTAATTTAGAAAGGAGGAAATTAAAAGTTAAAATGAGACAAATTATACAGATAAAAGCAAAACTGCGTTATAATTTCAGAATTGACCATTTAGATGGTCGCGTGATTATAAACAATTGTATGCTTTTGTAATGATTATAGATAGATGCAGTCATTTCTAGACTTCCTTGTTTTATGTCGAGGTGTGACAATTGGTATCGTAGCCTATATCTAGACTCAGGTTTTTGACCTTGCTGTTTCGTAATTTAACAATAATAAGTACTTTACTTATTGGGCAGTAGACAATAGTGACAGTAGAAATTCTAATAAAGTTTTATCGATATTGGAACTGTTATCTGACAGTTGCAGTCAGTCTGAAATGGGTATACCCACAGAACAGAAAAAACAGTTAGAAAGCGCAAGTGACAATATTAGCATGGGAACCTGTGTGGCAAAACTCACACAAATAAACAATTATTCATACACTGCACTACAAACAAACAATTCGTTTCATTGGTAGATTTTATTCAACACAAAACTAGCAGAAATCACAGATTCTACATTTGAAAATATACCTTCACATGTACAAATAGAATTCATTTTGTTATTCTGTAGAATGTGTATACGACGTTTTGTAATATGAAGATTAAGGAAAACAATTGACGAGTAAGTTTCGCTATCCAACAATAGATGGCGTTATTATCAGTGGATTTTATTATCATCCTAATTACATTCAAGATAAAGTTGACATTCGTGTAGCATGTCGATGGATTTATAACATTCTGATTATAACTCCATGCGCTATTCGATTTCGTCAGCTACTCAATTAGTGATGTAGGTGATAGATGACGTCATAAGTGAAAGTATCGATAAATGTTTATTGTATATCCTACTAATAATATAAATGCGAAAGTTTGTGAGTGTTTGTTACTCTTTCACGCAAAAACTACTGAACGGATTTGGATGAAATTTGGAACACAGATTCTCAGATATGTTCTGGATTAACACATAGGATACTTTTTATGCCGGGAAATCATACGATTACTCGGGAATGTGGGTGAAACCGCACGGGACAGCTAATAATATTATAAATATGACACTAATATTATGAATGAAATCTATTCCGCCTAAACGGCGGAACATGATTTCGATGAAATTTGGTATGTAGATAGATGACACACTAGATTAACACACAGCTTATAGTCAAGTCAAGTCAAAGCCATTTATTCAATTTAGGCCCAAGAAGGCACCTATGAAGGTACATTTTTAGGGTTCCGTAGCCAAATGGTAAAAAACGGAACCCTTATAGATTCGTCATGTCTGTCTGTCTGCCCGTCCGTATGTCACAGCCATTTATTTCCGAAACTATAAGAACTATAATGTTGAAACTTGGTAAGTAGATGTATTCTGTAAACCGCATTAAGATTTTCACACAAAAATAGAAAAAAAACAATAAATTTTGGGGGTTCCCCATACTTACAACTGAAACTCATTTTTTTTTTTCATCAAACCCATAAGTGTGGGGTGTCTATGGATAGGTCTTCAAAAATGATATTGAGGTTTCTAATATAATTTTTTTCTAAACTGAATAGTTTGCGCGAGAGACACTTCCAAAGTGGTAAAATGTGTGTCCCCCCCCTGTAACTTCTAAAATAAGAGAATGATAAATCTATAAAAAATATATGATGTACATTACGTTGGAAACTTCCACCGAAAATTAGTTTGAACGAGATCTAGTAAGGAGTTTTTTTTGAATACGTCATAAATTGAAATTAATATCAAATACTCAGGTCTATACTAAGAATATGTAAATGACTTATATACCTACAGGTTTGTACGGAACCCTCGGTGCGCGAGTCTGACTCGCACTTGGCCGGTTTTTTAATATTTTCTTTTTATTTTTCCAATCTGACTATATAGTGGCTATTTTTTTCCAAAACATTAGTATAGTTCCAAAACATACATACTTTTTATTTTACAAAATAAAATACACAATCATCAAAACGAATAAACATAAAAAAAAAATAACAAAAAAAAACAACAAATCAAATATAATATATATATTTACTTTTTGTACAAAAGTTACTTTTGTACTTTTGGAAAAGTGAGCAGTTCCCGTAGGATAAACGAATTACACATATTATTGAAATTACACTTATAAACGAATTCAAAGCGGGCGAAGCTAGGATAGTATAAAATTCAAAGGCCTTAAACTGTAGCACGTTTTGTAAAAATTCACGCTTGGTAAAGAAGGATAAAAATTGTTAGTTGTCGATAGATTTTCTCTTTATTCAATTTATGAAAATTAAACAGATTCTGTTCTTTGAGTGTTCTGTAGGAAGCCCAGTGAGACACCTTTTGGAATAACAAAAGGACACACATTGGAAATATTTTTGTTTTTGCTCTGGTATGGCTGTTTCATACAAGTATTTATTTCCCTTTTTTTAATTATAAAATATTTGTCTTCAAAGTGCTCTGAACAAATTGTGCTTGATTTTGAAAGAAACCAATTTTGCCTTCCTGTAGCTTGAATCCATTTTCCCTTTATATCTGGAGCCTTAGGAAATCTAAAATCACAAAAATATTACATAACGCATTCAAATAAATAATAATAATATTTAAATATAAAATCAAAATGGCACTACTAATCACAACTGTAAAAGTTTAAACTATCGATAACTCATACTATAAAGAAGTGTGTCACGTCTCTAATCGAGTGGCAACCGTCACATCAAGTGCATGTATGGAAACTTCGAGAAGCAGTAAGTTTTAAGTTTGAAAGAAACTAGACCTTAAAGTTTAAATTTTAAAGTCAACTTTCGTTCGCGATCATTCATCTTGAAGACAATTAGGTTTTTCTTAATTTTAAATTAATTTACTCACAAAATATAACTTACGGATGGTATGATATACCTCCTTTCGCTAAATTTATTGTACGGCTATCGTTTTTGCACTGTAAAACAGCACAATAAGGCATTTTACTAACATTTTAAATCTTTTACGACGCCACCAAAACAATGTAGTGACAAATCACGACTGAATTGAGCGGAGCTCTAAGTGCGCGGAACTACGCTTACTATGTACTACGGCGGTTCCGCCCACTTGCGCTTTCTAACTGTTTTTTCTGTTCTGTGGGTATACCCACATGTATTTCTTTCTCTATCTTTATGTTGTGTTCCTGCGCGTGAGTAAGGTTGCCAGAGCTCATTGGGGAGGGTGGAGGTGTCAGTAACGCGTGAGTGATGCCCAGTTTGTTGCAAGCATCCATATAATGGCTACGGTAGCCCCTTACCATCAGGCGGGCCGAATGATACGCTTACCGACAGTACTACAATACAAATGGAATTTTGTCAAAAAATTCAAATGGATTTAATTTCGAATTTTCAGTATTAAATTCCACCATATAATGCGACGAGGTGTCTGCGGAAAGCTTACGATTACGTGGGCAGGCCATATTCCGGGTCAATACGTCTGAGCCTAGCGATGTACGGATTCACCACCCACTGGCTTTTTGGTGATGAAATATAGTAATCCTGCATAACTGGGAAGTGACGAAATCATAACATAAGAGGCACGAGTCTAGAGCACAAATTGACAGCTGCGCAGTAGCTAATTTTTCGGTATGTTTGGCGGAATGAAGAAGAGAGGGGAGCGCCGAGCTGCACACGATTGGTTCGTCAGTCGATGCTCGTCGTCTATTGGATTCTTGCGTGTCATTTTGGCTACTGTGATTTGGCCAATTTCAAATTCACTGCTGGCCGCATAAATAAGCTCAGAGTCACTCAGCGAGCTATGGAACGAGCTATGCTCGGAATTTCTCTACGTGGCAGGGTCCGAAATGAGGACATTCGTAGGAGAACAAAAACTACGGACATAGCTTGTAGAGTTAGTAAGCTGAAGTGGCAATGGGCAGGCCACATCGCTCGAAGAGCCGATAATCGATGGGGAAGGAAGGTTCTCGAGTGGCGACCACGTACTGGAAAGCGCCGAGCGGGACGACCTCCCACTGCGGTGGACCGACGACCTGGTCAGAGTCGCTGGGCGCCGCTGGATGCGAGCGGCCCAGAATCGTTCGAAATGAAAATCAAATGAGGCCTATGTTCAGCAGTGGACATCCATG
The DNA here is from genome assembly GCA_947623365.1 of Achlya flavicornis. NCBI lineage: Eukaryota > Metazoa > Arthropoda > Insecta > Lepidoptera > Drepanidae > Achlya > Achlya flavicornis. Next base: position 10,254,283 of record OX392491.1, read on the forward strand.
TGCTGATATGATGATGATTTGGCCAAAAGTGTACATGCGCGAGCTTGCCTCCACTACTGCCTATCTGTGCTCACGACTCGTGGCTCATACTGTACCTTGTAGTATTGCCTGGAATTGGATAGCTCGGTATTACTACTCTAAAGGGATGTTCCTTGATCACGTGACATTAGCTGATTCAGAAGATAATTGGAACTTTCTTTCTCGTGAAACGCTCCTGGTTATGACTTTGGCACAAGTCTGATTGGGCCGAATTTGTGCCCCAATGACTGTTTAGTACCCCAGACGGACTGTCTAATTTTAATCCGGTATATTCTAGAATGTTACGTCACATAATTTGTGTGGGTAACAAGGCGGATAGAGTTTCATCGGAACCGGGTAACGAGATTAGTGGCGGCCGCGGCCGGTCACCCCATATTGTGTAACTAATTAGATTGGTTACAGGGCTGGCGAGGAAAATATACGCCGCCATTTTGGAAAATGTAGATGTAGATGTAGAAACTTCTTCTTCTTATTTTTAATTTTGGCAACCAAGCCCAAATTAGGGCTCATTTCTGCCAGTGTCGATTTATATTATAGTTTCCAGTCACAATAAATCACTTCACATTATATAGTCCTCAGTCAGTCACCGTCCATAAAAGTCATGATTTACTACAATGGTGGTCATTGTACTTAAACTCTTCACGGACATTTTGAGACAACTTGAAAAGTCACGGTACACATAATTCATTTCATTTCACTTCACTGGTGCAAATGGATGATCTTTAATCGGTAAAATACACAATAAAACTGAAAATACACTAAAAATGAAAACGCTACGTCACTCTGCAAGTTCCCGCCAAAAAGTCCAAATCTACACTTAAGAAGTAAATTTGTAAGTTGAATGGTGATCTAAAGAGGTTTGCTTGGTTTGGCTTCAAATCCGACGATTGTATAAAACGACTGTATACTTTACTTCATTATTTTCAGCAATATTCCTCGAAAGAGTAGCATTTTTAACCCCCAGATGCTGTCTGCTTTTCAGCGTTTGGACCCAAACTTTAGGATCAGCCCCAGGATATTCTAAAGCTATTAATATCAAAGCAATCCCGTCAGCCCTAAAAGTTTCCAACCACTAATCACCGCGGGATTACTGTGCAACCTTTGTTCTTATGAACGTTCTGCAAAGGAGAAAAGTAACTTGATTACATAAACAAAAACCTTATTAAATCACGTACATTTCTTAAATTCTGCGAGCTGATCATTATATATGTCACTCAGGGAGCTATTTCAATACATTTTGCAAGCAGCCAAACATCCCCTAAACACAATTAAAATGTCGCTGGAGGCGCAAGGGCATTATTATAATGCAAATAAGTCCATAATTTGTATAATGCAAATAAGTTTTAATTTTTCTGGGAAGCTCTGTATGTTGTCCCCGAATGCTATAGGGTACTTTTTATCCCGGAAATGCGGATGAAACCGTGGAGGACTAGGCTAGTGTATATTAGCTGCTATATAAGTTATCTCGCACCTTGTCATGAAAATTGATCGAGACCTCCGGAGACCAGCGGGCGGGGAGCTTTTTCCGCCAACGCGTCAGCAAAGAGAAAACGCTGCCAGCCTTCCGGGAACCTTGCCGTTAATCGGAAGCAGCGGCATGCTTGAGGAAATTTTCTATATATAGATTGTATTTTGTACATATTTGTTGTAAATAAAAGTTATTGATAAAAAAAAATATAAACATTCGTATTGAGAACCTCCTCCTTTTTTTAAGTCGGTTAAAAAAACTATAAATGGTATAATAGGGCTAAATTCAAGTAATCTGGTTAATATAGTACATTAATTTTGGAATCCGATAGTGTGTGAAGAATACCCCAGGATATTTAATTTTGGTTTGGTTATTAATAAAGAAATCCTGGGACATTCCTCACACACGGTCATCTGATCACAAACTAAGCAGAGCTTGTGTACTATGGAAACCAGATAACTGATATAATACATATACTACTTTTTGTTTGTAAATACATACTTAATATACATAATTACACCCAGACTCAGGACATACAGATGTTCATGCACACAAATGCATGTCCTGTGCGGGAATCGAACCCACGACCTGCGCTATAGGTGGAATCTTGACCAGTCTTAAACAACAGTGCCAGCTGGCCCGTCAATCTATGATATCGTGCTATCCTTACGATGTTTTCTTTCAGCGAAAGTGCTGCTCTCTCATCATCTCTCTTCGTTGACGATCCCATACTCACTGGCGGCTTAGAACCTGTCAGCCTTCGAAGAGATATAGGCTCGCTCTGTGTATTCTACCGTCTGTACAATGGGGAGTGTTCTAAAGAACTTTTTTACCTGGTGCCATTAACGCCTTTCTACCACCGCACTGCTCGCCGGTGATGTGGAGTTCATCCTCACATCCTCGAGCCGCCTCGATCGTCCACACAACGATTCAGTCGGACGTTCCAACTGCGGACCATTAGGATGTGGAATGAGCTCCCCATTACTGTTTTCCCTCAGCGTTACGATATGGGGTACTTCAAAAGAAGGCGTAAATAGAACTTCAAGGCCGGCAACACATTGGCAATCCCCTGGTATTGCAAATGTCGATAGGCAGCGGTGACCACTTGCCATCAGGTGGCCAGTCTGCCTGATTGTCAACCGGTTGACATAAAAACAATAAACAAAAATATTCATATCTGCATGTCCTGAGTTTAAAACTAGTACCTTTATCCGTTGTCTGTTTTCCGTAGTACAAGCTCTGCCTAGTTTAAGATCAGATAGCCGTGTGAAGAATATCAAGATCATCTTAGGCAGATTATAGGTCGTGACCTTCGTTTAGAAATTTAGGTGTTATCTCATGTAGTTACGAGTACTTGATATTTTGATAGGTTCTCTTCATCCTAGACTCAATATAACTGGAAGGTCAGTCGAATCTAGCATCTGTTTACTTCATTGCCAGTATTCAACTGAATTCCAGTAATTTAATTCAGTTGTAAAATAGTCTATCAGACTTGCATTTATTTACTAAAATAACATACCAGGGCTTCCCAAACTTTTTTTAACTGTGACGCCCTTGGTAAGTTGCCATATTTTTGCGACGACCTGGCCTTCTTGCCATACATAGTTGTAGTTCTAGCCTAATAACAATTTGTCAGAAAAACTCCAAATAGCAACATTTTTTTTTTAAAAAGAAAATGCATGTGCCCCTCTCCCGCCGCGTCACAATGCGCATGGCGCCCACTCGACTCAGTCGCATAGACACAGACACCCAACCTATTTAGATCGCCTCACGACGCCCCTGGGATAATCCCGCGGCGCCCCAGGGCGTCGCGACGCACAGTTTGGGAAGCCCTGCACTATATTGCACTATGTTAGCCTCGAATCTTTAAATAGATTGTCTTTTGTATTATTTGTTGTAAATAGCTATTTTTTGGTCGACTACATACAAAATTCCGACATGATACAGTGCTGCCGCCGAAAGGAGACGTTTCTGACACCTGTTAATATTGGGATATTCTCGGAAACGGCGGTGCTAATCCGGAACATATTCTATCTGTGTGCCAAATTTCATCCCAATCCGTTCAGTGGTTTTTAGGTGAAAGAGGAACAAACACTTTCACAAATCACATCCAAAAACATTTTAACATTTATTATATAAGTTGGGATGTAAAGTACCCTGTGCTCTGGTACCAAGGTTCTTCATAATCAGAGGGGTTAAACATACCACTCGAGCAATATTTCTGAACAGAAATCATTAATTAGGTAACATATTTATTTATTCATTGCATCACATGTGTGTGGTAAGATCTTAAACAATATTAAATAGTTCACATGGACCCTGTAGGGCACGGCAATTAGTGAAAAGAGTTAAAAGTATACACATTTAATTTTAGAAATTACAATGAAAGCAATACAATAAATTAACTATAATTAATCAAAATACCTAACTGTAAGTCATGTCCCATTTGATAATTTGATATTCTGATCTATTAGATCACAGGTCCAATGTAATTGTTTTGTTGTGTACTGCAACTTTCATTTATATATATCAATTGATCAACTAATTCGGATTTATTTAGGATTAAATTAGGATCTACAGTGAAAAAACATTTAGCAATATTGCTGGAGTGGCATTTTAAATTCGCAGTTTGGATATACAGACGGACTCACAATTTATAATATTAGTAAGGATAAAAGTTGTGAAATTAATTTCCAACGCGTGTGGAACCCAGGTTATTGTACCAATAACACACAAATGCAAAAAAAAAACTATTATACGTGGGTGATATCACATTCGTGTATTAATCGCGTGACCCTCGCCCATATCCATACAATTAGCCACAATAATATAGGTATCTCGCGTGAGATAACTAAAATATTGGGCGCGCCACACTTCACAATGCACACACCTGCCTTTGTCAAAGCGAGTCAGCGACAGATCGTCTGCAATGTCATATTGCGTTTCCGAATGCCTCCGTCCGATCGTACGCCTTTTACTCGCACATCCATCCGATATTATAAAAGTGGCGAGTCGACGCCGCGCGCCCGCAGTACGACCCGCGCTACCGAGCGACCACCACGCTTATGTAATGCAATAATTGTGTCCCCACGCGCTTAACTCATGGAGGGGACGCCTCCCAGCATGGGCCTGCCCGAGCCCGACGAGGGTATCGCCACCGACCGCCGCCCTTCCAGCGACGACCACGCCGACCTGTCCGACTCTGCATCCGAGACCGGCTCCGGGAACGGTAAAGACTCCGGCTGTGAGGTCGCCACCGAAGCACAGGAACCACCCTACACTCCCCCGGACGAGGAGCTAGCCAACAGAATCGTGTCGCAAGTCGAGTTCTACTTCTCCGACGCTAACATCACGAAGGATGCTTTCCTGCTCAAACATGTTCGGCGGAACAAGGAGGGGTACGTTTCCCTGAAGCTGATATCGAGCTTCAAACGCGTGAAACATCTGACGAAGGATTGGAGGGTCGTCGCTGAGGCGCTGAAGATGTCGACGAAGTTGGAGATTAATGACGTGGGAACGAAGCTGCGTCGGATCGATCCTCTCCCGGCGTACGACGAGACTACGCCTTCCAGGACGGTCGTGGCGGTGAGGATGCCCATCGAGCGTCCCACAGTGGAGAATGTGTCACGCCTGTTCGCCACGTGCGGCGAGATCGCGCTAGTTCGCGTCCTGCGACCGGGCAACCCCGTGCCCGCGGACGTCCGCCAGTTCCTAAATAAGAACCCCAGTTTGGTGAACTGTGTGTGTGCTTTAGTTGAGTTCACCGAGTCCGAGGCGGCCAGGGAGGCGCTGCGCCTGCAGAACTCGGAGGATGAAGGTATGCGTGTGTACGAACTGAACGGAGTGCCTCGCGAGCCCAAGAGGAAGACGACGATGACGCGGCGGCCGACGCCGCGCCGCCACGAGTGCGAGTACTCCTCCTGCTGCAGCGGCTCGGAGCCCGAGTACGACTACAGATACGGGGTACCGTTCTACAGGAGGAACTCGAGCGGCTTCTTCGCGCCGCGATCCCCCGAGATACAGACGTGGGTGCCGCGGCGCCAGTCCACCTGCAGCCATAGCTCGGACTCGGGTGTATCCTTTTATTGTAATTCGCGGAGAACGTCTCAAGCGAGCACGGGCAGCGCCAGCAGCGCCGAGGGGTGGCTGGCGAGGCGGCTGTCCGGATGCTCGATGACCGGGACGGAGTGTCCGAGCGGGCGGCGGCTGTCGTGCGCGCCCCGGTTCGAGCCCCGGACGCCCGTGGTGCCGGACGGCACGCGCGGCTTCCACGCGGCGGCTCGCCAGCGCAGAATCTCGGATCTAGCGCTGTACTCGCGCTAGAAAGCGCTCGCCAACCGTGACACCTTTCTAATCACGTTGGATAACTGCCTTTCACGTTCTGCCCGCGTAGTTTTTTTTAAATCTATTTTGTACGAGGAAGCTATTTTGTGATTGCGTGTGTTCCGCATGGCGGAATTGTTTCGTTATCGATGATTCTCGTAGACGGAGTATTTAGTTGCCTAAACCCGTTTCTACATTGTATGTGATGAGCTCATTTAGCATAAGGCACACAGCTGTGTTAGTTTAATTTATATTTCATGTAATTTATTAGAGTTATTTATTTTGTAAACCGCGTATTTATTACGGAAGCGCGCGCGCCGCGGGTGAGTTTATGTCCGAGTTATGTCAGAGTTGTAAGCACAAAATTGACAATGCAAAATCGACATTCAATGCGAATGTAGACTATTATATCGATCGAGTCGATCTGGTTCTGTGAGGGAATGATAAATTAACATGTTGCGTAATTAATTGCATTAACAACATGCGTATTTTCTGCTGAAGTAAGAGTCGAGTGTATGGACCACATGATCTGTCATTCCGTCACTGGAAGCTTGAGCCCGCGTCACGGCGACACTAACACATTTATCCGTAGTTATTGTAAGTCATTAATTAAGTCAGTCAGTCGCGCCATTTCATGTTCTTTAATTTAAGTCTTGTAATATAAGTTTTTTTTGTGATGTATAGTATATTGTGTAGTGTATAGTGAATGCCGGATTGCGCAACACTTTCGCGGTCCGAGTGAGTTTATTTTTTTATTTATTTCTTTTAAAAGAGATTGTATTATACGTTTCGCTAACGGAGGCACAATTCGTTTTGCTTTGTAATAAACGCGTGCGTTGTAAGGATGTTTTGAATACATTTTTTGTAATTATAAGTTTTGGAGAAACTGTTGTTTGATTGCTCGACCTTCGCGTTGGAAAGTGGGTTCGAATCCGACCCCGGTTCGCCTTGACTGAACGATTCTCACGCTTTGACAGTTAAATAATTGCCTAACTTAAACCTTTTTAAATACTCGTTTGGTATCGGAAATTGAATTTTAAATTATATTCATTTATTATAATAAAAACGAGTGATTTTTTTGGACAGTGATGTAAAGTTACACGTTATTTATGTTTTTTTTTTTTGTTTTCCGTGTTTGTTTGGCAATATGTCCTATAGTTGGGAAGTAAATAAGGCGTTTGGTTTTCAAGGTTAGGCTAAAAATATATGTATGAATTTACTGACGAGATAGTAGGTAATCTAAATACAATTCTAAACAAAATATGCACCAATTAACAATTACTGCTTCTTTGCAATCGGTTAAAATCCGATAAAACCATACCAAAAAATGTTTAACTGCAAATTCCATTGAAAAGACATCAACGGGGCTCCATTAATAAATATATTCAAAAGTGCATTTTTTTATATAAAAGTACAGTCGAAGAAATAATTATATGGGCACTTAGATTTTTTTAAATAAAATAATTATTTTACTATTCTGAAATTCATATACATCGTCGTTTACTCGGATGCTTATCCAGTTCAGAAAAAAATTGTTTTGTTCAGTTTTAAGCGTATTCTATTCTTAGCCGTTTCTAAACATCTTCAACAAAGTCACCCAAGATATTGGAAAGTCACACCAACGTGGAATTTTCCAGGAGTCGAACCCCGGCAGCAGGTGTACTCCCCTAAAAGCGAGGGGGTTCCCAGTATATCTGCCTGTTAGTGTGTTTATAACTTGAGAACCACTTCACATATTTTGATGCGGTATTCATAATTCAGGTAATGAACAGAAACGAAGAAGAAGAACGTTTTATACTATGTTGAGAAAAAGCGCCTAATACCACACTCTAGGCACTCCATACAAGCGAACAATTTCAATTACCTACGTATTAGAACCACACGAAGCGAGCGGTGTGGCCATTGGTCGATTTGCACGGAAATACTATCTGGAGTACTATCACGCCATTACGTTGCGTTGCGAATATAAACAGTGGGTTATACGTAATTATATTATTCTTTGATAAATAACCGCTGTATGACAACCATATAACAAACATGGCCGAGTCGATTCTCAATAAATCGTGTTAATTCTTTTATAATCGTAACCTTGACATGGAAAAGGATCGGGGTCACTGGTTACCCGTTGATCTTTGCCAAGTTTGTTGCCAAGTCGTGGCAAGACTGCGAATAAAGCCAAGTAAATACTTCCTTGACTGTACATTATTTTGTGAAGTTATTAATCCGTGTTTGTTAGTTTGCTACGCTTTCACATAACTGCTGTGATTGTTGTGAGTCAGAGAGGTTTTAAAAAAAATAACCGGTCAAGTTGAAGCGCTCGTGGTGTAGCATAATAAGCCGTTCTTAAGCTACCACCGTCGTGGTCGGTATCTGGATGGGTGACCGCCTAGTGGTATTTCATATCGACCGTTTCCGTGCTTCGGAAGGCACGTACAGCCGTTGGTCCCGGTTATCACTTAATTGTGATAGTCGTTAAGCTAGTTGGAGGCCTTCTAGGCGGCTTGGCAACTCCAACAGTAGGTTGACCACTAGCCTACCTCCACCGATCGGCAGTGGGCACGCGTGGTGGAGTATCTGCCCATTCCCGCCCACCCTGATGTGAAAGGACCCTGTGAAAGGAGGCCTGTGCTCAGCAGTGGGACATTATAGGCTGATGATGATGATGAACCGGTCAAGTACCAGTCGGGTGTTGCTCTAAGGTTCTGTATGCAATTTAAAAATTACATTATAAAACTGTGTTTCTAGGTTTGGATATTTCAATCTATAATATTATCAAGAGTTAATTTGTTAGTTTGGATGTAGGAGGTAATCTCAGGAACTATTGAGCCGATACTGAAAATTCTTTCACTAATAAGAAGCTACATTACCCCTGAGTGTTATAGGCTACTGTTTATCCCGGGAACGCGGGTGAAACCGCGGGGTAAAGCTAGTACAGTAAAAGGTAAATAAGTTACAGATATTCCCTATTACTAATTACAGTTTTGATTATTGGTAAAACCCCGAAATTAATAAAAAAAAATCTTACTTTTTTTTTCATAAGTTTATTTACCTTTACTTACCTTTACCTTTCCTTCAGAGTAGGTAAAAGTAAAACCGCATCAAAATCATAACTAAAGTGTACTGGTTCTCGAGTTTTAAGCGTTCTAACCGACAGACAGACGTAGCTTTTTAACCGATTTCAAAAAAAGAAGGAGGTTCTCAATTCGGTTGTTTTTTATTTATTTATGTTTGTTACTTCATAACTCTGTCATTTATTGACCGATTTGGAAAATTCTTTTTTTGTCTGGAAGGGTACACTTGCCGTTTGGTCCCATTGTCATCAGATCAGAATTTGATTACTTCTTAGTGTACTTTGAAGTCGGTTTAAGTTGTTTTTAACCGACTTCAAAAAAGGAGGAGGTTCTCAATTCGGTTGTATTCTTTTGAAACAGTTCAATTATTATAATAATAAGTAAGGATTAAATGACTATAATATTTATAGAACTTTTAATACAGGGTGGGCCAGAAAGAATTGCGAATTTGAAAAAATGATTAAAAAAAAACTTAGTACAATTCACATATAAATTTTTATTTTTATAAAAATTTACATCTGGGAAATTCATTTCTTAAAAATAACGTCATCCAGGTGTGCACCATCCCGCTGCAAACATTCTTCGAATCTGAACCTCAAATTGGTAAAAACTCGCTGGCACATTGCACGGGGAATAGCTGCCATTTCTTCCTGGATATTGGTCTTCAACTGGTTAATCGTGGCTGGGTTATTGGAGTAGACTCTACTTTTTAGGTATCCCCACAAAAAAAAGTCCAGTGGCGTTAGATCCGGACTTCTAGGAGGCCATGCAATGTCACCTCGGCGCGATATCAGTTTCCCAGCAAACATCTCGTTTACGACCGCCAAAGAGGCATTAGCTGTATGGCATGTCGCGCCATCTTGTTGAAACCATGTCGCACGATTATAGGCTAGACTAAATTTCCGGGAACCGAGCTACTTAACCCCACCACCCGCGCAGTCCCCTCTCTAAAGCTTCAAACGCAAGAGTGTTTTTAAAATCGTACGCCTTTCTGGCCCACCCTGTAAAATATCGAAGGTAAATACATCAGTAAATGACCTAGCTACGTCCAGAAAATAATTAAATGTCAAAATCAAAAGAATACAAAGTTATATTCAATAACATAAGATTAAAGACACATGTAGGCGTGAACTAAATTTTAACGGTACAGTTATAAAAGCAGTTAAATAACAGTTATTATCGCTTTGATAACTAGTTACGGGCCAATGCGTAAACGCGAACTCAATAGGACTATTATTACGTTGTGTTATGGAGTGGGGTAAACTGTATTTTTACTAGCCACTACAATTTTAAACTTTATATAGGTTTTGGTTTTGTAAGTAATACAAGTAATCAAAGAGATTTTTGTTTGATTGTTTATTTGTTTATGATGTGGCCGAAGGTGGTGCACACACAAAGCCTAGAAGGAACTGGCTCTCAAGTGCAGCTGTCGGAACACACCGATGAGTGCTTGGCGACAGATTTTAAACTTGACTACTCAAGCTCATTGCAGAATTCGGATCGTATCGGATACTTTTTATACCAGGCAAAAAATAGATAAGTAGGTACATTAAAATTTGCCCAGTTGCGTGGCCAGTTACAAGACAAATCACCGTATACATTATTTGCAATAGAACTTGAAAAGGAGCATAGATTTATGTTTAACATTTATCATTGTGTTGGATTGTGAAAAGTGTTCCGATGACCCGCAATGTGTTCAAAAGAACTGGGGGAGTCAACAAATTGACGTGTGAGTTGTTGAATATTGAGGAAATGAAACTAAAGAGGGTATTTTACGTCCTATGACATTGTTTATCAGCCCATGTCTCACTGGCTCACAAATGAGGGTGAAAGGGAATGTGCAGATACTCCACCACGCGTGCCCACTGCGGGTAAGTGAAGGTAGGGTAGTGTTCAAACAATTTATTTAAATTTTCGTGTGGAAATCCTCATAGGATACCCTAGCGCCTCGGGGGTAGCGGGCAGATTATGCCGGACTTGTTTTGCCGGATTTGATTTGATTTTATATCATCATCATCAGCCTATAATGTGCCACTGCTGAGCACAAGCCTCCTTTTACAAATCAGGGTGAAAGGGATTGGGCGATACTCCACCACGCGTGGCCACTGCGGATCGGTGGAGTAGGCTGGTCAACCTACTGTTGAATTTTCAAGCCGCCTAGTAGACCTCCAACTAGCTTAGCGACTACCACAGAACAATGGGTTTACGTGCCTTCCAAAGCACGGGAAAACGCTCAAGCTGAAAAACCACTAGGCGGTCACCCATCCAGGTAGCCTCCTTACCGGTGATCACAATCTCGTCTCCCACTCCTCGTTATCAGATGAATGGTATATCTATCTATACATATAAAATGCTTGGTCCTGAATGACTGACTGATGGATCAACGCACAGCCTAAACCGCTGATCGTAGAGACCTGAAACTTGGAGGGTGTGTTCTTTGTATGACGTAGGCATCCGATAAGAAAGGATTTTCTGAAATTCTACCCCTAAGAAAGACGGCGGCAAAGTTTGTATGGGACAACGCGATTCCTTAGTCCGATCTACTTCAAATTTTGCATAAAAACATTCCTTAACAGAATTGAAGGAAAACGTGCTTCGTATTTTATTGAAAATCATCGTCTAAGTGGGTTGAAAAGGCGTAGAAGTGCATCGAAGTTGATATCAATACTCCTTAGTGCTTTTGATTCAAATATTATTTTATATTTGACATTCCAATTTTAAAGAGGTTGCACATTGCACCAAGCTTTTATGTGAGTTCAACTTTTTTTTTATAAAATCCGATTGATTTTTTAAACATTTTTGTCAACATTTTAGTAAGTTATATTTTTGTCTGTCTGTTCCGGTTTATAGCTGATGTTATAAGGAGTAAGTTAGCTACTAATATTTATGTAAAATAATTAGAGTACCGCGCAAAAAAAAATACCGTATGTGGGTAAAACCGCGGGGGTCTGCTAGTAAACATATAAAAAACATACAAATATAGATTTTTATGCAAATATGTAAACAATTTGGTTCCTTTGAATTAAAACTGGTTATGGTGAATTCTTTTACGAACAAACATTAAATCAAGGTTAAAAATATAATTAAAAACTATATCATATACTGTGAGAAGATTTGTAATAAGTACAATACATTGTAAAAATGTATGTTACATAAATCGTTGTAATAATAACAACGGCTTGTAAACTTGTGTAACGTAACGTAACGTTATGTTGGTTATTATACCGGTGATTTGATTTTTAATGGCGATAACAATGGAGGAGGTTTTGTGGGGTCATATCCGGCTTTGAAAATCAAGAGGACGTGTTTAAGCGGGCGTATAAAGTCAGAAAAATATGGCAATGTCAGATGAAACAAACTTATGTCTAATATTCGCGTGGCATGAGACGGAGATAGCGTGTTTCGGGGAACAAAAATGAACTAAGCGCTTCTAATCTAAATAACACGTAAAGTATAGAATATTTAAAAAAATCGTTAGTATCAGCCCCAGGTCATATGTAAGTGATATTATATATCGATTTTTAGATACACCATGAACGAATGAAAACGAAAATTCATTATTATTAGTGGTAGTTTTGTGATTTTTTTCTATCGTGGAATTTTCATTTCATTATGTTTTTGCTCTGATAGAACCCTCGCGTATATAATGAAAATACCCACACGAACAAAGGGATTCGCATCGTGCTCGCTGTAGGTTCGTTCGTGGCTGGGCTCGTGCTCTTCTTGGTGCGCCCATGCTACGCGAAGCCGTAATGCGAGCCGAGCCAGGAACGAGCCCACAACGAGCACGATGCGAATCCCTTTGTTCGTGAAAAAAGTGACAATCTCGCTCGTTTGAGGCTCGCAAGCCTTTCCACGCTACGCGAATCGTGCTCGCAGCGTGCTCGTTCGTGGCTCGGCTCGTGCTCCGTTCGACAAGCATGGACTCACCATTATGTTGGTTATTGTACCGGTGATTAGATTTTTAATGGCGATAAAAATGGAGGTTTTGTGGGGTCATATCCGGCTTTGAAAATCAAGAGGACGTGTTTAAGGCGCTGCGCAAACGTGTGTTTTGTGTCGGACACACGCTACTAATGAATATTTGATTTCTATAGAACCAGTATGATATCAGCCATTCCCTGCGCAGATTTGTGTCCAGTTGCTTCCACTTTACACATACTCGTTGACGATCAAAAAGTGTTCGGTGTCGGTAACTGGAAACTGAGGTGTCGTCATCGTTCTAAAGCGTTTTGTGTATTTATTCTCGTCGTGCGACGAAATCGCATCATTTGCTCATACGATCATCGCCAATTGACGGGCCCGTTGGCGCAGTTGGTTAAGACGTGGAGTCTTAACCTATAGCGCCGCAGGTCGTGGGTTCGATTCCCACACAGGACATACATTTGTGTGCATGAACATGTCTGTATGTCCTGAGTCTAGGTGTAATTATATATATTAAGTATGTATTTACAAACAAAAAGTAGTATATGTATTATATCAGTTGTCTGGTTTCCATAGTACAAGCTCTGCTTAGTTTGGGATCAGATGACAGTGTGTGAGGAATGTCCCAGGATATTTATTTTAATTAGGACGACGCCTAAAAGTCGTCAGTTGAAGACACAAGCAAAATAAAAAAAAACTTACAATTGTACTGAAACTGACAAAAAACAAGCGGTGACTGTGTCCGATTGTCGCTCGATACCTCTATCAGGGTTCCGTAGATATTATCAAAAGTACACAATTAATCGTCGATTACGACACAACACAATACAAGTTTAGATCTTAAAATATCCCGTGTCAAAAATGGGATAATAAGTAACGATAACTTTGTTTATAGAAGATAAACAAGAATAAAAAAGAAATTTTCACGTTTACTCAATAAGCTCTAGACACAAATTTTTCTCTCATCATGGTAAGTGATGCTGTGTCCGAACACACAAATTGGTGAGTAGTCCTTAGTCTGAGGAGAGAATTTGCCTCCTTATGTGTGTTCTACCCAGGGTCGCGCCGACCCCCCAAAGCGCCTGTGTGCGAAACTTATGAAGCGCCTCTTTTTTTCACGAATCTTAATGTTTCAACTTATTTTTATTTCTTATTTGTTAATTTTGACCCAAATTAATGTTCTCTAGTTTTATATAATTAGATAAAAATAGGCAAAACCAGTTCATTTTCGCTTGCTTGTTAAAAAAACAACAAGAGTCTAAAATGTGTAAGAATATAAATAAACATATTTAAATTATTATTATTTCCACTAGATTTTTTGTTTGCGAAATCTTTAATGGTGCATCCATGCTACGCGAATAGAGCACGAGCCGAGCCACGAACGAGCCTACAACGAGCACGATGCGAATTGTAAACTTTGTACGCTCGTTCGAGGCTCGCGAGCACGTCCACGCGACGCGAATCGTGCCCGTGGTGCTCGCAGTGTGCTCGTTCGAGGCTCGGCTCGTGCTCGGTTCGCCAAGCATGGACGCACCATAGTTTCGTGTATGTTCGTTATGTCGTTATGTTTCGTTTCTAATATGGCCTCCTCTGTGGATATTATTTAATGATCAAACGAACTTACCTGAAGTGAAGTTCGATCTTAATTGTCCTGTCTTCGTCGGAGAGATTTATTTTGATCACATGTAGTAGCCCCCGCTTCTCCTCGACTCACTCGCACATAGTTTAGCGCTAGAAAGAGACAAATAACTATCCCACAACAGCGCGTGACGTAATGATAGACTCATTTGGTTTAGAGTAGATAAAGGTCCAACGAGAACGATAACAACATTGATTCTATGGGGTAAGAATGGCCATTCAGACCAAAGGGTTGGGAGGGACCTTAAATCTCTCCGACGAAGACAGGACAATTAAGATCGAACTTCACTTCAGGTAAGTTCGTTTGATCATTAAATTGTCCTGTCTTCGTCTTTCGAGATTTATTTTGATCACATGTAGATGTTTAGAGAAGTTATCAATGTTGTGGAGTGGTAATAAAATATATTTTTTGCATAATCAAATAACGTATACGCCATAACCAAAAAATATTGATACATATAAGACAACTCGTGTCTGTTTTAACAAACGAAAATTACATCACACTATAAGTGACATTATATGCGAACACAGAAGACTGATCTGACCAACTGGCAGTCCTCCTAATCGTGTCGACACTAACGCCGGGCAACCGCGGGGCTGAGGTGGCAACGTGACGAGTACTGTGCGCGCTGAACACCAGTGTCGATACCACTGGCAGTGAAGGTTGGTTTCATCCACCGACCAAAAGTCTGCGAGGAAGCCGGTTGATAGGGTTTCTTACATGACAAAATTTATTATCAGTACCAATTATATGAGATTCAGTCATATCTTTATAAGCTTTCAGTGTCTCAGCTGAACAAACACAAGAACGCTAGTGAAAAAAGATTTAACTATTCCCGAAGTCAGTAAGTCAAGTAATGTCTGTGATAGTAATTACAATTCTGTCACTATTAATTCTAATTTTAGGAAGTTTTATCATTGATAATGTTTGGCATCAATGTCCAGAGGCCAAAGCTAAAAGTACAACTAACGTTGTACTTGTTTTTTAATGTTAGTGAATTATTTGCATACATATTAGCAAAATAATTGAGCACAATGTTAGGATTCCGGGTTGTGGTATAGTATTGAGGGAACGATGGCTTTATTGTCTTCGCCCATTACGGAAATAAGAGATCGAGCAGAATGATGATTGATTAAAGATCCGTATGAAGAACCCTTATTTAAGCAATCAATTAGGAAAGCCAATAGCAAAGTAAATAGCAGCATTAATAAATATCTTGAGACATTCCTCACGATCCCAAACTACGCAGAGCTTGTACTATGGAAACCAGATACCTGATATGATATACTACATGTTGTTTATAAATACATACTAATTACACCCAAACTCAGGATAAACAGGCATTATCATGCACACAAATATATGTCCTGTGTGGGAATCAAACCCACGACCTGCGGCGCGATAGGTGGAATCTTAAAACCAACTGCGCCAACTGGTCCGCCATTCCGGATGAATGTTCCTAGCCCGGCAATACTCCCACCATTGTTTAAAGCTAGTGGCATACTGAGATTGTGTACAACTGGACAAAAGTGAAAGAATTACATTCAAAGCTGATGATGGAACTTGTTGTCTGAAAAACGCTTCCCTGATTATATGCTCATAGCCAGGGAAAGGTGACGGTGAAGCAGGTGAATTTCTCAGTATAACATGTTTCTTTTTGTCTGGCAATTCCAGGGTAATTAAATTTGCATTGATAATGAACACAAAAAATGTACATGAATTTCTTGAAATCAGAGAACTTCTTTCGATGTTTATAAAAAAAAAAACCCAGTTTCGTGAGACATGATACAGTTTCATTTAGGTTTCTAAGACATTCAATATAACTACCCCCAAAGGTACAACTGTCGTTCAAGTAAAAAACAGACCTGTAACTTCAAGAACGCAGACTAGTCGGGACCTCGCGACCGATTTTAAATTTTGTAAATGCATAAAACTATAAATTCATACAAATCCTTATTAAAATAGAAACGTAAACATTTCATTATGATCATCATGTAAAGCAGCGGTTCTCAAACTTTTTTGGCGACGGACCCCTTTTAGGTGTGGTTGTAAAATCTCGAATTATTTAATTGAATTTATTTTCCGCACTTGTCTTCACTGAAAGAATGTATTGTACCCATTAATATCGTGGATCCCCACAGAGGCTTTGCAGGGCCCCAGGGCTCCACGGAGCACACTTTGAGTATGGCTGGTGTATAGGAACTAAACAGTAGGCCTCTTTGAGGTCAATATTAACCATAAAGTAACCAGGGGAGTCTAGTTTTATCGTAGTTCGAATATCCTTCATTTTAAAATGGCGGGTAAGTATCAAAAAAGCATTGAATTTTATGAGAATTAAAATTAAACCCTTTCTCGCCATTACTGTATGGGACGAGAAATATATTTGAAACAAACTCATCTTTACAAGACACACTTACGAGTATCTCCTATTTCAATGAGCCATGCTAATTCATTGTTTATGTAAGACATGTCAACTTTAGATATAGATAACTCAGGATATACACAGAGAACCTGAAAAGGTTTCTCTAAGACAGAGATTTTGTAACCTGATACAGTATTCAAAATTATTTCGCCGTCGGTCAAAGCCCTCCATGCCTCAATATAATATAGCATGTACCTCTGGTGTTTAAGCTTGTATTCGTTGGGCGCCACTGATGACATCTGCTTGCGGCGTTTCCCATCTCCTTGCGTATCCGCTATATCAGGGCTCCATTCGGTCTTTTCGGGCTCATACTAGGGCTTATAAAAGCTCCAGGTCCGCCAAGGTGTCAATTGCGCAGATTTGTAGCACATCGCTTACAACAGGGACGTCTTGTGTCGGCTGGCGGGTCGACAGGTTGGGGTGGTGGATCTACAGAGGCAGTTGCGGTGGAGGCAGTGGCTCGATAGATGGCAAGTCGACAGGCGGCGGCGGCGGCGAGGGCAGGTCGACGGGCAACAGCGCGATAGGCACACACATAGGTGCAAGACTGGCGCGTGAGCTGCTGGTGACTACCACGGATGAAACCGCGGGATTAAGTGGCATCTCCACATTCTTGTTATTGGCTTGTTAAAAAGTTATCGGTTAATATCTCGTATCAACTCCTCAAAGTAGCTACTGATCAATATCTCGTATTGATTCTGAGGCAAAAATTTACAATCTAACTTATTATTATGTTAGATCGAAGAAAAGTGGGGCCTATATTTGTTTATGATAATAACTTCAACGTGATAATACGTTCCAGATATGATTATAAAATAATAATTATTTATATTAAATTTTGAGGGTAATTTTACATACCATTAGTCGATTAAATACACCATCTTTTTTGATCCAATCTTTTCCTTTTCCACCATCTTCATCTTAACTTTCATTGTTTCCCCATTACGGCATTATAAGTATAAAATGAAATAGGAAACGATACACTTGAAACTTAGTGAAAATAAAACGTAGAACCTTTTTCACTATGTGCGGTAGCCGTGAGCGCACGGAAACGAATGAGTCTATCATTACGTCACGCGCTGTTGTGGGATAGTTATTTGTCTCTTTCTAGCGCTAAACTATGTGCGAGTGAGTCGAGGAGAAGCGGGGGCTACTACATGTGATCAAAATAAATCTCGAAAGACGAAGACAGGACAATTGCTAAATTAGTTCATCTTTCCTGGCTCATTGTTGAGTGCAGGTAATTTTTTATTAGTTTTAATTTAGAAAAGGACCTTTCCGCGCTTGCTACGGTAACTGGCATAGTTAGCAAATTAAATCTTTCGTCTACGGAGGATAAAGCTTGATCCAATATATAAAAAAATACACCAATTTTAAAAGCGATTTTCGGATCATTTATAGTGTGGTCTTCGTGTTGTTGTGTAATAAGTGTAACAAAAATAATTTCGATAGCGGCGCCTCTATTGTCTTGGCGCCTGTGTGCGCCGCACACTTCGCACACAGGGGCGGCGCGGCCCTGGTTTTACCACTTGTACAACGGACAGTGTTCTAAGGAATTGTTCGACATGTTGCCCACGGCTACCTTCCACCATCGCAACTCACGCCGTTGACGGGGAATCCATCCTTACACATTGAAACCAGAATTGTTTCGAACTGTGCGGGCTCAAAGGAGCTTTCTTCCGCGGACGCTCAGGTTGTGGATTGAGCTCCCCGCCGTGGTGCACCCAATGGAGTACAGCATGGGGTTCTTCAAAAAGGGCGTGAAGAGATTTCTTCAGGGTCGGCAACGCGCGAGTGATACCCCTGGTGTTGAAACGTCCATACGCTACGGTAACTGCTTACCATCAGGCGGGCCGTATGCTTGTTTGGCAACTTAGTAGTTAAAAAAAAAAGGTGCTTGAGATATTTTCAACTTGAGGGTGGTAGCCAGCCAGATGGTACTACAAAGTACCCTACCACCGTGCTATGGTTTCCTCAAGATGATTTCCTTCACTGATAGCTCAAGCTCATTCTAGATTCGAATCTGGGACCTTCGTCTTGGCATCCAACGTCACAATCACTGAGCTATCACCGAAAGGAAAACATTATGAGGAAACAAGTATATCTCAAGATATTTGGCTGCGGTATTCCGTAAACATATACATTGACGGGCCAGCTGGCGCGGCTGGGCCGCAGGTCGTGGGTTCGATTCCCACACAGGGCATGCATTTGTGTGCATGAACATGTCTGCATGTCCTAAGTCTTGGTGTAATTATGTATATTAAGTATGTATTTACAAACAAAAAGTAGTATATGTATTATATCAGTTATCTGGTGTCTATAGTACAAGCTCTGCTTAGTTTGGGATCAGATGACAGTGTGTGAGGAATGTCCCAGGATATTTATTAATTTATATTTGAGTAGGGTACGCTAAAAGACCTATGGACTAGTAGGTTATCAATATGACACAATCGTGCACTTCCTTGCTAGTTTCGCGAGGCCCCGGCCTCGACCCGCCAGCCCTGACTTCCGATACATTACAATCATGCGCCTGCGCCGATACGTACTTGCGATAATCATGTTTATAATCGCTTATTATGATTTATTAAATGTTGTTTGGCGATTAATTACTATTTCAAGATAAAATTATAATACTAGTAACATAGAAATAAATATACCTAGAAATAACGTCCCCATACTACACGAACGAATATCTAAAACAGGCCACGTTTTATAGGATGCTGCGCTTAACAGCTACGTTTTACGCTCCCTCTGCGTCATTCTGCTTCTCATAGTGAAGTTCATAATGATATAATAAACATTATTTTGAAATTTTATTTATTTTTATTTGATTTAGCCCCTAACAGTTAGGGGCAATTTTTTTCGACGCGTGCACAGCTTCGACGCTCAATCTGGATGTATCCTTAATCAAAGACTAGTAACATAGAGTTAATAATAGACGTACAACTAGTATACCTCGAACCGGTGGTAAATTCAACTGTATGTAACTTTCATAAGTGCCTTACCATGGCCTAAACTGACTAAATGACATTTTGATTTTGATACGGGGAAACTGGGATGGATGTTCTTTACACTCGGCTATCTGACCTCAAACCAAGCAGTGGCTCCATTCTCGTAACAAAACTTCAACGGTATCGTAGCGACATCAACAATTAAACAAGGTTTTTTTTCTATTATAATGTTAAATGAACGAATGAAAAACGATCATATAGACAAATTATTGAGGTGTATACACTTTTGAATATTTTTTATACGGAATATTTCACGAAACATAATTTAAATAGTTGATGTCGCTACGACACCGTTGAAGTTTTATAACGAGAATCGATCCACAGGGGCCATCAACTCTTAAAGCGATTCCGGAACTATAGAGTTCGAGCCGAAAAGTTTTGACATACTTTTCGGCCCCCATTTTTTTTTGCAAAAAGTGGCGCACTGTAAAACCTATATACAGCGATTGGGGACTCATACCAACAAAAAATACTACGGTGTCTAAACTGTATATGTCCTAAAAGGCCACGTTTCAGAGTTAAATGCAAGAAAAGATCGATGTATGGCAACTTGGTAACCATGAAAAAATCACGACGCATTTACGGTGCTGCAATAGCTAGATTGATTTATCATATTAAATATAAACGACAAGTAGGCAGTGGCGTGCATTCCATATAGGCAAATAAGCAATGCCTACCTCATAAGATTCAATTCAATAATATTTTGATTCAATTAAACTACATAATCACTTTAAATAAAAATTCTAACCTAACATTCAATACGAAATTTCAAACTTTGCCGCGCAGGCACTCGCGAGTTCGCCTCTCAAATTCACGGCAATTCACGCAAACTAAAACGATTTCGGCATATTCATACACACACACACACTTCTTTAAGATAATACGACGAAAGCATAAATCACGCTTTTGCTATGCGTAGCATACTGACATTTGACATTCGCGATTTATGGACCAAAAGTAACCTTACCTTCTCTGTTGTAAGTAAAGTAACCCATCAAAATTAAAAAGACTACAGTTACAACTACTTTACCAACATTAGAGCAACTCAAATATAACTTCGCAATTTATTTGTGTTGGTTTGTTTATGGTTTGGCTGGCATTGTATGCAATGTTGTTGTTATTTACTTATTGTGATTTTGCGAAGTGTATCTATGAAGTGTATTGTGTGTGAAATGAAGAAATTTTGTGGTGAAGATGCAAAATGTGTCGATAAATTAGTTCCTTTAGTCAGTTTTCGTTTGTTGCTTGTTCTTGCTGTAGACCAACTCCAAAACATTCATGGATCTAAATCAAAGGTAAAAATCTTAGACATTTTAAACACAGAATATTATGTTTATTAAACACCTGGCTATCTGGGTGCTGTTATTCGAATCTATTATTCTGTTATTATGTATTTTGTTTGCTAATGAATCATACCAAATGTGTGTGGAATGATACGCTGACCTAAACAATTTTACGAATCGGGTCAAAAAACATAATCTATCTAGTAGGCATATTTAGGCGTGTATGGCCATGATTTCTTCTGCCTACCTAGTCCGAAAACCAATGCACGCCACTGCAAGTAGGTAACGTAAGTAGGTAACGTACGGCTACGTGCCATTTCCTAGCAGGGGCGCCGACTCCGTGGGTGCTCAGAGGCTCCAGCACCCATGGAAGCGAAATTCCCCTCTATTTGCAATGGATAGCCATGACAGGCATTAAAATTCATCTGTTATCGGTGTAAGCAATATTTCTACAACCTCACCCGCTCGTGTGGCAAGACGTCTACTAGTTCTTAGTTTATTCTATTGTCTATGTACTGACATCGAAAGGAAACGCGGTACGATAATTAAAAAATAATACTATTCAAAATATTAACTCCCTAATAACTAATATTTTAAGTTTGTTATTGTACAGCTGTTAGTTAGTGCACTTGGGATTTTTCAAATACTTTTTTCTACGTTTCATTCCTACAGCTGTAAACTTTTTGTCCTACTGCTTGTCTGCTTCTTTTTACGAATCATCAAATCGGCATGAGCCCCCACGGGGTTGTCTTAAATCCGTCCCTGTTTCCTACCAGTGAGAGTTATAGTATAATATGTTAAAAAAGTTCAAAAGTGTAAATAGCACTTTTTAACTTTTACGTAACTTCGAATCTTTCCGAATTGCAGTATCCATTCGCTTGGGCGCTTCGTGTAGTGCTCCGCACCGCTGCCAGTGTGGCACTGCTGTCGACCGGCTCGGTCACCACGGTCTGTCTTGTGTCAGAAGTGCGGGAAGAATTCCCCGCCACTCCAGCCTTAATGATATCATACGTCGGGCTTTTACCACCGCCAACTGTGCGGCCGTTTTGGAACCAAATGGCCTCATGCGTGACGATGGTAAAAGACCTGACGGAATGACTCTTATTCCATGGAAGATGGGGCGGCCTTTAGTGTGGGACGCTACTTGCGTAGACACTCTTGCGCCGTGTCATCTTCCTGGAACTAAAAATAGGGCTGGTGCGGCGGCGGAATCAGCGGAGAGCCTCAAAAGGTGCAAATGTACCCTTGATAGCGGGTACATATTTGAGCCTTTTGGGGTGGAAACGCTGGGACCGTGGGGACCACGCGTGGGGAGCACGCAAAATTTTCAATGATATATCTGGACGTCTGGTCGAAGCAACACGTGACCAAAATGCTGGTTTTTATTTTGGGCAAAGATTAAGCATTGCCATACAACGTGGCAATGCAGCCAGCATTTTGGGCACGTTGCCTACTGGTAGCGGCTTGTTAGATTAAGTTTATTTTTAAGTTATAGTTATAGTTTTGTTATAGTTTTTAAGTTATTTTGTGTCTTCTTAATTGTGTATTTAAAGGGCATAATAAAAAAATAAAAAAAAACTACTACCTAAGTATAAGACTAATCGCAAACAATAAGGTTGTGTGTGAGACCAACAAGTAGTTAGAAGTACATTGATATATTACAGTATCAAATAATTACCAAGGTTCGCTAAAGGAAAACAGAAAATCGCGCTCACGGCCTCCGCGAGGAAAAAACATAGGAAGTGAAATTTGTATGTCGAGGAGCGCGCAATGACCGCGTTTGTTTACTAAATAGCTTAGACTTGAGTGAACTCACTTAGTAGGTACTGTAGGCAGTAGGCAGGGCTGAATATACCATGTGGGGCCCCTAGGCAATGCAATACTCGTTTAAAAAGGGAATAATATTGTCAATGAGCATATAAATCTACAAATTCTTACTCATAAATTTTTTTTTTAAAAAAAACTTTGTGCGCCGGGCATTTGCGGGGCCCCTAGGACTACACTGTTTTATGGATAATCCGGCCCTGGTAGGGACAATGGATACTGATTAGAAAACTGATGAGTAAGAATTTGTTTTGATGAAGTGCTGATTTTCCAATGGGCAGACAAGCCCATTGGAGATATAGATAAGGTATTTAGATTTTGTATAGATTCATCCAGAAAACCACTACATGATTGGCGACAGATTTTCAACTTGAGAGTGCCCGCCCTGCCCGCCCGTCGCTACCCACAAGCGTAGGGGTGCACTAAGACAGGATTATGAACATTTTGCATATAGATTCATTCAGTGGATTCATTCATAGATATATCGTACAATATAGTGATTAACTGTCGGAAAAACTGTCAATATGAGTACTTTGTTTTTTTTTTCTTTTTTCATGGGGAAATCTTCATAGGATACCCGACGTCGTCGTTCGACGAAGCCGTCTAGACAGGGAAATCGTGCGGGGTGTGACGGGCGAGACGTGGCCCGACCTGTAACAAAACGTTGTTAGTAGCTCGGGAAACAGCATAGGTACGACGTTGTCGGCATTTTCCTCGAGATCAAAGGCGTCTCTGTGGTAAAAGAATTTTGCGCTATCCATGCCCAATTATTTTTACATACTGAATAGAAATAAATATACCTAGAAAGAACGTCGCCATACTACACGAATATACAAAACAGGCCAACTTTTATAGGCTGCTGGGCGTAACAGCTACGTTTTACGCTCCCTCTGCGTCATTCTGCTTGTCATAATGACGTTCATAATGATAGTAGTTTTTAAAATATTCCAATTAAAATCGGGAGAAATTTAAATATTGATCATTATTTTGCATTTTTAACCGACTTCAAAAAAAGGAGGAGGTTCTCAATTAGACTGTTTTTTTTTTGTTTTTTTTTTATGTTTGTTACCTCATAACTCCGTCATTTATTAACCGATTTGGAAAATTCTTTTTTTCACTGTAAGGGTACACTTCCCGTTTGGTCCGACATTGTCATCAGATCAGGATTTGATTACTTCTTAGTGTATTTTGAAGTCGGTTTAAGTTTTTTGTAAAACAGTCCAATTATTATTTATTTTTATTTGATTTAGCCCCTAACAGTTAGAGCCTATTTTTATCGACGCGTGCACAGCTGCGACACTCTATCTGGATGTATCCTTAATCAAAGCGATCTGATCTGAAACCGATCGGTGTGCTACTACTATATAAGTTATTGTTTAATTATTATGTCACAGCAGCCAGAACAAGTAGTGAACAAGGAAGTAGGTACATTATTTAATTGCTTATTTTTATTATTTAATACCGTCGTATTTTCGTTTATGTATATCGATCTTTCACTGTTAAGGTGAAGGTATATTTTGTGTTATTGAATCGAAACGAGAGTAAGAATTTAAACCATTTAATACAATACATTTAAGGCGATGATAGCTCAGTGGTAGTGACGTCGGATACCGAGACGAAGGTCCCGGGTTCGAATCCTACAATGAGCTTGAGCTTTCGGTGAAGGAAAACATCGTGAGGAAACCATAGCACGGTGGTAGGGTACTTCGTAGTACCCGTCTGGCTGGCTACCACCCTCAAGTTCAAAATCTGTCGCCAAGCACCTATCGGTGTGTTCCGACAGCTGCACTTGAGAGCCAGTTCCTTCTAGGCTTTGTGTGCTTACCACCTTCGGCCACATCATCACTTACCATGGTGAGATTGTGATCAAACACAGGCCTATACATAATAAAAAAAAAAAAAAAAAAAAAAAAACAATATAATATAAGCTTTTATGTGCGTTTTTTAAATTGCAATGTATGTAACTATGTTTGGGTGGAATCTTGCAAGTCGAATTTCACCCAATTCCTATTTGGTTTAGTATATTGGATGAAAATGCAAGTACAGTCAACAAAAAGTACAGTCACCAAGAAAGGCTTGTATTAAAAATGTAATTTTAAAAAAAAACTTATTTTGTAAAGTTAATAGTTTAATTTATTAGATACTAAAATTACGATAAATTCCATACAAAGGTTGATCGTTTAATAACGATGACGATTGTCGACAACCATCTTATCGAGGCACCCAGATCGTTGGATCTCGAGAAAGCAAAAAGGAGCCTTTTTAGGGTTCCGTAGCCAAATGGCAAAAAACGGAACCCTTATAGATTCGTCATGTCTGTCTGTCTGTCTGTCTGTCTGTCTGTCTGTCTGTCTGTCCGTCTGTCCGTGTATGTCACAGCCATTTATTTCCGAAACTATAAGAACTATAATGTTGAAACTTGGTAAGTAGATGTATTCTGTAAACCGCATTAAGATTTTTACACAAAAATAGAAAAAAAACAATAAATTTTGGGGGTTCCCCATACTTAGAACTGAAACTAAAATTTTTTTTTTCATCAAACCCATAAGTGTGGGGTGTCTATGGATAGGTCTTCAAAAATGATATTGAGGTTTCTAATATCATTTTTTTCTAAACTGAATAGTTTGCGCGAGAGACACTTCCAAAGTGGTAAAATGTGTGTCCCCCCCTGTAACTTCTAAAATAAGAGAATGATAAATCTATAAAAAATATATGATGTACATTACGGTGCAAACTTCCACTGAAAATTGGTTTGAACGAGATCTAGTAAGTAGTTTTTTTTTAATACGTCATAAATTGAAATTAATATCAAATACTCAGGTCTATACTACCATTTACTTATATACCTACAGGTTTGTACGGAACCCTCGGTGCGCGAGTCTGACTCGCACTTGGCCGGTTTATTTACCTATCGCGTATAACCGTGAGGGACTGGGTGAACTTATTGTAATAAATACAAAACAAACATTGACAAGTCTGTGAAGCACCGGTTTATACAGAGTCAGTGGTCAATCGGTCATTCACTGTAAACCAGGATTATGGAAAAAAAAACAGAAGGATATGCCGTGCCTTAACTCATATTGAGAGCGCTTTGATACAATATTTTTATGTAACGAAATACTTTCACTGATTCTCCGTAATTCGTAACGTATTGATCTAGTTTAGTAGCCCTTATATCATTACATAATATAAAACACAACTTCTTTTTGTCTGAAAAAACGGAACCCTTATAGTAACACTCTGTCCGTCTGTAGGTACGTCCGTCTGTCCGTCTGTCACAGCGGATTCAGCAAGCACTACACTGAAAAAATTACGGTGACAAAGTGTACGTTAGTTGTTGTCTTGAAACTAACTTTAGTTACATTTAATCTTATATCTTTTAAATTTAATCAAATAATTTAGTAATGAACCAAAACTAGTTTTGTTACTGGTGATTTTTAGTTCGCAAGTCACTCTGTTTAGGTTATTGGTAGTAACATTTTGTGTTATTGCTGTGTGTTACTGTAAGGACTTATCTCCTCCAAGAGAAAAGGAGAGGGAGAAGGAAGAGGAAGTCCCACTCGCCCTAAGATGAGCAGCAAAGGACCGAAACTGTCCTGCACTGGTATCGCCAGCGGTCTCACCCGGTATAGCCGGCCGGCACAGGGACGTCAAGCAAAATGGATCAGCACGGCAACGCCACCCATGTTCCCCGTCTGTGTTCACGGACGGCGTCGCCACCCCGATATAGGGGTACTACTACCACAGATTAAGACGTAGGCTTTACCCCCGTCCGGTTCCTCATATCCCATGAGGGGTAAATAAGAATTCCACTTCCATTAAGAATATTTAGGGACGGCAACGCGCGAGAGATATCCCTGCTGTTGCCAGGGTCCATAGGCTACGGTAACAGCTTACCATCAGGCGGGCCGTATTGTTTGATACCTAAGTAGTATAAAAAAAATGAAGTACTATTAATGTTATGTAATATTTACAAACAAAATGTAGTTAGTGTACATAGTAGGTAGGTATATCACTTATCTGGTTTCCATAGCACAATCTCTGCTTAGTTTGGGATCCGATAGTAGTGTGTGAAGAAATTTATTTAGTACTTATATAAATAAATAGAAGTTTATTTGATTATACCTCTTAATTCAGTGTGTGACTCAATGAGCATTTCACTAATTTTGATGTCCTTAATTTTTTTATATGTTGAGGGAGGTTTTAGGGCGTGATCATCGTTTTCTTAGTGTTCACAGACAATTTATATGGGGGTGCAGACGCCTTCTTAAAAAAAAACTTTCTTAAAAAGTTTATGTACCTAGTCTGACTACAGTATACGTATACCATACCCCCCAAAGTCTTGTAACTCTAATCCATGGTAGTAATAAGATAAGGCTCGATTTATCACTATCGAAAATTACATACTTAGGTTGTTACTTCACCAGCAAATAGCAAAAATGTGAAAATCGTCTAGTATTTATAAAGATGGCTTGATAGTAAAACTTGTACTTGTACGTAGTATTTATATACTCTGAGGTAAAACCAAAACGTCCCACTGGCGCCAGCTGAAAATCAGCGCTGTGTGCTGACCCTCTTTTCCGTGGTGCTGACTGTGCACAGCATTATGCTTAGCTGGTGGCCAATTTTTCTGCACACAAATTCCCGTTTTTATTCGTTATAATTATGTTCATATTATGTTGCTAATTTTAAGGTGTGTGGCAAGTGGCAAATAAATATATTTTATTTCTTTTTTTCTAAAACTGTGGCTTGATAATACAATACTTCATGTTTTTGCCAGCGCCGCCAGCGTGAAACTAGAATAAACACATATATTACCTACTTTCGAGGAGAAACTTAGAAATGCATTTTTACTCCGATAATTGTTACAAATTCCAAAAAAAAATACATTATTACTTATTTTTATGCGAAAAGGCTACCATTATTACGTAGTGAGTAAGCCATCTAGTGTCGAATAGCGAAATTACAACTTTTATGGCATTTCATAGACAGAAGAATCACGGTGAAAAACTGTGATATGTATCTAGCTGTCATACGATTTACCTAGTTTGTTGATAGATGGCAGTAATCTAGTAAATAGGTGAAAAAAAAGTTTTATGGTTATCTTCAAGGTTTTTTTTAGTTTAATTATTCTATCTGGCGTCACAAAGGAATAGTTTAATTGTTATTTCGTAAGCGTAGCGAAATCCTAAATCAATGGGTGAATAATTAGCGTTTTCAGTAGTATTCCATAAATAATTTTCGTTATCAAATGCTATTTTGTGCGTTGACAACACTAAAATACAAAAAATCTGTAGTCTATGGCGAGTAGCCGCTGTGACAGTTCGCAAGTGAAAAATTGGAAAATAATATGAAGTGGAATATTTTCTAAAAATATTGTATTAAATGACAGCAGGAAAAGAAACTATGGGGTAAGTAAGATTCCGCATTTATAAATCTATATGTTTCATCTAAAAGCCTTTCTTACAATTCACGAGTACTCGTTAAAATCGAATTTTACAGGCGACTTGTTATTTTTGGGAGGGGATTTATTTTACCCAGGCGAAGATGTATTTTAGTTACATATCCCTCAAATAACTCATAAACTTAAAGCTCTTGTATTTTTTCGGCGCAAAATAATGGGTATATAACATAACCGGATGATTTTCTGTTGAATAAATTTTCAGTTTGGTCGTGAGTGATAGATAGGCATTCACGCTCAAGTAGTCAATTGCACATCGATTGCATTCGATCGAACGCTTTTACCTCCACTTTAAGGTCGTTTGGTCCAAGCTCGCTATTTATAAATACCTACATTACATACCTACATACTTGAATGAACTTTTCGCATTTTATGGGCGCCTACTGACGACGTATACTGATAAACAATCAAGTAATTTATGTAAATTTTAGCTTCATATGCTTTATTTGTGTGTATTAAGGCCATGTTAAACAGTTGTGGTTATTTTTTGTTCAAAACAAACACGTAAATTATGTGTTAAATTGTGATTCATACAGTTTGTCATCAAATTTACATAAAATTTTGTTTGTTCAAAGAATATCATCTTATTTCAATATTCTAGGACATTGTAACAAAAAGTCATTTAATCCCAAACTGTGCTGATACCATGTTATCCAGATAACTGATATAGGTACTGCTTCAAAGCAAAAATCTATATATAGGTATATAAAAATCAATGCCACTTTTCGTTGTAATTTTATAACTCAAGAACGGGCTCACCTATCCAAACCAAATGTTTAGGCTTTGTTCGGACTATTTAGTAGATGGTTAAGCACAAAATCGGTCGAGCGGTTCTTCATTTATCATATTTTTTGTAACAAATGAATTCAATAAATTGCGGATCATTTTGTTAATGGGGATTTTGCTGTCAGGGTAGGGTAGGGTAGGGTAGGGTAGGGTGGGGTGGGGTGGGGTGGGGTAGGGTAGCACCACAGGGTAGGGTAGCACCACGCGAACGAAGTCGCACCGGGCAGCTAGTACTACATAATATATACCCACTTAGAAATATTTACACAGACTGAACAAACATCATGTATTACCCTAGATGGGAATTGAATCCACAACCTGTGGCATGACAGTCAGCACCATCCATTCCAACTGGTATGTCAATAATTGATTGGCTTTATCTATTAAAGTATGTAAATAAACTAAAGATAAGCTATATTTGTTAATGTATGTAAGTAATCTTAACTTCTCATTGTATCTGACTGTACGTTTGATGAAGCTGTTGGCTCCCAGATAGGATGCACATCCTATAACTACATATGAAAAAAATAGAATAGAGCTGCCCTGCCATTCTATCCACAATCATGTAATTCACACATTTGCAATTGTTGTCAGTGCAATTAGAATGTAAATGTTATGTAATGAATCTAAGCTTGTTTTGAAAAGAGTAATTGCTGAGTTTATTGCCGGCTCTTCTCAGCGAATGCAACCTTCCGACCGGTATTAGAGTCAGACTTTTCATAAGTGCCTGCGAAGGTCTATTTGAATAAATGATTTTAAATTTTGAATTGGGAATGGAAAAAGGTCAGAAAAACAAAAATATGTGTATCTCAGTTAAAAATCTTGGTAGAATATAATTAAAAATAAGTTAAGAAATTTATAGTTATACATTAGTAATATCACAAAAATAATACTGCTGTAATTAATTAATTAATTCATACTAATGTTATAAACGCGAAAGTTTGTATGTATGTATGTTTGTTACTCTTTCACACAAAAACTAATGAACGGATTTGGACGAAATTTGGCACACAGATAGAATATTTTTTGGATTAACACATAGGATATTTTTTAATCTGGGAAAATATACAATCCCTCAGGAAATAAATATCCGGGGACATTCCTCACACATGGTCATCTGATTCCAAACTAAGCAGAGCTTGTACTATGGAAACCAGATAACTGATATAATACATATACTACTTTTGTTTGTTAATACTACCTAATATACATAACTACAACCAATTTATTTAAATAAGTTGTGAATCACTAACTAACCTACATAAAGAAAATACTATTTCACAATAATAAACAATTCTATTGCTTCCATAATTTATTAACCATGGGAAATTCACATGGTGAATGCATTGTTACAATGAATGTGATGAAATTCTCACGGACAGTATGTATTAACTGTTTGGAATGCTATTTGTGTTTGTTTTTAACCGACTTCAAAAAAAGGAGGAGGTTCTCCATTCGGTTGTATTTGATTACGTCTTAGTGTACTTTGAAGTCGGTTTAAGGTTTTTGTCAAACAGTACAATTATTCATTGTATGAATTTTTGTTAGAGGATTTTTGTTAATTTAAACTATAAATATGTTGTACTAGTTTTTCCCCTGGTTTCACCCGTATACCCAAGAGGTCTTATGTTTTCCTGGGATAAAAAGTATCCTATATGTTAATCCAAAACATATTTTATCTGTGTGCCAAATTGCATATAAACATCCAAACATACAATTATAATTTTAGTGAGATGAGACGAGATTAGTGAGATGAGTGAGATGAGACGAGATTAGTGAGATGAGATGAAATAAGTGAGATTAGAAGCGCTCGTGGTGTAGCATGATTAGCCGTTCTTAATCAATCCGCAAAGTTAAGCTACGTCTGTCGTGGTCGGTACCTGGATGGGTGACCGCCTAGTGGTATTTCAAATCGAGCATTTCCGTGCTTCAGAAGGCACGTAAAGCCGTTGGTCCCGGTTATCACTTAATTGTGATAGTCGTTAAGCTAGTTGGATGTCTCCTAGGCGGCTTGAAAAATTCCAACAGTAGGTTGACCACTAGCCTACCTCCACCAATCTGCAGTGGGCACGCGTGGTAGAGTATCGCCCACTGCCTTTCACCCTCATTTGTGAAAGGAGGCCTGTGCTCAGCAGTGGGACATTATAGGCTGATGATGATGATGAAGTGAGATTAGAGAGATGAGATGAAATATAATTGATGGTGGAATGTGACTAGCTCTAGTTGGGCCATTTGAAGCCCCATGTCTAATAATACATTGGGGCGACCATTGTACAGATATGGATGGTCTTGTCTCCGCGACCCACAGCTTGTGGTGATGCGACACAAGAGGGTGAATCCATGGCATGGTGGTACAGTAATTTGTAGTACCCATCTGGCTAGCTACCACCGTCATTTTGACCTATTGCCAAGCACGTACCCCAGAGTTCCCTAGAACCAGTTGCTGACTAGATTTCTTTATTTTTGTCGAGGTATTCCTCCTGGCTCTAAGAATGTCTCAATATATGTATTTACACACACCACAGATTACAGAATAAGTCTGTAATCTGTGTACCTACCTATTTTTTGTACCATTTTTGTCACCATGACTGTTTTTTGGTGTATTTTATATTTTTATTTTTATATTACATGTTTTTTATTATTATTTTTTGTATGTCACTGTATGTTCGTGATGTCATGAACGTGGGCCTCGACTGAAAACCAGCGCGAGGGTTTTGTCATCTGACCTAAGCATATGCTGAGTCGGGACCCATTCCTGGCATCACGCAACATTACATTACTGCTATTTTGCATTGTTTGTTCTGTCTCATATTTCATTATTGTATGTAATTAATGTAATGTTGTGTGTTGTCAAGAAGAGACACAAAACAATAACAAGGAAAATGAAATTACATATAGATGATTTGTTGTTGCTTTGTCTATTATCGTATAGCTTGTGACTGGACTGGACATTGCTCTTTGGACATGAAATAACTATTAGTCATATTGAAATATTTAGTTTTCTAATCTTTGCTTTGTCTGTCTGTGGCCTCCTTTAACGAATGTTGCTCATCTACCAATGACATGCAACTTTGGTCCTGTTAAGTTGTCTTCACCAGCTTTATTACCTACTAGTTGTTCCCTGCGGTTTCATCCGCGTTTCCGGGATAAGCAGTAGCCTATAGTATATGGGATTAATATTGCTTCCTATTATTGAAAGATTTTTTCAAATCTTGACTGTAAATTCCAGAGATTAGGCCATTTAAACAAACAAAAAAAACTTCCGCTTTATTATATTAGTATAGTATAGATTGCATGACAAAACAGTGACTTTATTTTTCTTACCATAAGTCCATGGGAGTGTCAGTGCGACGGTCGCGAAACAGCCGAGCCATACTTTTTGACCAAGATGTAGGGCTTGTACGGTTAGGTTGACTCTTCATGAGATCTGATAACTTTCCGACCGTGAAAGCGTTATGAGCTTGTGAGTATCAGCCCATGGATGTCCACTGTTGAACATAGGCCTCCCCCATTGATTTCCACTTCGAACGGTTCTGGGCCGCTTGCATCCAGCGACACCCATCGACTCTGACCAGGTCGTCGGTCCACCTGGTGGGAGGTCGTGAGTATTGGCAACCAATTTCACATGAAAAGTTTTTGGTGGGATCAAATCTTATCACTTGTCACTTAAATATGTCACTTGTCAAGATATTGATTTATCTGCCAACTGTCATCACATGCAATGCTCAGGGAGCTTCAACTTAAACTTCTTTGTGATACAGTTTAAACTTGTTTGAACCTACTTATCGCAGTTTTGCAAGCATTTGTATGCTTTGAATTGATACTCAGTTTTATTCGTTCATCAGAGGAGAATTGAAAGATTTTTCGTGTGGTAAATTTATGAAGTGTCTAAGTTCAAAATGAAGGAATATACTGTCAAGGAAAAAGGGTATGTTTTAATACCTTCCTTTTTAGGTACCGTACCCGAAGGGTGTCAAACGAGACCCTATAGTAAGACCCCGCTGTCAGTCCGTCCGCGTCCGTCTGTCTCATGAACGGTAATAGGTAGAAAGCTGAAATGTTCAGAGAATGTGTATTTCTATTGCTGCTATAAAAACAAATAATAAAAATTAAATAAAATTAAAGGGGCCATACAAAAAACGTCTTTTTTGCCGTTTTTTTTCCATAGCAAAGTTGAGTTAGTTATACGGAACCCTCCGTATGCGAGGCCGACTCGCACTTGGCCGGTTTTATTAGTCCTCATATATTTACAATATTAACACTTCGTTTTGCTAATCTATACTAATAATTAATTTATAATAATATACTAACATATATAATAAATAAGATCTTCCACGACTGAAAAAAAAAAAAAAAATTTATCCCCGAGAATTATAGGCTTCTTGTTATCCCGGGAACGCGGGTGAAACCGCGGGGGACAGCTAGTATACCATACTTAGCTGTATTAGTAAAAAGTTGCCTATAACCCTTATAGCCCTTGTATAAAAACACTATGTGAAAAATGTCTAGTTTCAAAAATGCACAACGTTAATATTCATGTTTTCACTTCTGCCGGCACTCCCGGAGTGCAACGCATTGTTTTTTTATAGGCTTGCGTTTTGCCTTCGACTGACCCCATGAGGAGTTATGACGAGGCCGAGGATGTAGCACGCTTACCCAGAAAAAGCCTATTCACTCTGGCCTTGAATACATCTGGGTTATAGATGTTCCACTCCTTTGCTATTCGTATAAGAATCGAAGATGCGAAGCGTGTCCGGATACGCTAAATAGAAAGAAATACGCTTTGTAACTAAGTCAAAAATATATTTGTTTATTATTTAAATATCAAGGTGTTCAGTCGGCCGGCTAAACCTGACATGAGCCACGCATGTCGGATATTATAATCAGGTCAATGGAACAATTGCCGTGGGTTGGTAGTTTCAAGGTTATACAATATGATATGATAGTTTAGGTTGGTTGATAAGGGCTATTTTGGATTGGCCCAGACAAGTGTGGTCAACCCTCGTATACGTGAAGTAGTTCTTTCCACATGTCTGCCCGTGATCCTCAAGGATATAAATGTTTATTAAAAAAAAGCTAGAGCATACTGATCTTCATTTCCAATGACAATAACACATGGAAAGATGCGTGGATTTTCAGAAATTATGGATTTTCCGTAGGTACTTTCATTCATAAGGCGACGATCCCACATCGAGCAATCTAGGGTTCAGCGGTCAGAGTTCTGCGTTCCGCGTTCACTGTGATCAATGCGGCGCTTTTGATCTGTCGGATTTCCATTCTCGAAAGCTGACAGGTCGCGACCGATTCAGCGATTCAGAAAATTTCTTGAGCAACATTTTTGTTTTTAAATTAAAAGGAGAATATGACGTGATCGGAGCGAATATTGCAGTTTAGAATTCTAGACTGCTCGCTGTGTGCACAATAGTGACCGCAGAACGCAGAACTGTGCTCTCAGAACTCAACCGCGCGCTGTGGGACCGCTACTTTCTCCCCTCTAATTTCAAATTCAAAATGATTTATTCAAATAGACCTTCGCAGGCACTTATCAAAAGTCTGACTCCAATACTCTAATACCGGTTCGGAAGGTTGCATTTGCTGAGAAGAGCCGGCAATAAACTCAGCAATTATTCTTTTCAAAACAAGCTTGGATTCATTACATAATACATTCTAATCGCACTGAAAACAATTGCGTACCCCGGCGCGGCGGCAAAACTACAAAGTAGACTGAATCGACAAGCTCCCGCAAGCTTCTTGGGGAGAGGGGAAGGTCGGTAACGCGCGATGACGCGTGTGGTATAATTCTCCATAGGGCGATAAATGCTTACCACCAGGCGTGCCCTATGCTTGTTTGTCGACTAAGCTTTTAATAATAATACTGTAATGATATGTTGTGTTCCAGGGAGCAGCCTATCTTCACGTGCAAAGCGCACGTGTTCCACATAGACCCCAAGACGAAGCGCTCGTGGATGTCCGCGAGCTCGGCCGCCGTCTCCGTCTCCTTCTTCTACGACTCCTCGAGGAACCTCTACCGGATCATCAGTGTTGAGGGGACTAAGGTCAGTGGCGGCAACTGTTTACTTACGTGTTGGATCACGTTTAAATAATGGACCATCCGACATTGAGATATTATTACTACCCATAGAGAAGACGCCACACATCACAACTATGTTCCGTTCAAGTCCGGCCACACTTATGTTGTGGAACGATTAACGAAACACGTAAACGCCGTGAAAATCACGGGCCTGATAGCGCTACGTGTTTCTACAGCCTGCTTAGACGAGACATTGTTGTTTCAGCGCTCAAGAAAACTTTAGTGGACTCTAAAAAAATGGGACATAGCCTTTGCTTATGATAGCTTCTCTATACGTTGTATAATAACTCAATGCCATCCGAAGGGAATAGGAAGAACTGCCTGGCGACCGCGGCCCACTGTACATGTAAGTTCTAATGCAGAATGTAGACATGAACTTCGTTAGCGCGATGTAGAATCTTGTGGCTCCATCTATCCACTGGAGTGTGGAACTTCTTGATGTAGTTAATAGATGTTACACAGGTATTGTCATGAAAAAGAGAAACTCTGGAAGTATTTAATTACTGTTTTATGCTGCTAGTAACAATCACGAGTCAATTCATAGCAAAAAAGAAAAAGAAAAGAACTCATTTCATATGTTACTGAGAAGCGCTTGTGGTGTAGGATGATTAGCCGTTTTTAATCGATCCGCAAGTTAAGCTACCACTGTCGTGGTCGGTACCTGGATGGGTGACCGCCTAGTGGTATTTCAAATCGAGCGTTTCCGTGCTCAGAAGGCACGTAAAGCCGTTGGTCCCGGTTATCACTTAATTGTGATAGTCGTTAAGCTAGTTGGAGGTCTTCTAGGCGGCTTGAAAACTCCAACAGTAGGTTGACCACTAGCCTACCGAGCACCGATTCGCAGTGGGCACGCGTGGTGGAGTATCTGCCCATTTCCTTTCACCCTGATTTGTGTAAAGAGGCCTGTGCTCAGCAGTGGGACATTATAGGCTGATGATGAAGTTATTCCATAAGCGAACCAACTAGAACGCTATTCCAACTTCTTTTAGAACCTTAACCTATTTGACAAATACAATGTATTTTTTACAGGCAGTGATAAACAGCACTATAACAGCCAACATGACGTTCACGAAGACGTCGCAGAAGTTCGGACAGTGGAGCGACGTGCGCGCCAACACTGTGTACGGACTCGGGTTCGCATCCGAACCTGAACTTGGGAAGGTGAGGATATTTACTTGGCTTAGGATAACTTGGGAGGGTTATTGTTGAGTTCTAGATTCCTTGATCTAACATAAAAGATGCTATTTAAAATGCAAACATTTGTCGCTCTTATTTTTCTTGTATTGATCTTATGGAAGTTATAGTCCCATTTTTAGGGTTCCATACCTCAAAAGGAAATAAGGACTCGTGTGACTGTCTGTCACAGCCGATTTGCTTTGAATCTACTGGACCGATTGAGTTAAGATTTGGTACACATATGAATTACTGTGACCCAAATACGGACGTGTATCGTAAATAAATTAACTTTTGGGGGACAAATTAGAAAATAATTGGACTGTTTTACAAAAAATTTAAACCGACTTCAAAGTACACGAAGAAGTAATCAAATCCTGATCTGATGACAATGAGACCAAACGGGAAGTGTTCATAAATGACGGAGTTATGAGGTAACAAAAATAAAAATAAAACATACAACCGAATTGAGAACCTCCTCCTTTTTTTGAAGT
Source organism: Achlya flavicornis (assembly GCA_947623365.1). Classification (NCBI taxonomy): domain Eukaryota; kingdom Metazoa; phylum Arthropoda; class Insecta; order Lepidoptera; family Drepanidae; genus Achlya; species Achlya flavicornis. The sequence continues at coordinate 10,291,292 of OX392491.1, forward strand.
CGGTTAAAAAAGAAACTGTACCGTGTGATATATCAAATGATATTGTGTGGGGAGCATACGGAACGCATGGAGCACCTTCTGTGCACATGCGATGCACTGGCTGGTTAGCAAATGAGTCTCCTAGGGATCGGATATCCAAAACCAGAAGACTATAGGCTCATATCTCCTAGCCTCGTTGTAAAACTCATGAAAAGAGAGGGAGGAGTAAGTTATCTAGGGGACCATAATAGATCCTAATGGGTCGAATTCCTCGGCCCCTGCACAAGATAAGATAAGAGGGTAAAGCTTACATTTTTTTCATAATTTTAAAATAATTATTTTAAAATTATTTATGAAACTAGATGAAAAGATCATTCGCACCTTATCTCCCAAACGTAGCCTAATATTTTGAAAAAAATACAGAACATTTTGTGAGAGTTACAGCGTAGCGTTTATTCGTTCAAAGAGCAGCTCGACTGCCTCCCATTTAGTATACCGCAGCCAAATAACTAAATGTTGTCGTGGAGGGTAGAGGGGTCGGTAACGCGTGATGCCGGTGCGCTTGTTTTCATACACTCGAAACCCATTGTCCGCAGTTCATAGAGAAATTTCAAGAGGTGAAGGAAGCGATACAGGCCCAGCAGTGCCCGAGCGGCGCCAAGGGCGTGACGAACGGCAACAGCGGCGCCGCCACGCCCGTCGCCAGCGCCACCGCCAGCCCGCTGCTCGCCGGCCGGAACCCCGCCATCGACCCGCCCCCGGCGCTCTCGCCGGCACAGGTACACATGTCGATATCATCTTTATGGTCCTTCGAGCCGGACATTTCGGAGATTACATTACATTACAGACGGGCCAGCTGGCGCGGTCGGTTAAGGCTCAAAATTTAAGGTGTTCTACAGTTAAAGTTGTACTAGTGGCGAATCCATGGGTCGCTGGTTCAAATCTGGCTCGAAGGACCAAAATGTAGGGTGTTCTACAGTAAATGTTGTACTGGTGGCGAATCCATATGTTCCTGGTTCAAATGCGGTTCGAAGGACCAAAACGTAGAGTGCTCTTACTCTTAATGTTCTACTGGTGGCGAATCCATAGGTCGCTGGTTCAAGTCCGGCTTGAAGGTCCAAAATGTTTGGTGTTCTACAGTTAATGTTGTACTGGTGGTGAATCCATAGGTCGCTGGTTCAAATCCGGCTCGAAGGACCAAAACGTAGAGTGCTCTTACTGTTAATGTTCTACTGGTGGCGAATCCATATGTCGCTGGTTCAAATCCGGCTCGAAGGACCAAAATGTCGAGTGCTCTTACTGTTAATGTTGTACTAGTTGAGAAATGTAAAAGAAACGCGTGTGTCCGGTTTACATGCCTTTAATGCACTAAAGTTTGTATAGCGATTGCGATCGCGCTATGACAGCGAATTGCACAAATATTGCAAAATAGTACGCCTGCCCGTACATTACCTATACAAAGTGTAACGAAAAAGCTAAAATAGTATATTTCGAGAAAATTTTAAATTAATATTATTTATGACCCTTATTGGGTAATCGTGTGACGGGTCGCTCACTTCCCTCCAATATGGGTGCGAGGGCGGTGGCTGCCACACGCGTCTTACTTATGAACAGGTGCTGCTTGTGGGGGCTGGTGTGCTTATGTTTGCTATTTATTTACTTATTAAATAGTTATTCAGTCTACTTTGTAATTTTGCCGCCGCGCCGGGTCGCGAAATTTTTGTCAGTGCGATTAGAATGTAAATATTATGTAATGAATCTAAGCTTGTTTTGAAAAGAGTAATTGCTGAGTTTATTGCCCGGCTCTTCTCAGCAAATGCAACCTTCCGAACCGGTATTAGAGTATTGGAGTCAGACCTGCAAAGGTCTATTTGAATAAATTATTTTGTTTTTTTTTAATGATTTTCAATAAACTTGGAAGCAAAGGTTTTTGAGTATTTTTTTTTGAGCTGAAACCTTTTATAGAGCCTATATCTGAAGTCTTCACCCCTGTCGGATATATATACCGTTTCCGTTATATTGTACAATTGTTTTATTAACTTGATTAGCCAGTTCCTTTAAGAATTTCTTTAACAACATATTTTCTTGCAGCCCAAACCAGAAAACGACGAAATGATGGTGCACCAAAGAGCACATTCTGTGTCATCAACGTTGCAGGTAAGAACACTAAAACGTCTTATACTTAAAAAAAAAAACGCGGTTTTGCACGATTGTATACTTTATGCTGATAAATATAGATATGCAATTACGGAACTGATTCAATAAATTTTATCGCTACTCAATTTATTTAAAGTCAATGGTTCTCAATCTAATAGTTTTGTCCCCAATGGTCTGATTGTTATACTTTTTTTCACATAACATGAGTTGGGTGACATATCGATAGAATGTAGCTATTTTGCAACAACGATGTAGCTTGAATAGTCTTAAAAAAGATATGTGAGTTTGACAATGTTATGTTATGGTATAATTTAAATAAAATTGTTATACAGTTTCTTTATTGTGTTTTACGTAAAATTTTGTCAAATACTGTTTTTTTATTGTAATATTAATTTATCGGGTCTATTCGCGCACAGATTATTATCAAAATTTAATTAATAGACCCGATAAATTAATATTACAATGAATTTAGTTCGCGAAAGCTTAAAAAGTACTACTGTGTTTTTAGTCAAACAACAGTTAAGTTCTATCTGTACATTTTGTAAAGATGTGATCATTATTATAATCGTTTACAAAAAAATATCGGTAAAGTGGTTGTTAAAATAAATATGTTTAGTTAACCCGGCAGGAGGCGCTACCGGGTAAAAAATTGAGCGACGTTTGTGTTCTTTTTTTTGATGCTCCTCCTGCCGGGTTAATATAGTTAAAATATTAGTTTAAGAATTCATTATTCATGTTAGTAACGACGATGATTCTTTCATTTTGTTCATACTGCAACTTTATTCAGAACCGTTTCATTTCTACAACAATGTATCAATTAGTAATTTAATTTATAATCGAATACCACATCTCTAGAACTTTCAAATCACAAGTGTTACCAAACTCATGCCATGACAAAAGAATTATACTTAGGCTACATTCCGAATTAAATAATATCGCTAACAGTGCTCACAGCAATAATTTGCGTACCGAGTTAGATATCACGATAATGACAGCTGAGAACTGTCAACAATTTGGAACGCTCGCATTTGAGAATTTAATTAAAATCTGAATTAACAATGTGCTAGAACTCCTTATATCTTTTATTAGTTGACTCACAAAAAGGAATATCCGCATTTTTCATTATTTTTCTCTCATAAAATCATAAAAAGTATCTTTGCCATATGGAAAACCAAAAATCTATATTTTTGCCGAAAACACAATAATTAACCGTCACTTTTTGACAGCGCTCACGGTGATATCAGTTTAGGGCACGGTCGGTGTGAGCGCAAGATGGCGCATGTCATGATGTCATCTATGATGTTTCACGGGACATCGTGATCGCGCTCAAACCAATATGGAACGGGTTTAAGCACGCTCAAATCGATTACAGCGTCAATTCGGAATGTAGCCTTAATGGTATAAAATGAGGTTGGGCAGTGTTTCTCAACCGGTCCCCCTCCCGTGACAGAGCGGGTACGCGACGGTGGGGCGCGCCCCGCGCGGGGCGGGGGCGGGCGGGGGCGCGGGGGCGGGCGCGGGCCTCCCGCCGGCCCCCGCCGCGCCGCCCGACCCGCACCCGCACCCGCACCCCCCCGCGACGCACTCCGACAACGCCGACCAGCAGCTGCGCTACGAGAACGATCGACTCAAGCTCGCGCTGGCGCAGAGGTTAGTGCTAACATTACTTCTCTATTACAGAGCAACAATTAAATCTCCTTCCAAATTCTATAGGTGAAAACTTAATCGTATAATGCATTGTGTGCCATGGTTTGTTTATTAATACGTAAAATATTTGCAAAAAGAAATTTTAAAATTATCTTAAATCTTGGACATGATATAAAAAAAAATGTCATACAAAAATATAAATTACAAATATTTCTAAAACCATGAATTTTTTACTGGTATTATTTTACTTTTTCTGATAAGTTTTCTGAGATCATCTCAGCTTTTGAGAGTTTTTTAACATAATTTACGGGACACCCAGCCTGTATATTGCTGACGTGAAAAAATGCTTTAATTTATTTTCTAAATCGATCTCAACAAAACATTCTTATATGTAAAGGGGCGGAGGGGCGTAAAGTTTGACAGCCTCTGTCCTTCAAAATCAAAAGCAAATATTGTCGACGATTGAAACAGTTTTAATAAAATCGCATGACGTTTTGTACAATACTTACAAACTACAATAACATACAAAGATATCAACAGTCTCATTGTTATTAATAACAAGCTTAAAAAGAACATTAAAAAACAGCAATGAACGCCATTAAAATATTTTTCACCTAAACGGTACGAGGTAGCACATTCTTGTCAAAAATTACTCTTCACACGTTGAAATTGCGTTTAACATTTTTCTATTACGAAGGTAATAAAGTTGCATCTACATTACCGTTGTTTTCGTTGACTGATTTTTGAGGTTAACATCCGACAACTTATGTGTGGGAAAGCACCTTTAACCGTGTGTCCGTACCGTCGAATGAAAAAGTTTTTAGTATCACTCAACAAATAAATAATAACATTTCTTTATAACAAGCATTACTCATTTGCACATTATAAATTATTTTTAATTTCACATGAGTCTACTTGGAAAAATATGTCCTACTTGAAGTACAACTGTACTATTTCACTATGACCGTCCAGCACTGTGTAAAACGTTTTACAACAATCGTAGATAAACAGACTTCGTAAAATAGAATATCTTTCTTCAAACTAATTTATGATAATGTCGAATTGTAACAGACATAATAGAGGTCACATAAATACTGACCCAGGCATAGGAAGCATAAAGTCGAAAACTAAAACTTGAAGATCATTAACACTTAGAACGTGAACCAAATCAATTCTTAAATAATGACGTGTGGGTTTCAAAAACAATTGACAAAAGACCCTAGAATACAGTTACCATATTTTTGACGAATTTTAAACTTTAAAAATAGCCAGAGCCATTTTATCAAACCGTACGTCACCAGTTAAGTTACAAACAGCTAAAACTTTAATGATCGTACCCAGCTATAGGTATGAATCCGTCACCATAATGCGTATACTCATGTTGGTAGTGAAACGGTTCATGCACAGGCTTTGCATGGTATTCTTCGTGCGCTGGCTGGTATTCTTCGTGCGATTGTTTGTATTCTTCGTCCGATTGTTTGTATTCTTCGTGCGCTGGTTTGTATTCTTCGTGCGCCGATTTGTGTTCTTCGTGCTTCGGCGTGCCTATTTTGTGTACGACAGCGTTGAAGCCGTTTTTGTCGTCCGCTTCGTATTCTACGACGCGTTTTGTTCCGTCTGTTTCGAGGAGGGTATATGTACCTGTGGGAATGTACAGATAGCTTTAATTACAGAATTTAGACTGGTATTATCAAAAAAATGATAATGGTGTGTCGTACAAATGCTGCGAACAGATGCTGCTTGTGGGGGCTGGTCTGCTTAAGTTTTCTATTTATTTACTTATTAAATATTTATTCAGTCTACTTTGTAATTTTGCCGCCGCGCCGGGCCACGCAATTGTTGTCAGTGCGATTGGAATGTAAATATTATGTAATGAATCTAAGCTTGTTTTGAAAAGAGTAATTGCTGAGTTTATTGCCGGCTCCTCTCAGCAAATGCAACCTTCCGAACCGGTATTACTCAGACTTTTCATAAGTGCCTGCGAAGGTCTGTTTGAATAAATGATTCTGAAATATTCTTACAGTTTTTGTGGTCAGTTAATATTTTAAGGTCAGATTTTTCAATCGCTATATAAACTTCGGATAATCGATTCCTCTGATTTTTACAATCTTTGTGTGGACGATCGTGTGGTATTATAATTTGGAAATTTACCTTTAACTTTATCACCGTCTCTGGTCTCCCAATGCTCCTTATCGTCGCCGGTGTGAGGGTCCTTCACTGAGTAATCGAACGAGTATTTTGGGTGCGCCTGTAATATGCATTATTTAAATTATGATTAGTCTTTTTAACGAGGATGTCATTTTTCATGTGTCTTTATTGATGTTCACCTTAATTTTATGAAGTGTTGTGGTACTGGTCGCCAGAGGTCCATGAGGAGGCGTTGTTCTAGCAGTAAAGTGGGATCAGTGGAGACCCACTTAAAACCCCTTCTTGGCGTGAATAGATTCATGCTAGCAAGCCTGGTGTTTTGTAACTGCTTACCATCAGGCGGGCCGTATGCTTGTTTGCTAAAATAAATAATTTTCCACTGAAGATTGTCCTTCCGATTTATGTCAGCTACGAAAGACATGCTTAGTTTTTTGCCGGAGTCTTCTCAGTTCAAGTTGTAGTTGGAACCGGTGTAGAGTCATTTGTTAACGTTCATAAGTGCCTTATCAGGGCCTAAGTTGAATAAATGCTTTTTGAATTTGAATACGAAATAACCCAACTCACATGATAATCCAAATCAAACTCCTCCCCATGATGATCTTCAAGGCTCTGTTGCTGGTGGTGGTGCACCACCGGCTTGTGGTGGTAGCCCTCGAAGCCCTCGAAGCTGTGGCCTTCGTAGTCGTACTGCGCCAGGGTAGATGCTATAAGCAGCAGGAGTGGAAGGGATTTCTGAAAAGTAGGAAGAACTTTTGTCATCATAGAGTTATAAAGAATATACAGCAACTTTACTAGAGTATGTGCCATGAGCATACGTAGTTTGAACGACTAAATAATAATGAATGCCAATTTCTTGTTTTTAGGGGTTTGAACCAAAAAGGTAATAAGATATGCAATTGAAATTTTAACATTTTTTTTACAAAAGGTTCCGAAATTTCAAAGTACACATATATATATATAGGCTTAGGGACATCTATCAGCCATCTATCAGTAACACTGAGATAGTTAACACACGGAAAGATAGATGGCGTGGCGCCACATTATCCTGCATCGCGAATACATCCTGCATCGCGCTTCAGAAGTTTTCTCGAGAATCTGTATATGTACAAGTTTCCGACATGTACAGTTGGACCGCGGTCCCCAGGCACGATGACCCAGCCTGGCGGAAGATCTTCCCTTTTCAATGGAGGTGTCATCCACCTTGCACCTCCATATAGGGTATCATATGAAAGGGCTTCATTTATACATTCCAAAACAGGTTAAAATTTTCTTTTATTTTGCGTAGTATTTGACTTATGATGAATAATCAGTAAAAAAAATACCTTCCCCCGTATCTCCGAAAATCGCAATGCGATAAATCGTTGCACATACCCGTGCTCACGGCACATACTCTAGTACAGTCCCTCTATTCATATTCTTTTTTTTTTTATACCACTTAGATGGCAAACAAGCATACGGCCCGCCTGATGGTAAGCGCCGTAGCCTATGGACGCTTGCAACACCAGGAGTATCACGCGCGCGTTGCCGACCCTGCAGAAATCTCTTCACACCCCTTTTGAAGAACCCCATGCTATTATATCTCTATGATGTGAACTTCCTAATTATTTTCGATTATTCGATTATTTTAATTTAGAGAGGTAAAGCATAGCGTTTATTCGCTCAAAGAGCAGCTCGAATGGGGAAGTACCTTACAGAATACCGCAGCCAAATAACTTTATTTTGTGTAAAGTTGTGTTCCTGCGTGTGAGTAAGGTCGCCAGAGCTCATAGGGGAGGGGGGAATGGTCGGTAACCCGTGACCGATTCTTCGTGTGTTGCAAGCGTCCATATGGCTACGGTAACCGCTTACCATCAGGTGGGCCGTATGCTTTTTTACCGACTAAGATGTATATAAAAAACAAAAACCTAAACTGTTTCCAAACTAAGTTTGCCCTAGACTGAAGGCTTAGAATAATCATTATGTACTATGAGTCAGCAGAAGTGTATATAGCTTGTCAATCACTTTCGCATTTATTATATTAATAGGATAGTAGGTTATTAGGATGTAGTAGGATAGTATGCTAATAGGATATAGTCTAGTAGGATTAAGTCATGCTTTTCCTTGTTCCTCAAGGATACATTTTTGGCAACGCGCGAGTGACAGTTCTCGCTGTTGTAAGCGTCTCAAAGCTACGGTTACCGCTTTTTTTTTACTATCCCTGATTGGGTATTTTAGATGTAAATCAAGTGAAGTTTGGAGTTTAGCTTAAAACAATTGAAATCGGAACTTAGACCTTTGAGATAATGTTTATTCTCGGTTAACAACCGTTCTTGAGACTTATGTATTGATTCTTTAGTACTGGCGTAAGAAGTATTGTCATAAACTAAAATTATTGCGTAATTGAAATTACGTTGAGGAACATAAAATTTAATTTTATGTTGGAACAGCCGAGATCGTTAGGCTTCGTCACGCATGTATGTAACAGTATTGTCATTACGACAAGCCGAATAACTAGGTACATATAACATGTCAATATTAAAACTCGTGCTCATCTCAATTTGTGTAACCCACGGTTACGTGGCTGTGTAATCGATTTCGCGATATGTCGTTGGAAGCCACAGTATGTTGATGCGAGACAGTAGGTTAACTTTGAGTGAACACTCAGATTGACTTCGATAGGAAACTGTTATAATCAGGCTGCAAATAACTTGAAAATATCTGTGTAATTTGGATAAATTGGAGTGGTTTATTTATTGGTGTAGCAAAAATATTAATTCACTAGCTTTCTTCCCGCAGTTTCATTTGCGACTATATATTTTACAAGAAACCTTTCTTAACAGACATAAAAGGAATCCACTTTCAAAATTTTACGTTCTCACTGCTTTGATAAGTCAGTCAGTTAGTCAGGACAAGTCTTTTTATGTGTATAAATAGAACGTAATTACTATTTTGTTCAAATCTGTTATGACGCCATCTAGTTATCGATCGATCGCTTATAACGAGCTATATGGGAATAAATAATAATTATAAATAAATATCCTGGGACATTCCTCACACACGGTCATCTGATCCCAAACTAAGCAGAGCTTGTACTATGGAAACCTATAGCTATATATTTTGTCTATTCATATTTTTATTGATATATGATGTGCGAAATGCGTCTTCAAAATTCGTGTGAATCCTTGCTGGATGTTTCGCCCGCCGCACAGCTTTGCCTTTATATCACGAAAACTACATATTGTTTTGATTTTAAATTACAAACATCAGTCTTCACATGGTGTTCACGTGACAGGCATATGAAATAAAGGAAGGTTTTGAGTTACTGTTTAAATCTGAAGTCTCTGTACTGTGTCACAACTTTCGACTTGCAAATCAATTGTAAGGTATTAATTTGTGTTATGCTATTAACGCAAGTCACTCAACGGGCTTTCTTCTAGTGTGCGAAGCATCTACTGTCAAGTTAAATTACTTACTGATGGATTTTTACGAATTAGTCTCTCAATACTATTTTTTTACTATTACAATTTTTTACTAATTTTAGTAATTAGTTATCTGGATTTTAAAACAGAAAATTGACTTGTGATTAGAAATAAAATTCATTTCTTGTTTTGCTGATTCTTGTCAGGTGGAGTCTATTTAGTTGACACCTCAGGCAATGAATACTAATTATTACTACGTAAGGGACACTCACACACACCCTTCCGGGAATCCGTGAAGACGTGGAGTCTTAACCTATAGCGCCGCAGGTCGTGGGTTCGGTTCCCACACATGACATGCATTTGTGTGCATGAAGAACATGTATGTATGTCCTGTCATGTCATGTCTGTGTTCCTGAGTCTGGGTGTAATTATGTATATTAAGTATATATTTACAAACAAAAAGTAGTATATGTATTATATCAGTTATCTGGTTTCCATAGTACAAGCTTTGCTTAGTTTGGGACTTAGCCGCAGGTTGCCGACACCTGCCATAAGCCCATTGAATTAAACAAATGCACACAAATAAGTTAATATGTAGTAGCTTGGACACCACCAAAGTAACAATCCTCTTCAAATATCTAATATTCGCAATTTTCGATGTAAAAAAAAAATCTAATAAGAATTGAAAATTGTATCATGGTTTCTATTAAAAGCTACACTGACTTCACGGACGTGTTCCGCAAACAAAATAATATAATCACTTGCATTGCAAAGTTTCCTACAGTATCGATAATGTAAGAACGAGACTAGCGTGCCGTTCCACACGCGATGCGTTTCTCTTGCAGTGTACTCGCTAACATTGGTTCCTTTTACTTTTTATCTATCTTTATGTCTATCATTTAATGTGGGAGATTGTTTGATAGATAGCTTGGAACATTGTTTTTTTTTTTAATTAAATGGGCTTGCCTTTGGCTACTGATTCGTCCATAAGGGAAGATGACAAAGCCTTAGATGGAACACGGTTACCCACAAGGAACCTATTCACCCTGGCCTTGAAAGTCCTTATATTGTATGAGTCAGGAAATAGACGCCCCGGAAGAAAGTTCCACTCCCTTGCTGTCCGCATTGTCCGAACCGACGACTTTTCAGCGATCATTCGTAAAAAGAGCGCTTCCATACTCTCAAGGACGCGATCTAGTCCCAACAGTGTCCTAAAGACTTTATCGAGCAAATTTGATAAGCCTTTGATAAAACAAACATAGACAAACATGCCATAGATGTCTATGTGTTAACATGTGTTAGTGCGATCAAACTGTAAATAGGTAAACAATGTGTATTATTATTATTATTTTATTTTTATTAATTTGTCATTTTATTTTATTTTATTTGTTAACTAGCAGACCCCCGCGGTTTCACCCGCGTACGGTTTCAATTTTCCGCTTCGAAAACCAATGCACGCCACTGATTATTAGACACAACAAATCGAATTTTTACAAATTAAAACTAAAACCATAGAAATAAATATACCTAGAAAGAACGTCGCCATACTACACTAATATACAAAACAGGCCAACTTTTATAGGCTGCTGCGCGTAACAGCTACGTTTTACGCTCCCTCTGCGGCATTCTGCTTGTCATAATGATAGTAGTTGTTAAAATATTCCAATTAAAATCGTGAGAAATTTAAATATTGATCATTATTTTGCATTTTTATTTGATTTAGTCCCTAGCAGTTAGAGCGTATTTTTATCGACGCGTGCACAGCTGCGACTCTCTATCTGGATGTATCCTTAATCAAAGACTAAAACCTATATTATACCTACACAAAAAAACGAACTCAAATCTTATTTAATTATTATAACAACAAATGAGAAAGAAATTAAATTAACTACAATCAAAATATTCTAATGAAATAGAGAAAATGTACTTTTTTTTTGGCGTCACACGGGTGTGTATTTTGCCAATTTCCAGTTATATTATATAAGTTCTAGTCACAATAAATCACTTTCACATAGTCCTCAACTCATGCAGTCAGTCACTGTCCATAAAAGTCATGTTATACCTACAGTGGTGGTCATGTACTAAAACTCTTCACGGACTTTTGAAAAGACACGATACACATAATTCATTTCATTTCACTTCACTGGTGCAAATGGATTGATCTTTATTGGATAAAATACCACCGATAATATGCAATAAAACTCAAAATACACGAATTTATGTATATAAAAATTTAAACGCAACGTCACTCTGCTAGTTCCCGCCAAAAACTCCGAGAAAATGAACTTCCAAACAAATTTCGAATTCTAATCCGATTTAAATATTCTTTTATATTTGACATTCCAATTTTAAAGAGCATTTCAGTTTCCAGAACAAAAGGCAGATTGAGCGCGCGAAACACGGGCCAAAAAAAGCAATTAGGTACAAATTGAAAAACACATACCTGGTATTCGCTTTTGAATTTGTATTTGCTATGTTTAAAATCTGCTGTATGCTAATTTATTTAAAAGAAAGTGGTTTCCGTTAAATAAAGTTTTTTAAACAAAGCAAATACAAATTCAATAAAGAATACCAGTTATGTGTTTTTCAATTTGTATTTGCTTTTTTTGGCCTCGCTCCCGTGTTCCGTTCGCTCCATCTGCCTTATTCTGTAATCTGTGAAAATCGGATTGGGATTTCAAATATGTGTCAAAATAAAAAATGTTATTTAAATCAAAAGTACTAAGGAGTATTGATATCAACTTTGATGAAAATCACCCCTAAAATAACTTTCATCCCCTTTTTGACCCCATTAGGCGATGATTTTCAATAAAATACGAAACACATCGTGCATCAATTTCTGTAAGGAAGGTTTATGCAAAATTTGAAGTAGATCGGACCAAGGAATCACGTTGTCCCATACAAACTTTACCCCCGTTTTTCACCCCCTTAGGGGTAGAATTTCGGAAAATCCTTTCTTATCTGATGCCTACGTCATACAAAGAACAGACCCTCCAAGTTTCAGGTCTCTACGATCAGCGGTTTAGGCTGTGCGTTGATTGTCAGTCAGTCATTCAGGACAAAGCATTTTATATATATAGACTAGCAGACCCCCGCGGTTTCACCCGCGTACGGTTTAAATTTTCCGCTTCGAAAACCAATGCACGCCACTGATTATTAGACACAACAAATCGAACACAGATATTTTTACAAATTAAAACTAAAACCATAGAAATATACCTAGAAAGAACGTCGCCATACTACACTAATATACAAAACAGGCTAACTTTTATAGGCTGCTGCGCGTAACAGCTTCGTTTTACGCTCCCTCTGCGTCATTCTGCTTGTCATAATGACGTTCATAATGATAGTAGTTGTTAAAATATTCCAATTAAAATCGTGAGAAATTTAAATATTGATCATTATTTTGCATTTTTATTTGATTTAGCCCCTAACAGTTAGAGCGTATTTTTATCGACCCGTGCACAGCTGCGACTCTCTATCTGGATGTATCCTTAATCAAAGACTAACACCTATATTATACCTACACAAAAAAACGAACTCAAATCTTATTTAATTATTATAACAACAAATGAGAAAGAAATTAAATTAACTACAATCAAAATATTCTAATGAAATAGAGAAAATGTACTTTTTTTTTTGGCGTCACACGGGTGTGTATTTTGCCAATTTCCAGTTATATTATATAAGTTCTAGTCACAATAAATCACTTTCACATAGTCCTCAACTCATGCAGTCAGTCACTGTCCATAAAAGTCATGTTATACCTACAGTGGTGGTCATGTACTAAAACTCTTCACGGCCTTGTGAAAAGACACGATACACATAATTCATTTCATTTCACTTCACTGGTGCAAATGGATTGATCTTTATTGGATAAAATACCACCGATAATATGCAATAAAACTCAAAATATACGAATTTATGTATATAAAAATTTCAACGCAACGTCACTCTGCTAGTTCCCGCCAAAATCTCCGAGAAAATGAACTTCCAAACAAATTTCGAATTCTAATCCGATTTAAATATTCTTTTATATTTGACATTCCAATTTTAAAGAGCATTTCAGTTTCTAGAACAAAAGGCAGATTGAGCGCGCGAAACACGGGCCAAAAAAAGCAATTAGGTACAAATTGAAAAACACATACCTGGTATTCGCTTTTGAATTTGTATTTGCTATGTTTAAAATCTGCTGTATGCTAATTTATTTAAAAGAAAGTGGTTTCCGTTAAATAAAGTTTTTTAAACAAAGCAAATACAAATTCAATAAAGAATACCAGTTATGTGTTTTTCAATTTGTATTTGCTTTTTTTGGCCTCGCTCCCGTGTTCTGTTCGCTACATCTGCCTTATTCTGTAATCTGTGAAAATCGGATTGGGATTTCAAACATGTGTCAAAATAAAAAATGTTATTTAAATCAAAAGTACTAAGGAGTATTGATATCAACTTCAATGAAAATCACCCCTAAAATAACTTTCTTCCCCTTTTTGACCCCGTTAGGCGATGATTTTCAATAAAATACGAAACACATCTTGCATCAATTCTGTTAAGGAAGGTTTATGCAAAATTTGAAGTAGATCGGACCAAGGAATCACGTTGTCCCATACAAACTTTACCCCCGTTTTTCACCCCCTTAGGGGTAGAATTTCGGAAAATCCTTTCTTATCTGATGCCTACGTCATACAAAGAACAGACCCTCCAAGTTTCAGGTCTCTACGATCAGCGGTTTAGGCTGTGCGTTGATTGTCAGTCAGTCATTCAGGACAAAGCATTTTATATATATAGATAACATAGCTTTTAAGAAATGTATTACTAACAATTGGGCCTCGTTGTCAAAATAAACAATATTATTATTCGCTTTATTTCTTTTTGTCCTTAAAATTATTATTTTTTTATAACATTAGTAAAAAATAAAATTTTTAAATATTATTTAAAACCTAATCCTATGTATATATATGTTTTTTTTTAAATTATTATTATTATAAATGAGGATGCAAAACGCTGTGTCCGTATTTTCGGTATGTCAACAACGTACGGGTGAAAATTTTAGAAGATTTAGAAAATGGGGATGACAATTAGCACATGGTAAGTAATATGGTCGAAAGTGGTAGGGACCCTAAGCTTAGAAGAAATTAGGGTATTCTTAGTTTTAGGTGATTTGAGAACATTGAAATCTACCATCGATTCAGAAGGTAGGAAGAAATGAAAAGTATTGCATTAAAAAAAATCATTTTTTAACCGACTTCAAAAAAAGGAGGAGATTTTCAATTCGGTTGTATTTTTTTTTTATGTTTATAACTCCGTCGTTTATTAACCGAGTTGTTAAATTATTTTTATGTCTGGAAGGGTACACTTCCCGTTTGGTCCCATTGTCATCAGATCAGGATTTGATTACTTCTTAGTGTACTTTGAAGTGGGTTAAATTTTTTGTATTAAATAGTCCAATTATTCCAGATGTTCTAGCCGATGTAGGCTTTGAAAACCCTAAAACGATTTCTTTTCTATGGTTACTTCTAAAGGAAAATCTGAACCCTTGTAAGATAACACTGTTGTCCGTCTGTCTGTCAAGACATTTTTCTCTACCCATTCGATAGAGATATCATGTTGAAATAAATATCAAATACTACAATCCCTTGCAGGTGCAAAACTATCAAGTGGGTATCTGGGTCAAAAGCACTGAAAATAAGAATTAAATTCAGTTGTTTGAAATCAAGCTTTTTTATATATTAGTCGACCAACTTAATCATCAGACCCTACAACCAGAGTCCTTGTCAAGACGAATCAAACGAGCCCAACCTCGATAGAGTTGCATCGTTTTATTACAGAGTTTCCATGGCCGCCTTCCGGCATCATCAGATCAGCTCCATGTCATAATAATATTGAATTGTCACCCGATTTACATATGCATGCAAAATTTCAACTCAATCAGAAACCGGGAATTGGGTCAAATTTATCTTGCAAGATTTGATGACATACAGACAATAAGGGGTTTATCTTAAAACATAAATCATGAAGCAATGTTCTGTGATTGCTTCTGAAGTAAAGAAAAGACAGTGCTGATGCTGTTGTAAATCGCACAAAACTTTTTTAATGACATCTCTTTCTCACAAACCATATTGAAAAAGGGTAGAGAATATTTATAACTGACAAAAAGGCCATCGTCATTAAAAAAAATATTATTGAATCCTTTTCTTATGTTTTATGTTGTTGTAAGAGATATATTGAGTGTAGTTTAGTTTTAAACAATATCAACACTAATGCCGGTTAACTGCGCATTAACTGGCATTCGGAACAGTCGCAGGAAGTGCACCAGTGCCACACTGGTAACATTTCTGGTTGTCAAGTTTTTATTGCCGGATAATATTCAGCTTCCGTTTGGGGAACTGTGTGTATAAAAAAAAAACAACTTTCGAGTTAACGTTTTTTTTTTGTATACTACTTAGGTAGCAAACAAGCATACGGCCCGCCGGATGGTAAGCGGTTACCGTAGCCTATGGACGCTTGCAACACCAGGGGCGTCACTCGCGCGTGCCGACCCTGCAGAAATCTCTTCACACCCTTTTTGAAGTACCCCATGCTGTACTCCATTGGGAAAACCACGGGAGCTCATTCCACAATCTGAGCGTACGCGGAAGGAAGCTCCTTTCAGACTGCACAGTTCGAAACAACTCTGGTTTCAATGTGTGAGGATGGACTCCCTGTCGATGGCGAGAGTTGCGATGGTAGAAGGGAGCCGTGGGCATCATCTTAAACAATTCTTCAGAACACTGTCCGTTGTACAAGCGGTAGAACACACATAAGGAGGGAAAGTCTCTCCTCAGACTGAGGGGCTCTATATTTTCACCAACTTAAGGTTTGCTATTCTTCTAGGCTTGTGTGCTTACCACCTTCGGCCACATCATCACTGACCATGGTGTCGTTATGGTCACAGACAAGCTTATCCATCGTGGTAATGAAAATACCGATAAGATATATGAGAGAAACGAGCCTATTGGGAAGGCAGATGATGAGATATTTATCACACAACGCGGCCCCAAAATAATGCGTTTTTGACACCTGTTAACATTGAGCTATTGTCGGAAACGGCTAATCCTATTGCGATGCGACTTTCACAGTTAGGTTCAGTATTTTCTTAGGCATAGCTTAGTGAAAGTCCCATTATGATCAGATTAGCCGTTTCCGTGATTTGCCTGGTATTAACAACGATTTGTCTCGGCAGCCGCACCGTATGCTACATGTTCTTTGACAGCACTTGCACTTGTTTCAACAAAATCTCATAGTAATTGGTGATGATTTGGTCGAAGCTTAGAAGACAAGAAAGTAACTGGCTCTTAATAACCGCCAGAACGAAATTACCATACGAAGGTCGTGGTTTGGATCCCTGAATAAGGTTTCGCTTTCGATAAAGATATAGTAAGAAAACCATAGAACGATAGTATGTAGAGAATATTAATTTTCTTTATAGCTGATAGTTCCCGTTAGGAATAAAAAGTTCCGGGCTTTAATCTATGTCTGTTCAAACAATCACGTCAATCCGGTAGCTGCGTGAAAGCAAATCAAACCAATAAACAAATTTATTACTTTTGGGGGCTACCTAGAAAAGTCTTATGTATGGATCTCCCATTAGAGGCCCTATAGGCTCATCATAAACAACGTGTCCCAAAATTCACCACCAGGGCACCTGATGCACTACTCGAGAAAAAAAAATGCCTTGAAATTTCCTTCGAAAGTTGACACTTACGATATTTTCAATGACCACGATTTTACAAATAATTCTGTTTTATTTTTATTTTTGCATCCTAAGTAGCACTGCTGTCCACCACAACCCTTAAAAATCCCAAAATGCCGGTAGTTTTTACGCAAAAACCAATTACAAAACTTTGTTTTTCTCTTAGTAGCTCTGGAGCCCACTTATTGATGAATTTTGGGAGACGTATATGGAGTTAATACCACAAATAAATCTCAATCACGCACAATTCATCCGCCCCTAATTAAATCCCCAACTATTGGTCCTTATTACGTGTCAAAATCACTTTAACACATCACTTTTATATCACCATCACCAAAGCTAGGCTACTCACGGGTATTAACGCCATTTTCACGCACGATACAGTTTTTTATAACAACACCGGATGCTCTATCGAGTTGTAATATTAATTTTGTATGCGCGTGCGGTCTTATACCCGAGAAATAGTTAATTCTTAACGCCCCCACTTCGCCACTTTTGTAGTGGTAGTCTCCTAAGAGATGGTCGGTTAGTAGGGGACGTTTAGGCTTGGTACTCATTGAGCGAGCAAACGCTGCGTTTATCATTGTAACCTGGATATTTAGACATCATATGCAGAACACAAAATAAATGCGCGATTGTAATGAATGTGTAACAAAAGACGGTGTCTGGTATTACAGTTCAATATTTTGTAATTTTCACGTTGACACAAAAATGTAGTCGACCGATAGTATTTTGACTTCGGAGTTTATGAAAATCAAAAGATAAATAGGAAAAAGCCTATAACGATTTTAATCAATGAAGAGCAGCAAAAGGAGTAAAGGCTGTGTCCGAATACGTATATATGTAGCCCCGGGTTTTTATTGTCTCTTAGAAGGTATGAAAAGTAGAGTATTCACCTCGACGATAAAGCCTATCTTCGTCTTGGGCGGCTTGAAACCCCTCGCTTCATTCCGGATTCTACATAACTCACTCGCGTCGTTCGGAGTTAACTCGTAGTCCCTCGTTACGCTCAGTGTCCAATATACCGCACGTGATGTAAGACACTCCTTTATCGTCTTGGTGCATAACCTTTTTTTTTTTTTTTTTTTTTTTTTCGTGGGGAAATCCTCATAGGATACCCGACCGCCTCGGGGGTAGCGGCCAGGTTATGCCGGACTTGTACCGGCTAAAACCCCACGGTGGTCGCCATCTGCGCTCTAGAGAGGGGGGCGGGCTCTCGTGTTGAACGCGTACCTGCTCACCCCTCCAAGCGCGGCGCTTTGATAGCTCGTCCCGGGGGAAGTCTGACACCTCCCCCCAGCACCCTCGCTGTGCTATAGCACGATGAGTCATGACCACGTCGACCCATCGTCCTCCTTGGGGTCGCTACTAGGCGCACAGAGCCCCCGCTCTGATTGCCCACGACCCCAAAGGCCCCGTTTAGTCGCCTTTTACGACAGGCAGGGGAAACCGTAGCTGTTATTCTAAGCCCGAGCTACAGGGCAGGGGGGCCGCGACGAGGCACGTTTGCGCCCCGACGGCTTCGCCTCCGGGTGGGATCGGCCCTCTCCCGATCCCGCTCAGCAGCCTCCTTCTGGACCATTACAGTCTCACAGAAAGAGGCTACGGCTCTCCACGCTGTATCCCCGCTCAGCATCGCCGACACGACTGCTGGCAGGGAGAGATTCCCTCCGATCTCTTGGACCAGGATCCGCCGCTCGGGTTCCCACGCAGGGCACACCGCGAGCGTGTGCGATGCGGAGTCCTGGTCGCTCCCACCGCAGTGGAAGCAGACCGCCGTCGCCTCACGTCCGATCCTATACAGATAATCACCGAAGCACCCATGTCCGGTGATTATCTGTGTAAGTCTGTAGGTGAGTCGTCCACCTTGTCGCTGCATCCAGGCCTCGAAGACCGGCAGGACTGCTTCGACGACGCGTTTGCGCGCAAACCGCTCCTCGCGAAGCCTTGCGCGCCACGTCGCAAATGCGTTAATTCGCTCCTGCCGTTTGATCGCCTCTTCTGGGTCGCCTCCACCACTCTGGCGGACGATGCGAATTCGGTCATATACCCTCGCATCCATGTCCGCCAGAATATCCAGTGGCGGAAAGCGAGCCAGAATAGTTGCCGCCTCAAAGGATACGGTACGGTATCCCCGTACGATCCGTAGTGCCATCCTACGCTGGACGCTGTAGATTTTCGTTCTACAACGTCGGATGGCCAGCCTCTTCGCCCATACGGGCGCCCCGTAAAGGGCTACGGATCGTATGACCCCCGCATAGAGACGGCGAACTTCCTCCCTTGGTCCCCCGAGATTAGGCAGCAGTCTGTGCATAGCACCCGCTATCCTTTCAATTCGGGGGACTAGGCGATCAAAATGCTCTTCGAAGCCCCAGCGACTGTCTAGGGTGAGGCCCAGGTACTTCATGTACCGCCCCACCCCGACTTCCGACTCGGACGCACGAGTCGGGTGGTTCCCTGCTTCTTGGCAGTTTGTGGAACCATAGCGCCTCGGTCTTGTGAGGCGCTATTTCCAGACCCAACTCATGGATTTTGGCAACGACGACCTCCACCCCAAGCTCAGCGAGCTCTTTGGTCCCCTCGAAGGTATCCCCACTGGCGACCACCAACGTGTCATCTGCATAGCAAACGACGTTTACGCCAGCGGGGAGATTGACACGCAGATTGGTGCATAACCTACTATTGAATTTGGATGAAATTTTCTAGGAATTCTATTAGATATTTGGTGAAAAAAACATGTCAAAATGTGACAGATGTCAGCCATGTTTTTCGCCTAATATCTAATGCGACACCGATGTTAAAAGCATGGTGTACATATATACCGAAAATGGAGGTAAATTCAATTAATAGGTGCCCTAGGTGCCTAATTTCTGAATCGAGTACTTGCCAATCCTGTGTTACTTGAACCCAGAGGTTTATTCAAAATTCAAAAATCATTTATTCAAATAGACCTTCGCAGGCACTTATGAAAAGTCTGACTCTAATACTCTAATATCTAATTTAAGGTCACACAACTTGGTTGCGACCTTGTGGGAAGCTTCTTTAGAAAGACAAAGGGTATTCCTCATAGATGATTATTATACTCCTATATCAGCTATCTCATGGACCCTGTATCCATGAAAATCTAATCCGATACCGATATATTTTTTGTTTACACAAAAACGCCGTGTACCTAAAACGCCGCTTATTTTGCTGTGTGTATAAAGCCTTAAATACGATTTTTTACATAATATCGGATAAGTGTCACGCGTGGCTAATACCATTACTTGTGGTTTATGGATTACTATTAAATAATAACTAAATCTCTAAAACTTCATGTCATGCCTTCCGACGTCACCTGTATGAGAAAATGGAGAAAGAAAAATTGAGGGAAGCTAAATTGCATTTTTGCTGCATCGTACTCGAGCGTCAGAGGGAATTTTAATAGCGCTGTCAGTGTTCCTTGTCGTCGTAATGGTATTTTGTGCTGTCGCTATAAAGCTAGAGATTTTTAACTAACTTCGGTGTTATTTTTCGTGTTAACTTGCTTATTTTTTCTTTACTTAATATTGTTTTTTTTATGTACGTGAGAGTACAAAAAAACCTACTTGGCTTTGCCTCTGTTCTCTTTCATTACTCATGCATGTTGTTCTTTATCGCATTCTGCATATAACAATCTGTAGAATACCGTCAGACTTGCAACCTGACGCCGAAGATCCAGGCTTTGCAGTTTCTTGCTCGTTAGGTCGCTATCGCCAATTCTTCGAGCGCGTCCAAAGTGGCAAGTTGATATTTGGCTGAGCCATCCCACAGATGAGAACAGTACTCCATGCAAGGAAAACTTGAGATTTGTGTAGATTTAGAAGCTGTTCTTTTGTGAAGTACCGTCTCACCGTATTCAGGATACAATTTTTTTTGGCAACAGTCTTTGCCTCGATGGACCGTCCGAATTTAAGGTCGGAGGATAAATTAAGACCGTGGTTGAACCTTAAATTCTGAAGTTTAAATTCTGCCGAGCACCTAACGGCGTGTTCCGACAGCTGCATTTGAGAGCCAGTTCATCAGGCTTTGTGTGCTTACCATCTTCGGCCACATCATCACTTACAGTAGTACCCAACTGATATGGCTTACCGATGTACCTGCGCAGAAGATACATTTTCAAAGCGCGGGAAATGCTATTGAGCTACTTGCGAGTGAGACGGAACTAACAGCTGCAGTGTATTATGAACCTTATAGTAGTGATCTAAGGTTGATTGTAAGTTTAAGCATTCTTGCGTTTATCTTCGGGGCCATACTTTCTTTTCTGTGCGAACAAAGATTCAAGACGCGCCTTATCATTTGGGTACTGTACCATGATGAGAATGTATTATATCAGTTATCTAGTTTCCATAGTACAAGCTCTGCTTAGTTTGGGATCAGATGACCGTGTGTGAGGAATGTCCCAGGATATTTGTTGATTTATTTATTACTATTTAAATAATCAAATTGTTTGATTATGTATGTGGTTCTTTAAATTGAAGTGTGTATTTCTAATAACATTATTAACCAAAATGTCCTAATAGACAGTATCGTTTAATATTCAACGGTTATGTCCAATAACTATATACGGCTCCATATTACAATTGCAAATTAGCGCTGCATAAGGAAATTGTATATGAAAGCGAAGTAATTGGCAACCAGATCCGTATCTATATATAAATATAGAAAAGTCTGTCTATTTGCAATGTATTGCGTATTGTATTTTTTGTAATTTTTAATCATAAGTCAAAAACTACACAACTTAAAAGAAAACAAAAAGCTGTTTTGTAATGTATAAATGAAGCCCTTTCAGGTACCCCGTTTAAACTTGTAGTTCTACTTTGATATTTCGGTCATTCATTCCCGCCCCCTGTGCAAAGAAGATAAAAATAATATTCAATTTTTTTTGTTATATTTGTTGGGTTTGCAATATTTAAAACTATTCCAAATTTCAAATCAATAGCCTTTGATTAAGGATACATCCAGATTGAGCGTCGAAGCTGTGCACGCGTCGAAAAAAACCCGTCGTCGCGGCTAAATCGAACAAAACTAAATAAAACTCCAAAATAATGTTTAATATTTAAATTTCTACCGATTTTAATTGGAATATGACAAGCAGAATGACGCAGAGGGAGCGTAAAACGTAGCTGTTACGCGCAGCAGCCTATAAAAGTTGGCCTGTTTTATATATTCGTGTAGTATGGCGACGTTCTTTCTAGGTATATTTATTTCTATGTCAATAGCATTAGAGGTTTCTGAAAAATAGCGATGTGACAGAGAGGCAAACAGACAGACAGACAGACGGGTGGCACCATAAGGGTTGCTTTTTACCTTTTTGGTTCGGAACCCTACAAAGATCCTTTGAAAAGTACGCTACATATTCGCTCGTCTTCTAAAATGCTGTAGATATTTATATCCGCCCGCCCTCGTTGATATTATTTGACTTATACGGGCTGTCCCAAGAGTTTGTGTCAATCGGAAGCCCAGAAGTGCAGCACCCTTGATTTTAAATTGACAGACACAAAAAGTCTAATTAATATAAGAAAGTATCACCTGTATACTTTTCTTATTATATAATTTGATTTTTAGGGTTCCGTAGCCAAATGGCAAAAAACGGAACCCTTATGGATTCGTCATGTATGTCTGTCTGTCTGTCCGTCCGTATGTCACAGCCACTTTTTTCCGAAACTATAAGAACTAGACTGTTGAAACATGATGATGTATTCTGTGAACCGCATTAAGATTTTCACACAAAAATATAAAAAAAAAACAATAAATTTTGGGAGTTACTTACTTACCCATACCCATACTTAGAACTCTTTTTTTATAAATCCCATACTTGTGAGGTGTCTATGGATAGGTCTTCAAAAATGATATTGAGGTTTCTAATATCATTTTTTCCGACTTGATATTTATTTATTATCATTACAATCTGAGGCCCCCCTCCTTCTTAGAAATTGATTGATTAAAGAAGGCTGACAAGCAGCCAGGTCCACTTGATGGTAAGTGGTTCCCGTCGCGTAAGGACATTAGCAATATCAGAGGGATTAACGACATTTAAATAAAACCGGCCAAGTGCGAGTCGGATTCGCACACGAACTGTTCCGTAAATACGTTTCTTGTATGAGTTCGTCTCATCTGACACGTCGGAAATAATAATCTTTCACTATTATTGGAAAGTTACTTACAGACTACGGCGGCGAATGTGAACGAATTATTCGCCATTAAGGCGGCACGCTATGATGTTGTTTTGACACGATGGCGTCTCGCTGTGCGCGTCCTTTGTAGGCGCAGGTTTGTCAAAACAGCCAACAGAGCGTGGTAGTTAAAGAACATTGAGTTCTCTTTTTTTTTTTGTTTATACCACTAATGTGGCAAAGAAGCATACCGTTCGCCTGATGGTAAGCAGTTACCGTAGCCTATGGCCGCTTACAACACCAGGGGTATCACTCGCGCATTGCCGACCCTGAAGAAATCTCTTCACGCCCTTTTTGAAGAACCCCATGCTTTACTCTATTGGGAAAACCACGGCGGGGAGCTCATTCCACAGTCCGAGCGTCCGCGGAAGAAAGCTCCTTTGAGCCCGCACAGTTCGAAACAATTCTGGTTTCAATGTGTGAGGATGGACTCCCCGTCGATGGCGAGAGTTGCGATAGTGGAAGGTAGCCGTGGGCAACAAGTCGAACAATTCTTTAGAACACTCTCCGTTGTACAAGGGGTAGAAGACACATACATCTTATACAGTAACCAATACTTAGATAAGATAAGATAAGATAAAGAACTTTGTGAGCTGAACCATCAAACAAATCAGTTGGAAACCAAGGTGGAGAAATGCAGTAACGAATAGATAAGAAAGAGCCCTACATTTTTATTTTATTTGAATGAATATCTTTATCAAAATTTTACACGAAATATCTAAACAGGTCTTTAACTCACTTAAATTGCGAGTTAGAAACCCGTGACATGCAGACGGACAGATAGACTGATTGCAGAGTAACATCAATAGGACTCCGTTTCCCCTTTAGGTACGGGGGACCCAAAAATCAACCTCAGAAAAATGTAAAAACTAGGGATGTTATGGATTTAGGATCTGGATATGGATAAGAATATATGGATAATATTATACCGGTTTCAGATACGGTTACGACTATGACATTATTTCGGATATCCGTTTCAGTTAAAGATATTAGTTTTTTAAGAGAGACGGCTAGTGTATCTGCTCGGCCAGGTAAAACAAGTCACGTGTCTCTCTTAGACATCGCCCCTATACGAAAATTATTCGGTATTTTCATATCAGATTCGGATACGATTTCGGATAGTTTCGGTTACGGAGCTCCATAACATTCCTGGTAAAATCCTACCGAATCTATCACATTACACCCAAATATCTCCACACCCCTATAACGAGTGCTGTAAGATTGATGAACGTAATATCTTCATTACATTAAGTTGTCGGATGTTATTTTAAATGATTCCGGAGCGATACTTTATTGTATTATTTTAAGTTATGGTTCGTCTACGAATTAGCAAGCTGAAGTGGCAATGGGCCGGTCACATCTGCCGCAGAACCGACGGTCGATGGAGCAGACGAGTCTTAGAGTGGAGACCGCGTCTTGGCAAACGTAGTGTGGGGCGCCCCCCAGCCCGATGGACTGACGACCTCATAAAAGTGGCCGGACTGGGCTGGATGCGGGTGGCAAGAAACCGGAAGGAGTGGCGCGCTCTGGGAGAGGCCTATGTCCAGCAGTGGACTTAAGAAAGGCTGATGATGATGATGATGATGGTTCGTTTGGTTTTGTATTACGGAGACAATCGTTTCCTGACGTTTATAAGTGAAATAAGACGTTGAGATTACGGTGGATGGTTTCCATTTTGAATAACGAATTTTTCTTGCGTATTATTTTGTAACCGACTTCAAAAAAGGAGGTTCTCAATTCGTTTGTATTTTTTTTGGTACCTCATAACTCCGTCATTTATTATCGGATTTGGAAAATTCTATTTTTGTTTGGAAGAATACACCTCCCGTTTGGCCCCATTGTCATCAGATCAGGATTTGATTACTTCTTAGTGTACTTTGAAGTTGGTTTAAGTTTTTTGTAAAACAGTCCAATTTTTTACTAAAAATGTTGTTGTTTCTGTATGTATAATGTAAAAAAAATGTGGTAAAGAAAATAATAGTTGAGGATTCGTATGTAGTAATTTTCAATGTTTTGGCTTCTGCTACATATCATGGAGAATCTATAATTGTAATTATTCTCAGCATTATGAAGAATTAAACACAATAATGTTGAATAAAAACTTTATCTATATTCAACAAGCAATTTCACCAAGGAATCAACCACGCGTTTCTATCGCGTCGGGTCTAGCTGTAAAGATTTTTTTACATAACGCGAAGTGGACCGACGACGTAGAAGGAAATCGTTTGATTTTTTCACGCTCGTTACGAACGTGTAGGGAAATTCACTCGCACGTCCATCACACGGCGATTAGAATTACGTGGCGTGCGTTAATTGTTTTTATTTTTATAGAGAATAACCAAATAAGATATTGAGTGGATTGTGTGTAAGAGGATATAAGAGAGGAACCAGTGAATTTCGGTTTTTTACAAGCTTTTATTTAATTTGCAATGTATGTTTGTTCGGGTGGAATCTTGCTAGTCGAATTTCTCCCACTTCCAGTGGTCGGATTGACTTGATATTTGGTATATATTAGTGTATTGGAAGACAATGCAAGTATAATCAACAAAAAGTACAGTCACCAAAAAAGCTTATATTTTTTTTTTACCAAAAACTTATTTTAATTTTGTCTACAAATCTGAGGACATAACAGGTGTAGATTTCAAGATGGCATATTTTCGAAACCTATGTTGGCGTAGTCATGCTGAACAACTTTCACTATGGAACTGATAGTGAATTCCCAAAAAAAAATGTTTACTTTCCATAGTAAATGTCAACCCTGCTCGATCATTATGTATGAAAAGTAAATATTTTTTTTCAATATTCAGCGTTGGTCCCAAAGTAAAAGTTGTTCAGCATGACTAACCCAACATAGGTTTCGAAAATATGCCATCTCCAAATGTTCACCCAGTATAAGCCATACTAATTTAAGAAAAACCGGTTAAGTACCAGTCGGACTCGCACATGGAGGGTTCCGTACAATATTCATCTTAAAATGTCTAACTACAATAATATTTCGCCGTGGTTTTCCCAATGGAGTACAGCAACTAAGACCGTAAACAAGCATACGGCCCGCCTGATGGTAAGCGGTTACCGTAGCTATATGGACGCTTGCAACACACGAAGCATCGCTCACGCGTTACCGACCTTTCCCCCCTCCCCAATGAGCTCTGGCGACCTTACTGACGCGCAGGAACACAACTTTACACAACATAAAGTTATTTGGCTGCGGTATTCTGTAAGGTGGAGGTACTTCCCCAGTCGAGCTGCTCTTTGAGCGAATAAACGCTATGCTCTACCTCTCTTGAATGCTTGTTTGCTGCGTGTTTGATAATCTTAGCATCTTGTTGAGCAACGGATAACTGTTAGCTGCAATTATATTATATGCCTGTATCGTGGCCTATTATCTACCAAGTATTACCTACATGCTACTGATGTAATGATCTTTATAGATTTTCATGCAATTATGCGTTATTATGCTATTTTCTGAGGTATGCATGGTTCTGTAATGCTTTGCATGAAAAACTGTTGCGCATTTTAATTAAATGGTTACTGTGAGCCGTGTCTAGTTATCTCTATATCTATACAAATAAATTAAATTGAAGTGTTTGCTTGTTTTTTTCGGAATAGTTATTTTAATAGACTTTAAATAATTGGACTGTTTTACAAAAAACTTAAACCGACTTCAAAGTACACTAAGAAGTAATCAAATCCTGATCTAATGGCAATGGGACCAAACGGGAAGTGTACCCTTCCAGTCAAAAAAAGAATTTTCGAAATCGGTTAATAAATGACGGAGTTATGAGGTAACAAACATAAAAAAAAAAAAAAAAACATACAACCGAATTGAGAACCTCCTCCTTTTTTTTGAAGTCGGTTAAAAAGAGGAGGAGGTTCTATGTTGTCCGATTTTCCGGTTACTGCTTATCCGATTTGATACAGAGGTAGTCAAAATATGCGGCTTGGCCGTTTCGCTACTAGAAGAACTATTTGTATTACAGAAAAGTAATTAACAGTAAATACATTTTTCACGTTACGCCCATGTGCGGCGGGCCGTATGCGTGTTTGCCATCTTAAGGTGCTATATTCGAAAAAAATGATATCTTTGTGTCCCTGTATCTTAATTAATACAAGGGTTGGGGTTCTGAGTTTTTATTATATGATTTTTGAGATCTTAATTGAGTTTGCCAATGAAGGAAAACACGTTTGATAGAAATTTTCTCGATAAAGTTTAATTCCAAAGTAGCCTCTAAATATAAATCTTTTTTACTGTAACTCCGTCAAGCAGGCGAATTTTAAAGTGAAATTTAATGAAAAAAATTGGTAATTCATTCTTCTTATTATGTGTAGAACAGATTTTCTATACATTGCATGGTTATTTTATAAACAATTTATATTTGGTTTGGTACTTACGTCGTTTATTAAAAGCTGCCGCTTGCCTGGGCGAGTACCTGAGAGCACTATAGTCATCTCTTTTTGGCACATACGAAATTACGGTGAACGTATTTATTACTACTCTTGCATCGCTAGGATTATTCGGCCGTAGCTTTTGTCGACGCCGGACCTATGCTAGTTGTCGCGGCCGGCTCTCGTAGTTTTAAACATAATATTTTCGTAGCATATTCTTTATTGTCTTTAAAGATAGTATTATAGTTTGTAATATCGTATTAATTTAAGTTTAGTGTGATAATCTAGTTCAATAGTGCTTGTAAATATAAAGTTAGTTGTGTAGTTTTGTTTTTATTAATTTTATAGTATTTTTTTAGTGTCAAAGTTGATTTAATTATAATTTCACGACATGGGTAATATAATAAAGACCAGGAAAATCAGCATTGGGAGCAGCATTTTAGCAATTATTTATTACAGTTACATCATTATCAGTTTATCGATAGATTTAATACGAACTTATAACCCTTCTAAGTAAAGTTTACTGCTGATATTGTATGGTCTGCATTCCTCGTACCAACCAACTTGAATTAGACGGGCTACATCCAAGGGCATTGTACTCAACACACATAGATATCTCGCTCCCGCCCGCCATCGTCACACAAACTGCTATCCGTCCGAGTGCGAGTTACAGATCATAAAAGCTATGATAACAACTAATTTGTTATTATATTTACGGATTCTTTTTCTATTACTTTAAATTACATTTTATTACCAAATACCTATAACATGATTTGATTATTATAATTATTTCTTATGGTGTACTTAGGACAACTATCTCTTTTTATGCCTAATAATGAATAATGTTCACTAATTTAGATTTTTAGGTCTCCGTATTTTCTATAGAAAATAAAAAATACGTGTGAAAGAATTATTTCGATACGTCAATTAGTTTCCGAGATATGGAATTTTAAAATGAGCGCGCGACGCTGGATTCCTCCGGCCCGTACTCGATGCGTGTGACGTCATGTTCCAACGCTCGCTCAGTCAATCGCGCTCACAGAACAAATACCCTGACGGGGTCGCGCTCTTCCGTACGTTTCTCTAGATGATTATGACTTTTTTGGTTTTTACCCGACTGACCCGGAAGGAGGGTTATGTTTTTCGAGTGTATGTATGTATGTGTGTATGTATGTCTATTTCTTTGGCACGCTCTGCAGCCTAAACGGGTTGATGGATTTAAGCATATGAGGTGTCGTTAGATTCGTCTTGACTGTGGGAGTGTCATAGGGTATATTATTTTTATATGGCGTCTACGGATAAAAAAAGAGGGGGGATATTCAAAACAAAAATTTCGTTATTATAACAATATGGGTATCAAATGAAAGCTTGTGAACAGCCCATTCCATATATGTATACATTGTAATACTTTTGTGCTACCATTTTGACGTAAATTACAAAAAAACATGTTTAATGCAAGGACAGTAGGTATTGGTACTATGAGCGGTTACCGTACGTAACTCACAGAGTTGCGATGGTTGTTAGCGTTACTTTACCGTACCGCTCATTTACTTACTAATACAGCTAATACTTACAACTCATTATGTATAAAACTAAAAAGTCTGAAATAAATTAAATTATTAAAAGAAACAAAAAACCCGACTGTAAAACAAAAATTAACTGAAAAAAGAAAAACAAGCTCTTTAATCTATATAATTTGGAATATAACTTGAATGTTATAAGGTATTGCAGTCGGGGATAAACAATATTACAAAAAAATCACATACCTACTTAGGTTATTGGTTTGTCCCCGACTGCAATACCTTATAACGTTCAAGTTATATTCCAAATTATATAGATTAAAGAGCTTGTTTTTCTCTTTTCAGTTAATTTTTGTTTTACGCAGTCGGGTTATTTGTTTCTTTTAATTAAATTTCCAATATAAATACTAGAAAAGCATGTGTTGTGCCAAAATGTAATAATACAACCACCAGTCCACCGGAAAAGTTGATTTTATAATCGTTCCAATGAATGTCCAAATGTGAGAGAAATGGATAAAAACTGTGAAGGGGTTGGATCTATTTAGAGACGAAAGCAAAGTTTATTGCTGTAAAGATAGTTTTGACGTAAGAATAGTGACAGTCTATCTACTATGTACCTAAACACTTTTGTAGTGTGCAGTTATTTGATACCCCAGCGCAGCCGCGGTTTCGCCCGCATGTAGCGTTTTAATTATTTTGCGCGAAACCCCTTATAAATTATCTGAAGTAAAAGAAAAAATTGATGTTTTGATATTACATAACAGACACTTCAATTTTATTTATTTGGATAAATAAAGTAGATTGTGTTCCTGCGCGTGAGTAAGGTAGCCAAAGCTCATTGGGGAGGGGGGAAAGGTCGGTAAAGCATGAGCAATGCTACATGTGTTGCAACTATCCATATGGCTACGGTAACCGCTTACCGTCAGGTGGGCCGTACGTATGCTTGTTTACCGACTTAGTCGTATAAAAAAAATATAAGACATAGAAAAGGTTAAGTACATCTATTCAACTCAAGCTACATTTGCAATATATCAATTTATTTAGTTAAATTTACTAAGAAGAGTATAAATAGGTATAGACAAACATAATTAATTTATTGTCTATAACATGAAACTTAAAAGGTAAATAAGTACCTACTTGCGTTGCAGCTATAAAATAATTATTTTAGGTATATTAGGCAGACAGGAGTAAGCATTTGCATTCTTTCTTCTTGCTTTTCGGCGGCAACGGAATAACTATTCGTCGATAAATAATAAAACTTTTAAAATATGTATATATGATTTGGACATCTTATTTAATTATGTTGTTTTATTATATTACATTAATTATTAGATTCAATTTAAAATAGTTTTACATGCTATTCTGTAGCGAAATGTGTAGACCTTATTTTAAGATTCCACCTAAATTGTACGACATTCCTGGCGAAGTAAACAATTTCATTTCATTTCAACCAAAAGTCCATTTATTTTATGTAGATTTTACAGTTGCCCTTTTTCAAATCCAAAATACTTTCCACTAATAGCGCAAGATACCTACGTACCACCGCTAGTGGCTAATATGAGTGAACGGAGCGTTGGAACATGACGTGACCTAGCGGTCACGTGACCGTTTAGGGGAATTTTAAATGTCTGTAAAATCATAACTACTTGGTTTTTTTGAACGAAACAAAAACTAATGTATTTGTATACGTAATTGCTCTACTGATACAAATTTTCAAGCGGTTTTGCATACATATTAACATTCCTCAATTTTGTAGATGCTATAAATGAAATAAAATATTTATGATACACAGGGAACAATCTCCACAAAAAAAAACCGTACTGAAAAGATCATGGTAGAACCCACAGAATAATTTTTGGCATCCTTGGTATCGCCCGCACCGCAGCCAGCCTATGATGTCGCAGATAATGTACCACCAAAAGCATCGCATTTTTTTTGCGATTTCATATTTGGTACCGTAGTAAAAGTTGACCGTATACAGGAGTACTTTACGTGGTTTCATTTAATTTCGTATTGTCGTATCCACCCCGTATACCCTTTTCATTACCCGCAGCATATATACTTCATCATCATCATCATCAGCCTATAATGTCCCACTGCTGAGCACAGGCCTCCTTTCACAAATGAGAGTGACAGGGAATGGGCAGATACTCCACCACGCGTGCCCACTGCGGATTGGTGGAGGTAGGCTAGTGGTCAACCTACTGTTGGAATTTTTCAAGCCGCCTAGGAGGCATCCAACTAGCTTAACGACCATCACAATTAAGTGATAACCGGGACCAACGGCTTTACGTGCCTTCCGAAGCACGGAAACGCTCGATATGAAATACCACTAGACGGTCACCCATCCAGGTACCGACCCCGACAGACGTAGCTTAACTTTGCCGATCGATTAAGAACGGCTAATCATGCTACACCACGAGCGCTTCCTTATATATACTGATATATACTTACACAGTATAAACTCGTATTTACGTACAAATATGAGTCATTACTATAGCTTTCGGTTAAAAATCGTTTATAACAAGTGTAATAATTCAATTAATGAGTACCTCACAGAGGGTGAAAAATTTTTCTGACATTATATTTTTTGTTGTTGTTAATCTTATTTCATTGTAATTGTATTAATAGTATTTTTTGTATTGAATTGTTTTTTCATAATTAATTTATATTTAGTGTACTAATTTTATTGTCGGCAGCGACAACTTGCACGCCACACATGGCGAATACAGTGATACCTACCTTTTAACTTGTACTACCTTTTATATGTACCTGTATTGCTAATAAAGATTTTGAATTTGAATTTGAATAAAAAATTTAACTTTTACTGCTCTCCTATAAAATATACTCTGTAATTTAAACGATGGCGGTTCGGCTTTCGTGTTTCTGCCGGCGTCGCCCGAGTCCGGACGAACGTATCTAGCGGTGGCGGGATTTTTTAAAACTTTGATAGTTCTCTAGGGGCGGTGCCCCCCGCGCGGCCGGCTAGGCCACGCCTTTCAAGGAACGATTTATTTCCACGGTGTCGTCTTAAGGTGAACGCACACTTATATGAGCCGAACGCATCGAACGCATCGAACGAAACGAATTTTAGAATTCTGTATATGAAATCTTATGAAAGCTCGCACACTTGCCCGCGTGGAAGAACCCCAGAAATCCATCAGATTCGGCGCGGCTTATGCGGTCGACTCGACCGATGCGCTCGCATCGCATCGCATTCTATCAGTTGCGTAGCAACATGCGAGTTGTTTATAAATATTGTACGACAGACAGGCGTAAAGGAAATAGAAATGATATCTTCGGCGCGATCGATTCTTTCGGCGCGGTCGATTCTTTCGGCGCGGTCGATTCTTTCGTTGCGGATATGTGTGCGAGCCCTCCTTGATTTCGATTCGTTCGCCGCGTTCGGCTCTGATAAATGTGCGTCCACCTTTAGTGGTATATAAAAAAAGTCACATATTTTGACTAAGGTGTAGAGTTTGTGAAGTTAGGACTTGTAGAGTTATAAGCTTGGCTCTACATGAGATCTTTTAACTTTTTGACATTGCGAGCCATATGGTCTCGCCTTAGCAACATTTTACATGAAAATGTTTTTGGTGGGATTATTAAATAACTCGTAATAACTTTATAAACTTACAATAATCAATAAATTCTCAGTTAACAAAACGTGTATGACACGTTATGCAATCTTACGGTACGGTTTACGATGGAAAGTGTTCCCGATACATCGCGTGCATTTGTCCGAGATGTGTTACATGCCGCTTGTGGTACTATTACGTATACTACCAGTTCAGATCTCTAAATAAGAGCTACCACACTAGCTGTCCACCGCGGTTTCCCCCGCGTTCCCGGGATAAGATAAGATGATGTAGCTTTCTATAAGTGAAAGAATTTGCAGAATCTGATCAGTACTTCCCGAGATTTCTCCCTACAAAAAAACTTACAAACTCCTTTTATTATATTAGTACCTATAGCACTATGGTAAACGGTTACCGTAGCCTACGGACGCTTGCAACACCAGGGGCGTTACGCGTTACCGAGTCTCCGATGAGCTCTGGCGACCTTACTCACGCGCAGGTCGCGGCTGTCTGTGAGATGCCTACAGGTCGGCATCACATCCCCCTGGTAATGCAAATGTTCATAGGCGACGGTACCCGCTTGCCATCAGGTGATCAAACAAAAATCTATCGTTAGAGTTCTCCCCGGGCAATCTATTTTACGTTTAAGGATGCCAAAGAAAAATTAACTCTTTTACTTTACGGAAAGGTTTATCTTTTAAAACAATGGATAATTTTATGATTTATTTTTCTTAAGCCATCATCATCAGCCTGTGGTCGTCCACTGCTGGACATAGGTCGTTCCCAATAGTCAACACATCTTCCGGTCCTCCACTTTTCACATCCACCTACCGCCCGCCAAGGTTCGGAGGTCATCGCTCCATCTAGTGGGGGGCGTCCTACACTACGATTGTGTGTGCGTGGTCTCCAGTCAAGAACTCGTTTACCCTTAGAGAAATCACCTCTGTCCTTGAGAGAAACCCCGAGCATAGCTCTTTCCATTGCCCGCTGAGCGACTTTAAACTTGTTGATCAGGCCAACGGTCAAAGACCACGTTATTTTGCTTATGTCTTTTAAATAATGGACAAGGAATAGTTATACATTGTTACGTGTTCACTTTTCACGTTCGCAATAGCACCTGCATTTCTCCAAGGGCGACTGCGCCAGTCACGTGAATGTTATGTAGGTGATTGGTAATATCGGATGGAAGATGTGCTCTATCAACGTGACACGATCGTCACGTTGCTTTACATTTGTAAAACCAATTAAATACTGTAGCCGTTATTAGTTTCACGTAGAATTGATTGGTTTTTTTGCGGTCCTGCCAGAACGTGTTCTGTCTGATGTTTGGCGACAAATTAGTAACAATTTTTCCGCGATTTTTGGTGAGCGGGTTAGTGTTGTCTATAGACGTTTTAAAGAAAAGGGGCAACGCGAGTTGCTGACTCTAAATGTCTTTGTAGAGATCTCGGCTACTCAGAAATGAAACATATCAACGCTCACCATTTTTTGGCATCACCTATTTTCAGCAGCTTCGAGTCAGACTTCCAAACAGGTGGTAAATTCAGTAGCATTGAGCTATTGAAGCTCTTCTAGGACAATACATGGCAATTTAAGCAATCAAGTTTTAGAAATGAGTTTCAGTTTTCAAGGAGGACATAGGAGCGTGGTGTAATAGTTCTCTGTAGTCGTTTCAGCGACAAAAGTACTTGATCACTTCAATATGACAACTGCAATTTGCGAAATGACGGTATTAAATTGATCAGCTTCTTACTGTACCCGTCTTCCTGGCTGCCACCCTCAAGTTGAAAATCTGTCGCCAAGCACCAAGCGTATTGTTTCGACATCTGCACTTGAGCCATGTCCCTTCTAGGTTTTGGGCGCATACCACATCATCACTTACCATGGTGAACAATATCCACGATCTTACAAACTCTCACCTCCGTTCCTCTGTAACCCACAGCTCGGCAAATGCGAAGAAGTGGGAGGTAGAACTGGCGACGCTGAAGAGCAACAACCTTCGACTCACGGCCGCATTACAAGAGAGCACTGCGAATGTGGACGAGTGGAAGCGTCAGCTGCACCAGTACAGGGAGGAGGTGGCCAGGGCCAGGCATTATGCTGTTAAAGGTAATTGCTTGAGTTTTTCGATGTGATTCCAACCTCACCCTTTTTGCATCGAAACGTAAGAAGCCGGGAACTTCCACTCGTACCTACGTCGCCAACATCCTCTACTTTCGGACACAACGTTCTGCTTCAAAATGTATCATGGGAACAGCAAAGGAGCAAATATACTTCTGGGCCTGCGTTTCCTTACGCCTACAATCTTATTCCTTATTTTTCTTTTTTTGAATAGGCAAAAAGCCTCTGAGCCTTGGCTTAGAGTGAGTTTCAGACTCACTGAGCCAAGGCCCAGAGGCAAGATAATTTTATAAAAAAAAATTGCTGATGTTTGGGTCTACAAAGGTATAGGTATAGGCCGAAAATGGGCTCAGAAATCCCAGAAAGGAGGAACCACGTTAACTACGGACAGAAGCAAGCAACTGTTAAATCTCCTTAAATTCAATATTGTGAGGGTGTGTTCACAGTTCACACCGAGACACGTCCGTGCCCCGTGACGTCTTGAGGCGCAGCGCGACGCCGTATTCGAATTCTCATACTGAAATATGTACCTTTTTGTGTTGTAAATATAGTTGTATATTGTACTCTACTCCAATCGTCCTTTTTCTCACCAAGTATATAAAAAGAAAGACTGGCTGATTGACGTATCAGCGCATAGCTCAAACCGCATTGTCATCAAACTTGTAATTTTGCAGGAATCTAAGAAAGAGTTTATCAATTCTTCCCCAAATGGGGTAAATAGAGGATCTAATACTTCTACAACTGTGATGTATCTATAAATGTAATTCAAGGTGGTGAAACGAACGAGGTGGAACAGCTGAGGCAGCGCGTGGCGCAGCTCGAGGCCGAGCTGGCGCAGAAGAATGAGGAACTCGCTCAGATCATCAAGTCTAAGAAGAGTGAACAGGTAATGTGGCCGTTTTGCTTAGGCAGAAAAAGAAGGTCCTTTAAGGACGGCGGTGGGCAATCGTGTAAGGAAATCTTAATGATTAATTGTGAACCATATGTTCCAGGACGCAGAAGCCAAACTGGCTCAGAGTCAGCTGGAGCTGGCTCTAGCGGCCCAGGACGGGCAGCGGCAGGTGATCCAGGCGCTCAGTGACCAGCTAGCGAGGCAGCTCGACGAGCTGGTGAGTCATTGTGAAAATAAAAAATACTTTTTGACTATTGGATTTTTTGCTCCTTCAACTTTTTTTTGTTATTATTTTAAAATCGCGAAAGTCATCCATAGATTTTTGATCTTATTGTTTAACTAGCATTTACTAAGTTCGTCTATCGTGTTCTACGAAAATTCAAAGAGAAACTTTTTCCCGCGCAGTCAACAATCCACCGCGAGATAAACACGGCCCTGCAAACATGAGAGCCGGCCGGCCCCGCGCCGCCGGGCTACGGGGCCCCCGTCGCGCTCGCCGGGGCCCCGCCGCCGGCCCCGGCCGTCTCGCACGCGGGGCCCTACGCACACACATACGGACAGACCACCTCTAACTACGCCACGCCCTCGCAGACTTACACTCAGGCCGCTAACTATAGCCAATCGGGGGCGGTTTACGCACACGTTCATAAGGAAAGACGTCTACCGTTATTGCTCCGGCCGGAGGAACCGCCTCAAGATCCAACCTACGTGACGGTAAAGGCTAAAAAATGAAGAGTTCTCTCGGTATTTCGCAAGGTGCACGAATTTTTCTAAGTTCGTGAGGGGGGGGAGTCACTATTTTCAGTTTTTTCTGTTGTATATAAACTTTTTTCCGTGTAATTGTTATGTGAATCTTATGTATGATGGTATTCGGTCGGATTTTGATAATTTACGAACTGGCTTTTTTAGCTATACGCCGTTCTGTGACATCTTGATTACCGAATACCCTCAAGTTTGTATTTTAAAGCTTTATTCAATCATCACAATTTGTTTAATTTATGAAAAGTAATTTAAGTGTAATCATCGTCCAATATTGATTTAATCTAAAATATTATTTGCGATTAAAAATGTGTCATACTAAATCACTTTAAGTTTTATATTACCATAATAATCTGAGTAGGGATAAAACTTGCGAGAAATCTCTAAAAACTAAGCTAAAGTGGAATTGGTAAAATGCCATACAATAAAGTGTTAAGTCAATTTACTCCAGTGATGTGAACCCACCCTTACGTCATGTAAATAAGTTCTAAAATCGTGTACCACACCACGGTAATATGCCAAAAAATATTATTTAATTAAAAACAAATGTCTTTTAATGTGTATATTTTATCTCGTAGTGTTAAGGTTCGTTTCACATTGCCCGCCAAAAATCGAAACATCGACGTTTTAATTTGGTGGACAATTTGAAACAATTTACCTTAAATTAATTCGTTTTTGTGACTGGTCGAACGGTGAAATACCGAAACAAAAATAACCTTCGTTCGAAAACTGGCTGATTTTAAATTAGAAAAAAAAAACGAGTAGTCGACAGGCTGTGCCATGTCCTAGTGTATGTGTATATTAATCCCTTATTATTAAAAAAATATTTAAATTATACTATTTAAAAAATACGGTAAAATTCCCTTTCATTAGGCGTGGAATTTTAGTCAATGTGATTTGATTTCATAGGTAAACCACTTACTGTCTCAGTTAAGCAGTTTGCCCATAGTAAGATATATTTCGTTAGAGAAGTAAGTTTAATTATTTAATGATTTATTATTTTAATAATTCATTGCAAAATATATTACACTACCATTCAGTTAAAATTACAGTGAAGCAAATTTAAATTCCGTATTTTTATTTAATAAATTGTAAATTATAATAAAATTAAATTAATACTGACTAAATTTTCATTCCTTTTAATTAAATCCCTTTCTAACAAAAATAATTTAGTACAGGAAATAAAATTATTTTGTAGAATTTATTATTGACCATGCATTTAAACTAAAAGTAATTGATGTATTTTTAATTCAAATTATTTATGAACACTGTTAAATGTTTTGGTCTAACCTTTTTACTGGTAAAAGAAAAAATGAAAACAATTTTATGAGGGTTTATCGTTTTACAAAAATTGGTTGTTTAAAAAAATTTACGACACATGATTTCTATATTTTTTACACTTGAAGTGCAATCAAAGTATTACAAAAATGTTTTGAAATTTTACTGGTATAAATTAATAATAATACGAAAGGGATTTTAAAATAAACGAATATTTATTAAAAAAATGCTTCGACTAAACTTCTTTCAGAATAAACGTATAAAAATTATATTAGTATTGCGTAGTTAGTAATGTGTATGTTATGGTAACATTTACCAAAAATATAATTATTTAATAATATATTATGTCTTATAGTTTGGGGACGATATTTTAAATGTATTTTCATAAAATAGTCAAATTAAAATAACGTTTGTCACAAAAATAAGCATGTAAAATATCGTTACTAAATTAAAGACTGTATTTAATGTAGTATTTGTAATTCCTTTAATATGGATCTGTGTTAAGCATTTGTTTTGACTGTTGCATTTTTTTAAAATCTCGAATACATTCTCCAACTTCTTATATTAAAATGTAGTGTTAACTAAAAATCGAAAAAAAAAACGGTTTATCAAACGAAACACTCCTAGTAAATAATTATTATGATACCTACGATTAGAATAATGTTTTTTTTTCGAATTCCTACTGTGTAGGTTATAAATTAATGTTAAATCGAATAAATAATCCAATTAAATGTTTGAAAAAAAAAGTTTTTCATCAGTAGAAAAAAACATAAATAGTAATTTTACGAGTCATCACCATCCGTCTACTGTTTCCCGAATATATTTGTAGGAGTTTTTATTTTTTGTTTTTTATTATTTATTTTCGTTTAAAAACCCTGTATTGCATAGAAAACCCTTAGCAAATTAGTATTACTATTTAATTGACAATAGTTATCTGCAATTATTTTAATCGTTTATTTTTATCAAGCTATAAACCAATTTTCTACCAAGAGGTAGGTGTTTTTGTTAGTTTTTACAGCAATTAGATAACGTTTTTTTTTTAATAACGCAGATAGCCTATTGTCAGTCAAATAAACGAAAAAAAAAGAAACAAAATGATATCATTAAAAAAGGCTGAGGACAAACAATTTTTAAGATATACAATGTCTTCTAAACAGGGTAATTTCTTTTACTGTTGTGTAATTTTTGGAATAGTAATGTTGTTATTCGATTTTTACTCTTGTCTACTGAATAACAGAGTACATTTTCGTAGTTGCAGCTCGGCGATTGAAAAAAATAATATTTAACGACGTGAAATAATGGCTGTAGAGCCTTTATTTTTTGGATTCATCATACTATATTGCTTTGGGTCCGATATATTGGAATTTTAATAATTAAATTTACATACTTCTTAAAATAAACCATAAACATTAGGGAATTCAATATCTCTCTACGAGCTATAAGAAACTGAGATTCAAACCTCATACACGACCATTATTAAAAATCTAGTTTCCACAGTAGCTTTCTTAAAACGTACTTGTAAAAAATGTGTCGGTTTTGACATTTAATTACATTTTCAAAGTCAATTTCTTTTGTATTTGGTGATATTTCTTTACTCGGGTGGTATTTTAAAATATAAGATCTAAATGTCTCGATTATGTAGCATTAAAAACAGATATAGTCAATAATTCAATAAATTAAACATATTTCCGTTTCAAGTTCTTTCAATTTCTCTTATTTACAGATATTTTTTTTAATGATTGAAAAAAAATATAGGTTCACAAATACAGGAACAATTTTATTTAATAGTAAACAAATAATATAATAGATTTTTTAGGGAATTAATGTGTTATAGCTACACTATTTATTTGTATATGGTAAATATGTTTATCACAATATAAATGTATATTAAAATTAAAAAAAGTATAGATTAAAAATTAATTAGGATGCAAATGATCTGTTGGTATTTGACTATGAATAATTATAGTATTAGATAATGTATAAGTGTTATTTCCGATTATAATTTTTGTAAAACTTAAGATGTTATGTGTGATTACAATATAAACATTTAGATAGTTAAAATTATAAAAGTATAGTTAAAGTAATAACATAATAAAGAAACGATGTGTCGGGCTGGGAGATGTTATTTTTAAATATATATTGTGTGTAGGATTTGAATTACCAACCTTTTTAACATTTGTATGTTGTCATGTGAAATAAATAATTATTTTTCACTAGACACATTCACAGCGTTTATAATTATACCTTATAATAACAAAAATAAAAGTTTTATTTTTATTTTTACTAAAAATATGCACCCAACAATTTTGGCCCGAAGTGTAAACCCACCGATTTAACTCTCACAAAGATTTGGAGTGCCAATAATTTTATTAGTTTTGCCACTTATTCCCTTTTCGACTTAGGCCGCCATTGTTGGTTGCAAATAAAACATTTGTTATATTGTAATCGCATTGTAGTTTGTAATTTATTCAATATAATGAAACAGTCTGCGTTGCATTTGTTAAATTTGATTATAGTTCTCATTAAAAAACACGTCTATCCTGTCCTTAAAATAGATAAATAATAGAATAGAATGTTCAATCAAACGGTATTTTTCCTAACCTCTAATGTTAAAAATATTTGATACGCGACCACTTCCAAATACGTTGGAAATTCCACTCATACCACACAAAAAGTTTAATGACTAAAAACCTCTCTTTTTCATTAAACAAGAAAAAAAAATATAGGCCCATGTTAAAAATTAACTAAAGCCTTTTTAAATGCCTTACTTCTGAAAATGTCTTTAAGACATTTTAAATGCATTTTTTAATTTTAAGGCATTTAACTTAAGCAGTTTAACTAATTGATATGCATTGAAGTCTTATGTACGTGACACATCAAAACAATTATTCGTCACCTAGATAATTGGCTGAAACACTATCTTTTTGCAGAAAATAAGCAGAAAGACAAATATTTCTACAACAAAATATTATTTGGGATATTCGTGAACCTGAGTATTGATCTGGAATTTATAAATAAACGAACTTTCATACGCTTATAAATATTTTTAAAAGTAAAATGTAAATAAAAACTGCAAAAATTTGTGGTGGCGCAATATTTGGTATAACAACTAGACCCACAGTTGTTTAAGTGTTTAGGAACAGCACGCGTATCAACGAGAAGCGGGCACGTATCAAATAGAAGCAAGCGCGTATCAATCAAATCAAATCAAATCAAATCAAAATTCATTTATTCAATTTTGGCCCTTATAGGGCACTTGTGAAGGTTAACAAATGACTCTACACCGGTTCCAAATACAACTTGAACTGAGAAGACTCCGGCAAGAAACTCAGCAAGTGTTCTTTTTTTTTTTAATGTGTACTTATAAATATTACAATTTACAAAATATATATAACAATAGCGTGCGAAGCGAACAATTCATTCAAATGCATTCTTGAATCAGAAGCGAGCGCGTATCGAATTACAATACGCAAACGCACCGCAGACTGTGCGTATTTATGTGTACGTAATATCTTCCATTAGTCTCGTAGACGCTGTGAGCTACCGTATGCATATTAATTAATAAATAAATACTAATAATATGGATATAAAGTTTGTTTTATTTTGTTCAATTCCTCTCAGTTAAACAAGTGATTTTTAAGTGGAATGCATCGCTATGATCAACCTTATGAATGAACAGTCAGCTCCTGCATACATTTTAGTCGAGGAGGTATCGTATTTCATACGAGTGTTTCATATTCTTCAAAATATTGGAAAAAAACATTCAGTTTAAAAAGTGTTTTTTTTTTTTCGAAATGAAATTAAGTATTCATTTGGCATAGCCGTGTGACGACTATATGTATGGCCACATAAGACAGTTACAATAATATGTAGTAAGGTTTTGTTAACATTACATTTTTACTACAAGCTTTTTTTGGTGACTGTACTTTTTGTTGACTGTACTTGCAATGTCTTCGAATACACTTATTTGTTTACATTGCAAGTTAAATAAAAGCTTGTAAAAAAGATATAAATTTGCTTTGACCTATTTGACCTATTCCTGGCATCACGCAACATTGCATTTTTGTGTAGTTTTTAATTGGTTTTGTTTGTTTTCTTTAATTCTTGTTTTTTGTAATTTCTACAGTCTAATGTAATGTTGTGTGTTGTCCTGAATAAATCTTTTTCTTTCTTTCTTTATATTTCGATATAGGTTGGTATCGTAATTATGTATACTAATCTTCTATATATATAAAAATGAATTGCTGTTCGTTAGTCTCGCTAAAACTCGAGAATGGCTGGACAGATTTGGCTAATTTTGGGTTTGAACTATTCGTGGAAGTCCGGGGAAGGTTTAAATGAAGGGTAGGGTAGGGTATTACGCGAACGAAGTCGCGCCGGGCAGCTAGTAATATAATAAAGCGGAAGAGTTTTTTTGTTTGTTTAAACGGGTTAATCACTGGAACAGTCTGATTCGAAAAAAATCTTTTACTAATAGGAAGCTACATTATCCCCGAGTTTTATAGGCTACTTTTTACCACGGGAACGCGGGTGGAACCGCGCGAGACAGCTAGTTTTTTATTTGTAAAAATATTGAGTCATCGTAATTAGTCTTCCCGCTGTTTACAGACTTACCCCCTTATTCATGATAAAGTTATCAAACGTTGATTAGCTAAAATTCTGAAGTCTTTATCTGACACGTAACATTTGGTGATCGAAAGAGTGAGACGGAGGAAACTATTACCACGGTAGGTACATATGTATACCGTGCTATTACACTGATTTAGTTAAAAAGCGATTATGAATAAGGGGGTTATTGGTTAGGCACTATCTTAAGTAAGTACCCCATCCAAACGTATTACTTGTACGTAGTATTTATCTACTCTGAGGTATTACCCATAAGGGATTGTTAGCATTAACATTATATTATTTGAATATTATTTAATTTCATACCATTGAATATTGATTAATTATAATTAATTGTCAGCATTATTTATTATGAAAGTGTAAAACGGTTTATTTTGATATTGTGTATTTCAATATCGAGGAATGGCAACACCAGAAAAGTATAATTGTAATAATGGCGGCCATTGGAGAAAGTGTTTTAATTCATTTTGTGGTAATTACCAAGTTTACCAACGGTATAAATACAGATTTAGCTTGTTTAAGCCAACTTCTTTTCAGTAAATAAGGTATGGTTAATAGGATGTTTTTGATGGGTTGGTCAGTGAGCATCGGCAGAGGAAGGTACTACACAGCTGGCAGCACAGCTCTTACTCATGCAGCTCAACCTTACTCACCGCAGGAACACATAACGGTAATTTTATTTGATTTGATAATTATTTTTATATAATTACTTACCCTCTGTCTGGCTTGCTTAGCTTCGGACGTTTGTTTATTTATTTTGTTTTCCTATTACCTGTAGGTATTCGTGCCTAACAGAGTTGTTTCATAATTTTGTACCTAACGGGAAAATTACGATGAAATTATTTCGTTTTGTAATAATTATGTAACATACCTATAAAAGCGAAATAAAAATATTATAAAAAAAAAATACCCATGATCATCATCATATCAGCCCATGGATGTCCACTGCTGAACATAGGCCTAACTCATTGACTTCCGCTTCGAGCGGTTTTGGGCCGCTTGCATCCAGCGGCGCCCAGCGACTCTGACCAGGTCGTCGGTCCACCGCAGTGGGAGGTCGTCCCGCTCGGCGCGCACCAGTACGTGGTCGTCACTTGAGAACATTCTTCCCCAGTTATTATCAGCTCTTCGAGCCGCCCATAGCCACTTTTTCGTTCTCCTACGAATGTCCTCATTGCGGATCCTGTCACGTAGAGAAATTCCGAGCATAGCTCGTTCCATAGCTCTCTGAGTGACTCTGAGCTTATTTATGCGGCCAGTAGTAAAAGACCACGTCTCTGTCCCGTATGTCATCACTGGTAACACGCACTGATTGAAGACCTTTGTCTCAGACTCTGAGGTATTCTGGACGTGAAGATATTTCGTAGCTCCCCAAATGCTGTCCAGCCAAGTTGGATTCTTCGATTGACCTCTTTGTCGAAGTTGGACCTACCTAGTTGGATTATTTGTCCTAGGTAAACATACTCGTCTACAACTTCGAGAACAGTGTTCCCAACAATCACCGGCATTGGCGGAATATGAACATTAGACATAATTTTT
Organism: Achlya flavicornis; assembly: GCA_947623365.1. Lineage (NCBI taxonomy): Eukaryota > Metazoa > Arthropoda > Insecta > Lepidoptera > Drepanidae > Achlya > Achlya flavicornis. The sequence goes on from OX392491.1 coordinate 10,335,243, forward strand.
GTCTTGTCCATATTGTTGAGGTCATTGAGCATGATGTTCAAAGCTTCCATAGATTCCGCCATTATGACTATATCGTCGGCAAATCGAAGGTGAGTGATGTGTTCACCATTGATGTTGATGCCATATCCCTTCCAGTCCAAGAGCTTGAATACATCCTCCATTACAGTGGTGAAGAGTTTCGGGGAAATTACGTCACCCTGTCTTACACCCTTCTGCAACTGGATCGGTCTCGTACTCTCATCCTGGACACGAATTGGAATGGTGGCTTTGCTGTACAAGCACTTCAACACTAATTAAAAAAATACTACTATTTTTAAATTCCACAGATTACACAGCTTGTTTTTCTATTTACAGTTAAGTAATTTTTATTTTACGCAGTCGGGTTTTTTTGTTTCTTATAATAATTTGTTGAGGGGCCTCTTTAGGTTGGCTTACTCGTGCCACAGACATTTATACAATAATTTTAAACAGAAATACCTAATAGGTATAGGCATTTAAATACTTTATGCAAATAAATCATTACCAACATCAAAAAGATTCAGAGAGGATTTCTTGATTCAAATCTAAAAATGAAATTGTACAAAAGTGACTTGCTGCTTGTGAGCTTTATCGATAGAGAAAGAAGATAGAGTCATTAAAATTAAGTCTACCTATTTTTAGAATTTTAACGTACCAGTATTTAAATCTGCATACTCCATTATTGAAATAAAAACTCTTTGTACCACATAAAATAATAAAATTTTATGTCTTAAGAAACCACTAAAAACCCCTTGAAAGCAGACCGCTTTGTAACGACAATAAGAACTACTTACAACATAAGAAACGCTGACTGGCCATTTATTTTCGAACGACGCGCTTCCTTCAGGACTTTTCGCCATTTTCCATCGATTTTGTAGAGCGCATGTCACAATTCCCGCCATTTCGTAAAACGTAAATTTCCGTCAGTTCCGCGCGGTCATTGACGTGAGACGCACGCCCCGCGTCTCTCCGCGTTGCCAAATAATATTAAAATAAATTCATTTTGTAATAAAAGTTATGAATAAATAGTGAAGTCAATTCGTCGTAGGTTTTTGGTGTTTTAATTTTGATTGTTAATAGTGTTTTACCTAGTGTGGATGATAATTTACAGGGTGGGTATTTCTGTTTTTTTTATAAATCGATAATAAGGTGAAATTAATGTTATTTTGTCCTCAAATTGACATTCATCAACCATTGTTTTGAAATACTTGTAGTTCCCCAACAGCTCCAATTTAACTAGCTTTTCATCCCGGCGTCGTTCGAGTTCAATTTCACAATTTTTTATACATATTTTACAACGTTTTGTCGAATGCTTGTATTCTCTACATGTATAATAAATTGAGTACCTTATGTCAGCATTATTTTATCATTGTGACATTGTGTCAGCTTAGAAAGGCTTCAGAGCAGAAAATTTCCATAAAATCCATAGTAAGCAGTCGGATTACATTTGTATGAACAGGATTACTGGCGCCAAATTAGTTTGGCCAATGTTTGTCCAAAAGTTGGCTGGAATAGCGAATGTCATGTTGGGTGCTTTGAACAGACTTAAAAAAGGAGGTTTCATGTTCGACAGGTATTTAAGTTATGTACGTTTTCTCAGAAACTGCTGAACTGATTAATTTTATTGCCATCTGACCGTGGAACTTGAAGATATAACGCGACTGAATAATAATAATAATAAATAATATTATTGTCTGCAATAATTTCTGATTTTAAGCAAGGGTCATTAGCGAGAGACAGCATGCTTGGGGTTCTATATTTGGGCCGGTCAATTTAGTCAGTAATTTTTTTTAACGCTAACTGCCGTACTGAGAGACGTCAATTAAGGGTAATGATTAGCTGTCCCTTTCTATTCCTATTCAATAAACAAAGATAGGAATACTTTAATCTGTCATTAAATTCTAATACGAGCGTGGCGGTTAAAAGTTTTAGGGCAGCATGTAAGGTGTGTACCTTTTTTTTATAAATATATTTATTTACCATATTATTACAATTTACATGTATGTTTTATAGCCTGCACGGAAGCCTCGAGGGCTTATCTGTGTAGGCGGTCGCTGCACAACAGCGATCACTTATTTTATGTACTTATATCATAGTAGAAAAAGATTTAGAAGCATGAGCAATTATTATAACCTATCGTTATCATTGTCACGATTCTTTAACAATAGTTCGATATTATTTATTATTTAAGACTAGCTGCGCCGTGCGACTTCGTTCGCGTGGTGCCCACCCTATCTTACATTTAAACCTTACCTGGACTTCCACAAATATTTCAAAAACAAAATTAGCAAAATCGGTCCAGCCGTTCTCGAGTTTTAGCGAGACTAACGAATAGCAATTCATTTTTATATATATAGATTTTTATATATATAGATAGGTACCGTTTTACATGAGGTACGTGTTCCCACCTACAGCTAAAACTATTGTTCTGATTTGTTTATTAAATGAAAAAACGAGAGTACTAGTTCATGAGCTATAAATCGATTAACTACGGAACCCTATGGTCATACAATTACCCCGTTTTTAGGGTTCCGTACCCAAATATTGCCAGCGGGACCTATTACCACAGTCTATTAAACCATACAGTCGTTCGACGAAGACGTCTAGACAGGGCAAGCGTGCGGGGTGTGAGGGAGACGCGGGAAAGCCTAGCCCGACCGGCGAACAAAACGATGTTAGTAGCTCGGGACACAGCATACTTTATATGGCCGTCGCGACTGTCTAGACGTTGTCGCTGTTTTCCACGAGATCAAAGGCTATAACTAAGCCTCCGCCATCCATCCGTCAGTTATAGTCCGTCTGTCTGTCAGTGGGCTGTATTTCATGAACCGTAATATCTAGACAGTGAAACTTTCACGAAATGTGTATTTCTCGCTTTAACAACACAATAAATAATTGGACTGTTTTACAAAAAACTTAAACCGACTTCAAAGTACACTAAGGGCCAATTTCACCGATCGTCTCCAGAACTGAGTTCAATAAAACTGAGATCACACTAACTGCGTTCAATATCAAGACTTGATCTCGATTAACATTAATCGCATTTCACAGAGCACAATTCCACATTTGTTGATCGCGTTTACGAAAACCGAGTTTATGGTATTTACGAAAGGCAACACCTTGTTGCGTTTTGTCCTTGCACCGAAACTAGACAAAGCTACTGCAATATTTGTATAAAATACGTGTAACAAAACGCATTACGTCAGCTGTCAAAATTATTGTCATGTCAATTTTGTAAAGTATGGTTTCAAAATGTTTCAAATCGACGTTACCTATATATTAATGTTCGTTTCGCGTGGTGATTATTTTTCTGAGTTATTCGTTTTAATTTGAGGATTTTTATAAAGCTAAGCAGCATGTCTAAAAGAAAAAGAGACCCAGCGTTTCAACAAAGTGAAAAGGTGTTATTGGTAGAGTTGGTCGAGAGTCCTCCTGTCAAATCCTGATCTGATGACAATGGGACCAAACGGGAAGTGTACCCTTCCAGATAAAAAAAGAATTTTCTAAATCGGTAAATAAATGACGGAGTTACGAGGTAACAAACATAAAAAAAAGAAACATACAACCGAATTGAGAACCTCCTCCTTTTTTTGAAGTCGGTTAAAAATATATGTATATTTTCCTTAACGCGTCGACTTGTAACGACTTGTAAACCTCCTCAGTTTCTTCGTCGGTATTTTTTTTTAATGAAATTAAAGGGATACATATATAGATATAGCTGTAGGTCTTGGCAGTGAAATTTAATTAACGTGGCGATCACAATAGATCTAGTCTGGTCGCAGTGATACAAGCTCTGGAAAGACTTGAAACAGCCACTTAACCCAAATAATAATAATAATAAGGGCATAGAAATAAATATACCTATATATAAGGTCCTAATAAATTAGTGAACTTCCTCTTGAGGGATGAATGTATAGGTCATTAGTAATCAAAAATAATATTAGAAAAACAATCCGAGGAAAAAAAAAAAAAACTCTTTGATTTGCATAGAGACAGTATAGGAGGACCTTATATTTAGAAAGAACGTCGCCATACTACACTAATATACAAAACAGGCCAACTTTTATAGGCTGCTGCGCGTAACAGCTACGTTTTACGCTCCCTCTGCGTCATTCTGCTTGTCATAATAACGTTCATAATGATAGTAGTTGTTAAAATATTCCAATTAAAATCGGGAGAAATTTAAATATTGATCATTATTTAGCATTTTTATTTGATTTAGCCCCTAACAGTTAGAGCGTATTTTTATCGACGCGTGCACAGCTGCTACACTCTATCTGGATGTATCCTTAATCAAAGAATAAGTGGATACATAGAAGAAAAGTCTTTACGTAACCTTTGGGTGTGCGTCTGACTCGCACTTGGCCGGCATTTATTTGTCTTCATGAAACAAAGACATGACGTCAACAAAAAATGTCCTTCAAATATAAACATGATGCCATGAGTCGCGTTGCATTTTTACCAATTGTATTTATCTCGACTATAAATACAAATAAAAGCGTAAAAACCAAATTGCTATTGCAATCAAGTTCAATAACATTAGTTCCTATAATTTCGATTATATCCCAACAAACAATAAATATATAAATATCCTGGGACATTCCTCACACACGGTCATCTGATCCCAAACTAAGCAGAGCTTGTACTATGGAACCCAGATAACTGATATAATACATATAGGTACTACTTTATTTTTGTAAATACATGCTAAATTACACCCAAACTCAGGACATACATACATCTTCATGCACACAAATGTATGTCCTGTGTGGGAATGGAAACCACGATCTGCGGCGCGATAGGTGGAGTCTTAACCAACTGCGCCAACTGGCCCGTCGTCAATAAATACCATCATCAGCACATCCATAGCACCCACGCATCCTTCCATATAAAAGGTAAAAGAAAGCACAAAGAAACCATGTTACATAATTAACGAGGATTCTTCATGATTAAGAAGAGCTCTACCTGAGCGTAGCGTTTATTCGCTCATAGAGCAGCTCGACTGGAAGTACCTCCACCTTACAGAATACCGCAGCCAAATAACTTTATGTTGTGTAAAGTTGTGTTCCTGCGCGTGAGTAAGGTAACGCGTGATCAAGCAATACTTCTTGTGTTGCAAGCGTCCATATGACTACGGGAGCCGCTTACCATCAGGCGGGCCGTAAGCTTATTACCGACTTAGTAACACAAATCGGGTTCATAAACCAGATCGATTGAAGACAAAAATAGCCGGAAAACGTCTAAGTCAGGCAGACAATAATCTTGCTACAGAAAATAATCTGAAACTTATTCTGCGATACGGTGATAATGAAATTAAAGTTGTAGCACGCTACGATGGCCGTTTTGACATAAGGGTGTCTCTCCCGTATTATAGAACGTCATGCATTGAGAGTTTTGAGTCCACATAAAAAAAAAATTTGAACATGCACCGATGATATTTTCGATTATTACTTGATCTGAGTTTTGATCTCGTTCTATAATAGACATTAGTGCCTCTTTTCTGGCACAGTTAATAGATGTGGGCTGTTAAAAACGCCATCGTAGCATGTCGCTAGTTTAATTAATGCATTACGGTCTATTAGGGTTCCGTTTTGTGAGTAGGGAACGGAAAAATTAAAAACCGCCTGAAAGGCCCATTAACCGTGAAAAACAGTTTAATGTGTTACCAGTGAAAATAACAGTAATGGCCATCTCACCGCAAACGGATTAAGGCATTCATGAAAATGTATGCTACTATTAAACAAAATTTTCAGGGATGACCAATTTTTTTACCAATTCGTTCGAGTCTGAGAAAGTGTCTCAAGGCCTGTATGAATGAATAAAATCAAATACTAATTTATTAAGTGTAGACCCTGATAATAAGGCATTTATGCACTTAATAGTTGAATCTACCAAATTGGTACTGTTAGGATGGCGGTCCGTAGTTTATTTATAACAGTACCATACCAATAAAAATATTGAGTACTCTGTCTCTACCAATAAAAGTATTAAACTAATTTAATTGCCTTATATCGGTTAAATTGAATAATTCTAATTATTGTTAGTGTTCCGTACCTAGACGGTGCCAATGGGAATAACTAAGCTTTTGTTCGTCTGTCTGTCACGTCTTTTTAATCATAATACGTAGTCTCTTCTATAGAAAACCTGCTACAAACCTAAACAAAACTACAAAAAAATAGTTTTTGTTAAAAAAGTAATTTTTAATACGAGCTTTTTTTGGTGAATGTACTTGCATTGCCTTCAAACATGCAAATTTATACCAAATATCAAGTCAATCCGACCACTGGAAGTGGGTGAAATACTACTTGCAAGATTCCAACCAAACAAACATAGTTACATACATAGATTGCAAGTTAAATACACGTCAAAATGTATTTCTTAGATTTGATAGACGTTAGTAATAAATTATGTTGTCTGGAAGAAATCGCTTCTCAGCGATAAGACCGCCCATTGTACAGTATTTTAATATTTAAGAATTTATTGTTATTGTGATTTTTATACTTGTTGGTGTACAATAAAGAGTTATCTATCTATCTATCTATGTGGTAAAGAGGAATTTTGAATCAATTTTGACAAATTTCTCTCGCAAACTTTTTCAGTATCTATACAGAACAAGAAGTATTACGAGCGATATAACAATACATTAAAAAAAACAATAGAAAAAACACCGCTGTTGTTCTCGCTACTTGGACATGAAAAATATTTTTCATTTCCGCAAAGTATCTGAGTGATTAATTTTCGAGCGCCTTTTGTGTCAGGTGTAGAATGGAACGTTTTAAGAATTAACTTCACACAAAATACTGAAAATTTCAACACCTGAAAAATGAAAAAGCCGTTGTAGCTCACTGGTAAACAAAGCTACCTATGCCTAATATCATTTTTACAAGCATTTATTTTTTGCAATGTTGGTATGTATGTATGTTCGGGTGGAATCTTGCAAGTTGATTTTCATCCACTTCCAGTGGTCGTATTGACTTGATATTTGGTATACATTTGTGTATTGGATGACAATGCAAGTACAGTCAACAAAAAGTACAGTCACCAAAAAAATATTGTATTAAAAATGTTTTTTTTAACAAAAAACTTATGATGGTTGTACTTCAGGTCAGACGAGAACCCTTTTAGTGCTCCTGTCCGTACAGCTACAACTCTGAATCATAAAATTTATACAGTGCTAGATCAAGGTATTCGCGTTCGACTCAACTTCGAGAATTAAAAGCACTCCGGAACCTTATCATGCATGGTCCTACTGGCATTTCAACTTAAGCATTATCCGTGCTTCGGAGAGCACGTTTGTACTTGTACAGCCGTTGGTCCCGGCTATCACTTAATTGTGATAGTCGTTAAGAGGAAATGCTGGTGGCGTTTGTTCCATACAAACGTCTATTACGTCAGTTTCCTCTGTGGATAATGACACTAGAGCAATGATTATTCTACCATGCAATCTGTAGGTACAACACCACTGTATGTCCCTCGGTTGTGTTTTTCTCCATACATTAATTATTATAAGAATTAGGAGCTACCTACCTCCTCCACCAAACCGCAGTGGACACGCGTGGTGGAGTATCTGCCCATTCCCTTTCACCCTCATTTGTGAAAGGAGGCCTGTGCTCAGCAGTGGGACATTATGAGCTGATGATGAATGGCTCGCAAGTACACTAGTAAAACAACAAATTTAGATCACAAATCCATACCATGTTTATAGTTCCAAATAATCCCCGCTAGAATTGAACAAAATAAGGCCTTTTATACGTCATATAAAATGTAAGTCTCCTTTATGTATTTGCCAATAGTGGATTTGAGATACAGGCTGTTTATATTTTTGATATATTTGTGACTTATTTCCACTAATATTATAAACTATTTTTCGCACACAGTTTTACCCGCGTTAACGATGTTATCCCGGGATAAAAATAATCCTTTATTCTATTACCCGTATAACCTTTCATTTTGATCGATTGTGTCGCTTAGGCGTCAACAACAAACAAAATCACTTTTGATTTTACTATTTTTCCGCCCTGCGTTACCCTGTTTTTCAATTTAGGGTTCCCTACCCGAAGGGTGCCAAACGGACTACTATTACTAAGACTCCGTTCTCAGTCTGTCCGTCCGTCAGTCTGTCAGTGGACTGTATCTCATGAATGGTAATAGGTAGACAGCTGAAATTTTCAGAAAATATGTATTTCAATTGCCACTATAACAACAAATAATAAAAAAAATGAAGCAACGTCTTATTTTGGTGATTTTTGTTTCATAGCAATAATGAGTTAGTTAATATTGTACGGAGCCCTCCGTGTGAGAGACCGACTCGCACTTAGCCGGTTTTTATTATACGACGGTAAACAAACTAACGGGCTGCCAACACACGAGGCATCACTCACGCGTTACTGATGTTTCCTCAATGAGCTCTGACAGTTTTACTCACGCGCAGGAACACAAAATCGGTATCCTGTAAGGTGGAGGTACATTCCCAGTCAAGCTGCTCCTTGAGCGAATAAACGCTATGCTCTACCTCTCATAATCCTTTTGAAGAAACCATAGCCCGGTGATAGGGTACTTTGTAGTACTCACCAAGCACCTACGTGTGTTCCGCATTTGACAGCTAGTGCCTTTCTGGGCGTTTGTGTCGTGGCTTTCTTGCCGAAGTCTTCTCAGTACATGTGTATATTCCGAACCGCCGGGCTACGTGATTTCATCCAATGACGCGCAACGACGAATACCAGTGTGATTGGATGAAGTTCATAAATGGTGTTCGTAACTAGGTGTTAGCACTAACAAAGATATGTGGTGGTAGAATCTACTATAGCGTTCATAAGTGCCTTATTAGAGCATATACTGAATAAATGACTTTGATTTGATTATAGGCTCTATGCTCTATGCTTTAAAACATTGCCTATTAAAAAAAATGCTGCATAGAATAAATAACAGCACCCTGTACAAGTTAAAGGTCTTTCAACAAATACATCAAATAAGGATTTCCGCAAAATACTATTTGATTCCATTAAGCTATTTGGAACTCATTCAAGATTTTACTGCAGCGTTCATGTTGAGACTTAGGGGGTCACCGCTCATTATAACAGCACGGCTACGCCTCGGCATTTAACTTGCCATGCAAGTGAGGTCTTTAAATCGTATGCGTTAATGTAAATTTTACAAAGACTAGATAAAATAGTTGACGCGTCGCGGCAAGCGCGCTTGCCGCTATAAACCACTAGTCCTGCTGACCACACGCTTCCAGCGAGCGGTCCGCTCCCTTCCTGCGTGACGTCAGAAAGCGTTATATAGCCAAAGCCGCGGAGCCGGTGAAATTGGTAACGCGGCGCTGCGCTGGCAGCTAGTGGTTGGATTGAGTTGAGGCGGTGCCGGGCCGTTGCTGCGATGGAGCGGTGCTGACATAGTGAGCGATGACCCTTATGAGTGTCAAATCATCTTGCGGCTGCTATTAGGTAACTTTTTCTCTTCTTTTTTACGATCTTAATTTCTATGCTTATGAGTGATTTCTATCATATCTATCTTATACATAATTACTACTTGGAGTGGTTGGTGAGATCCTTACCCATAACGCTGCAGACTTTGGGCTTGATTTTCACCAGTTTTTTTTATATAATTATTTCGGTAAACAAGCGTACGGCCCATCTGCTGGCAAGCGATTACTATAGCCTTATGGACGCTTGCATGTAACACTCATCACTCATGCGTTACCGAACCTTCCTCCACCCCGATGAGCTGGCGACCTTACTCATACGCTGGAAGGAACATGACATTTAGGTATTTAGCTGCGGTATTCTGTAACGCAATGCTCTACCTCTCTTTTGTGTGTGTGAACATGTTTTCTAGTTCTAAGATAGGGTTTCATTACAGAATACCCCGTGTGTTGCAAGCGCCCATATGTCTACGGGAACCTTTTACCATCAGGCAGGTTGTATGCTTGTTTACCGACTTCTGCTTGCTATGCTTGGTTTCACTTATTGGGAAGACACTTCATTCACGATGTGTTCTTATTTAGAGCACTAAACCTGCTACAATCGAATAGGCCTGTTTTGACAAGAGGGCCTGTCCGAGTTAAACAACAAATTTCCTGGGACATTCCTCACACACGGTCATCTGATCCCAAACTAAGCAGAGCTTGTACTATGGAAACCAGATAACTGATATAATACATATACTACTTTTTAACCGACGAAAAAACGGAGGAGGTTTACAAATCGACGCGTATATTTTTTTATTTTTTTATTTTTATGTATGATCACGCATAACTTTTGACAGAGTAGTCCAATTTTGATAATTCTTTTTTTATTGGATAGGGTATACCTCGAAGGTGGTCCCATATAAATATGGATAAAAAATACCTACCCTAAGGATGGGAAAATAGGCAACTTTTACTATGGGACCAGGGGCTCTACCGCGTAACTTTAGTGTTAATCGTAACGAACACCATTAATGAATTTCATCCAATCAGAGCCCACGAATGGTCATCGTCGCGACATACCGCGTGCGCATCATTGGATGAAATAATTAATGGTGTTCGTTACGATTACCACCAGTTACCCAGTAGAGCCCTAGCTTTAAATTCGAAAAAATTAATTCCGTTAGCAATATTGCTTAGCTTCCTTTTTAGACAAACATTACATTTAACAAATATTACAAAAAAAAAATACATAGCTACGTAGGTTATTGGTTTGTCTCCGACTGCAAAACCTTATAAAATTCAAGTTATATTCAAAATTATTGTTTGTAAATACATACTTAATATACATAATTACACCCAGACGCAGGACATACAAACATGTTTATACAAATGCATGTCCTGTGCGAGAACCGAACCCACGACCTGCGGCGCAATAGATGGAATCTTAACCAGACACTTAACCAACTGCGCCAACTGGCCCGAACAAATGTTTGACCATTGTCTGGTCCTGTGCAGGAATCGAACCAACGAACTGAGACATGTAGGTATACCAATCACGCCGATTGACGTCATTAACTAACATTCATCATCATCAGCCTATAATGTCCCACTGCTGAGCACATCCCTATTATTAACATTAATGACAGATAAACCCAACTATTCCAAAATGAACCGTATAAGTAACAAAAGGAAAAACAATCTAATTGTAACTGTTTGAAAACAGCGAAATTGGAAACTGTTTGTACGTAGTTAGTTATTGCGTCATTGTTAGTTCAGGGGTCGATTCTCGCGATGTCGCATTCGAAAATACGTGGTACCACTGTCTTATAAGTAAGTGATGACCACACAAAGTCTAGAAGACAATTGATTGCTTGGCGATAGATTTTCATCCAGACACAAAAAAAAAACATTCGTTCGTTGTTGATATTTCGAATATACGGACACGTTTTACATCCTCATTTATAATGCAGCCAACAAGGGAGTGGAACTTGCTTCCGGCATCTGTTTCCTGACTCTTACAATGCAGGGATTTATAAGGCCAGAGTGAATAGGTTTCTTCTGGGTAAGCGTGTCCATTTTAGGCCCCGTCATAGTCCTTTATGGACGTATCCGTGGCCAAGCGCATGACGAATCTAAGAAAGGCGGGTGTCCAAAATCCCTTCTACTGTGCTATGGTTTCTAATTGCTGAAAGCTCAAGCTCATTGAAGGATTAGATCACGACTTTTGGCATGGCATTCGAAGTAACAGATACTTAAATTGACATATTTTTCGCGAAATGTCGACTGTAACATTAATGCGAAACTTTGAGAATAGCGCCCCAGTAGAAATGAGTCATATTAACATTACTCCGAGACTTGCCAATAAAAACTGAATCGACATCAATGAACAAACGAAACTGGTTCATGTTTGTGATATAAAACCATTTGAATCCCCGAAAATAGTAGATATAATTAATTATAACTCCGCTTCAGAATGCCGTGGCCAAGATCGTGATCGAATCATACAACTTGAGATTTCGGTGAAGGAAAACATCGTGAGGAAACCACAGTACGGTGGTAGATTATTTTGTAGTACTTACCAAACACCTACCGATATTCACATGCATGTGGTAGCCAGTTCTTCTTTTGCCTTTGTGTGCTGAGAAGCAATTCTGTAAGAAATGTCACAACCTCTACGATGCATCCAGCGCTGTCATTACGCTCTGTCTCCAAAAAAAATTGCTTAGTCCGTCCATTATCACTGACACAATATCAAAGTCTCTAGTACCCTCGTCGTTTTTAGTAGTACCCTTACATAACTAACTACGAACCTAACTGGCCCCATGACCAAGTTAGGTTCGGGTACTAAAAACTTCACAAATCGAAAAAAAAACATCCCATCAATTTTGTTATGATTATGTATGTTTTTCAAATTCTGTAATTATGCCGATAGCAATAACTCAAAAAGTTTGGGATAGTGCCCTAAACCCAAATTCGCTTTAACCCTTAAGGTAGTTTGCCCTTTCTGACCCGTCTAAAATCTCCAACCTGTAAATGGATTATTCATATAGGCTAGGCACACTATATTATTTATAATTTTACAGTTTTCACAGGCTCTGCAAAAGAGATCTCACTGAGTCCATTGTTTTAGTCCCAATCCAATCGCTTACAAAACTCTATTATGGCGCAATTCCACGGAGAATTGATATGATTGTGTTTTCGCAATTGTATCTTATCATGTGAGATGAGCTCTCCGAGAAGATACCACTATGGCGTTGTGTGGATAGTATGGATTCTCAGTTGATATTGTGGGATTATTGTCAGGTCCAATTAAATTCCTAATTTCGGGACAAAAAAACTCAGGATTTTGGTTTTCAAATTGTTAGAAATATTTATATTTGTTGTGATTCACTACATGGTAGTAGTAGTCGGGCGTTGTGGTAATTTTTTTAATTTCAGCTCTTGATGAGTTTTTCTTTTGGTGAGAAAGCATACCAATCCAGTGCTAATCGGAACGTTTCCACGTTGCCCAGTGTCTTTTGTATGTTAGAAGGCTGACTTTCCTACCGTCACCTCATCAGTGGTGGAGTCCCTCAAGGATCAATACTCTGTCCCTTATTATTCTCGTTTTACACCAGCGATATTCCTAAAACTAAGGCGATGGCGGACCGCGGTTTTATATTCACGGCGGGTGCAATTGTCATTTTGTAGTAGTGCCATGTGTGACAAGGCGCAGTTACGCCCTTCCGCGCCCTCAGCGCCCACCAGAATTGTCCGCGTAAGGTTTAAAAGTCAAGGTTTTCTAGATATTTTCGAATGTCGGTTTTATTTCTTAAAAGTATTTTTTGTACAAACCCCGGCATGGTTCAGTGAAAGAAAATTCTCGGTATATAATTACCTCGAATATAAATCGGGGAAACAAATAACTTCACCAAGCCTGCGGGCTGTTCTAATGCTCAACCGATAAGGCGTGATTTGAATACCAAAATTGTTATATCTTTTTTCCCGGATTTAAGCAAATGTAAAAAAATATTAGTACGTACCTAGTTTGTGATGTCGAATCCAATTTTCAAACTTATTTTCGTTACGTTTATTAACAACAACTCAGTTTCGTCGAAAAGACTGAGTGGAATTTATTGACAATTTTGGCATTTAATAAAGATAGGGGAAATAATATTAGATTAGTAATAATTTGCCGCCGCGCTGGGGTACGCAATTGTTTTCAGTGCGATTAGAATGTAAATATTATGTAATAAATCTAAGCTTGTTTTGAAAACAGTAATTGCTGAGTTTATTGCCGGCTCTTCTCAGCAAATGCAACCTTCCGAACCGGTATTAGAGTATTAGAGTCAGACTTTTCATAAGTGCCTGCGAAGGTTTATTTGAATAAATGATTTTGATTTTGAATTTGAATAGAACCCACGGGAACACGGGGAAATATAAATTCCATAAAATCGAATTTCTAAAATGATAAAGTAAACGTAAAGAAAAATGTAAAACACTGGTATAAACGTATTGTTCGGAGTTACACAACCGAACAGCTCATCAATATAATTTAATGCACCTAATGCAACTTTTACACGCGTACATTTTGTACGCCTAATTTAAGTTAGTACGCGGTTCACCTCCATCGAACCAACACCAAACCATTTAAATATCGCGTATTCAATAACCATTTAGTAACCAGTAGTTTGTCATAGTTAATTATTAGTGTTTAGCCATACCATTTTATACAAAACCATTTAATTTACGTGTCTACCATTTCGTGTATTTGTTCGTGTGTGTTAGTTTCTAATAAACCATTTTTAAACCAGACTATTTGTAAATTACCAACATTACCCTAACCAAGAAGGAGTCTAAGCGCCGAGACAAACTTCTACATGGTCCTTCGAGCGTTAAAAAACCAGTGACCTTCGACAAGGTCCTTCGAGCGTTAAAAAACCAGTGACCTACGACAAGGTCCTTCGAGCCTTAAAAAACCAGTGACCTACTACATGGTCCTTCGAGCCTTAAAAAACCAGTGACCTTCAACAAGGTCCTTCGAGCGTTAAAAAACCAGTGATCTTCGGTTCGCGAGTGACTAAACCATAACAGTTATCGTAAAATCGAAGACCTTAAAAACCAGTGAATAAAGTGAACAGTCCGACAGGATTGCAGTGATTATACTGAAGAGTATCGTGAGGAGATAACCAGGTCAGATCAAACCATTATTTTTAAATTCTTGTAAGAACCTCATCGTACCACCATGGAAAATTATTTCCTTAACCAAACTGAGATTTACGAGGCTCTGACTAAACTTCTATCCAATTTTAAGAAAGAAGGCAGCGATAGGAAAACCATCGACAGCTGTAAACGCAGGTTAGACATATTAGAAACGTATTGGAAAGATTACCTAAGTAACCACGAAAAAATATGTGACCTCGGAAAATTTGACCACACCTATTTTAAGAAAAATTGCTTCGAAACGGGTCAAGAGATTTATATAAGTACGAAGGAATTAATTGAGAATACCATTGAGAAGCTATCCACCAAGTCTCAACCAGAAATGCCAAAACAGCAGAACAGCGACAGACCAAGTGTACCAGATGCAGAACCAGGGACCTCGCGTGACGAAGAAGCTCGGAACCAGAGTAATACTTCGTCATCGGGAGGTTACAGTAAGATGGATGAGAAGATTAAAAAACAAACCATTAATTTTAAAGCCTTCATGCGTACTGTAAAAACCATAGATATAGACCAAATGCAGAATAAATGGGAGTTTGAGGATGCCCTTAAATCTCTACAAGGACGTTGGACGATTATTGATAATCTGCATTGGGAGATAGAAGGTGATGAAAACGGAGAAAATCTGTGGTACCAATCAGAATTCAACAAATACGAAAACAAATTCATTGACTTGAAGAGAACCATAAATACCAAGATGTGGTCAGTGTCGCATCGTGAAAAATCAACTCCAAAGATGGATATTCCCGTTTTTAGTGGGAACTATCACCATTGGACTTCTTTTAAGGACTTATTCAGCGAAACCATTCATAAGAATCCCTCACTGTCAAATGCGCAGAAAATGCAGTTTTTGAAAAGTAAAGTGACGGGTGAAGCGGATCGTCTTATTCACCATCTTCAGATTAGTTCAGACAACTATGAAGTATGTTGGGAAATACTAAACCATCGCTTCGGGAACAAGAGACTTATATTTTCTTCTCATGTCAACATCTTACTCGGCCTTCCCAGCATGCAACAGCAGTCCTTGAGCATGATCAAAAAACTGCATGATGTTACCAAAGAAAGTTTACATGCGATTACAAATCTCGGAGCAGATATAACCACGTGGGATCCATTATTAGTACATCTATTGGCCCAAAAGTTAGACCAAGATTCGTTTGCTGAATATATAGAGTCCGTGAAAAAGCCCAGAGAACTACCAGCTCTTCAAGAATTCCTAGACTTCTTAGAAAGTAAATTTACCTCTTTAGAAGCATCTTGTCGTAAACAAGAATCTACCAACCAGAAAACTACTAACAAACCATCACCATCGTATCATAGTAATTCTTCATCAAACCAGAGAAGATATTTGAATCATTCAAATAATTATAACCAACCATACAATAAGCCTGACAATAACATGAAATCATTGCACTTATCCAGGTCAGTTACCTGTGTGTTGTGCAATTCTGACCACAGCTTATGGCAATGCAGCAAATTTTTACAAATGACGAACGATGAAAAATTGAATATAATAACCCAATTACACTATTGCGCAAATTGCTTAATTAACCATTTTAATAAGCCGTGTTATTCGAGTAAACGATGTCGCAAGTGCCTCGAAAGTCATAACACTTTATTGCACGACGCATTTAAAACTAAACCAAACGATTCAGCTAAACCGAACCATAGGTCCACGTCTCAGTTAGCTACCAAAGAACACGTGCCGACCTCTTATCATATATTCGCGGAAAGTATGTCACAGATTTTATTAGCCACAGCCATGGTCAAAGTGACAGGAGTTGATGGAAATAATTACACCATGAGAGCATTAATTGACCAGGGCTCTCAAATTTCATTAATTAATGAAAATGCCGCACAGAAGTTAGGATTAAAAAGAAACCAGTGCAGAGGAAAAATATTCGGAGTTGGAGAAAAAGAAAATCAGTGTAAAGGGATGATGAATATTGAACTGCAATCGTTGTATAATGAGTTTTCACTTGGTGCTAGTGTACTCATTATGGACCATTTAATCAAAAGTTTACCAAATACCACATTTACCAAACCATCATGGTCTTACATTCAAAATTTGAATTTAGCTGATCCAGATTTTAATGTAAGTCGACCAGTAGACTTGCTTTTAGGAGCAGACGTGTATAGTAAGATAGTGTTAGGAGGTATTTTGAGAGGAAATAAAGATGATCAACCAATAGCCCAACAAACGCAGTTAGGATGGCTGCTCTGTGGCTCGATAAATAATACCTACCAATGTAATGTAGTTTTGCATAACACTGATGACCTAAGAAGATCTTGGGAGTGTGAAGACATTAATCAACAAGATGACATATCTTATATCGATAATGAATGTTTACAACCAACCATTAATCGCCTTGACGATGGAAAGCATGAAGATCAACTTTCATTTAAACCAGAGTTGAAAGAAAAACTAGGCGCAACCAAACCATTAGTTATAGCTCAATTTCAGAACTTAGAAAGAAATTTGCAGAAAAATATTGAGCTAAAAACCATATACCAGCTTATGAATGAATATTTTAATTTTAATCATATAATACCATCCGACATAAATATACCACCAGAGTGTTATTTACCTCACCATGCAGTAACAAGAACTGACGTGATGACCACTAAATTACGTCTTGTTTTTAACGCAACTGCTAAATCAACACCAGAAATTAGTCTAAATTATTCCATGAACACAGGTCCTAAATTACGACAGGACCTACAGGAACTCATTTTCAAATGGAGACAAGACCAGTCTGCTTATACTGCTGACTTTTCGAAAATGTACAGACTGATAATGATGTACCTAGATGACCAAATATACCATAAAATTATGTTAACCAATGAATTGAAAAACCATGACTTATGGTGGCAGATTCCGTCATGGCTCTCATCATACTCAAAACCAGAAGACAGGAGAATTATTTACGAAAACAATTTAGAAACCAAAACAACCATTCTAAATCAATCCAATGCCATCACTATAGAAAACCAGAAGGATTCGACAAATAGTACCATGAACATTATCAATTTATTATTGTATAAATTCATCTATAAAATAACACGTATATTGGCATGGATACTACGAGTATTTATCTACAACAAGCGAGTTCGTCAACCCTATCTCACGTTACACAAGGTACGCCCCACAAAGTTGCTGGTTATCAAATCTATGCATCAAACGGAATTTCACAACGATCTACTTTATTTACAAAACCATAATAAAATACAAAAAAGCATTTCAAATTTTAATCCGATTATCAACCAAGACTTACCAGCAGGAAAATTGGCTATGGATTGCGTAATAGATACGCACCCTGGCGATGATGTCCTCAATCAAGCCGTCACATTAAAATCCAAAAACGCCCAGATGAAACGAACAACAGTAAAACTATATCAGAAACCAATACCAGAAGTTGATAAAGAACAGAAGAAACCAGACGAGAAGAAAAGAAAACCAAATATACCATTCGCAAAAGTAGTTACCGCGTTGCTATTTTTTATTACCATTTTAATATCACCATCGTCGGGACTACATAACATCTACAAATTCCCAAATAACCAGACGCTATATTTTGATCCTATATCCAAAGTACAGCTCATCAGGGATAAATGGACACTTATTGTATATTATGACATGGAACCATATTGGGCAGGCATAGAGGCATATAATAAAGTAACCAATTATATCGAAAAAATGTGTGTCACACTTCAACAACTATCCCATTGTAACATGATAGTAACTCAACAACACCACGAATACCAGGAGCTGAAATACTACAATGAACTCTTAATGACACAACATTACAACGTTCACGCTAGACGCCGCCGGCGCCGCGGTCTTATCAACGGTGTCGGGTATCTAGCAAACGATCTCTTCGGTGTATTGGACTCTCGTTTCGCAGAACAGTATGCTAAGGATATAGAAACCATTAGACGTAATGAAAAACATTTATCCAATCTTTGGAAAAACCAGACCTCAGTAGTTGAATCTGAGTTCAATTTGATGAAAAAGATGGAAGCGACCATTGAAAGGCAACATAAATTCATCAATAAACAGTTGAATCAATTTGACCAAAAAACCAGCATTATTCAAAATGAAATCCAGAACATATCTTACATTCAAGAGTTCACGCTATCGGCTATGGCTGGAAATAGCTTGCTACAAAGTTTGAAAAGACTTCAAGATACGCTACTAGATACCATTACTGATATTTCTAACGGTCAGATAAGTATACATTTACTAACACCAACACAGCTAAAGACAGAGCTCCAAATCATACACGGTCAGAATCGAAATGATCTTACCTTACATATTAGCAACATCGACACAGATCTTCAGTATATTTACCAACTCCTGAAAGTAAAGGCTAGAGCAACTCAAAGGTATGTAATATTTGAAATTACATTTCCACTCATAAGCACAGAAAGTTACCAAATATATAAAATTTTACCAGTTCCGCAACAAACCAAAGAAATCATGGTCACCATAGCGCCAGTATCTGATTATGTTGCAGTGAATCTGAAAAAAAGATTCATATTTTTCTATAACCATTAACGAATTGAATACATGTTTGTATCATGAAGAATCCTACATGTGTCAGTTACTTATACCAATTCTCAACCTGGAGGATAATGATGAAAGTTTCTGTGACAAAAACACCGCCAATCATAAATGCAAAATAAATAAATCCACTTGCTCCAATAAATGGATCGAGTTACATAAGACATCACAATACCTATACTTTTGTTGTGACGTCTACTCAATTAAAATCATATGTGATGATCAGGTTACCATACGAGAGTTGAGTCATGCAGGAATCATTAATATGGATCAGAATTGTATAGTTAAAGGAAAAGATTTCGTACTATACTCACTACAGCATCAATCTAACAAGAAAAATGTTGCACCAGATTTATATTCACCAGTAATTGACCAGATAAACCATATCGTCAATTTAAAAATTCCTGCTGATGAACGCCTAGAACCAGATGATAAAGAAATGAATTCCTCATTCTTGATGCTTGACAAGCAAATCAAGACGATGCAGTCTATTGACCCAGAAATGGAGAATATATCAACACATGATGTCCACCACTACATTGTTAGCTACATCTTGGTCGCAGCTGCTGTATGTGCTGCAGCTATATGGGTGTGGAAGAGCGGTCGTTGCCGCCTTTGTTCGAGACCTGCAGCTCGCCGGTGCGAGGACCGTCCGTGCCGACAGGAGTCGGTGGGATCAGCGGCACCCGCGCGGCTCGCGCCCTCCTGCTCTACCAGGGACGCTCCCGTCTACATTGTACCATCTCGAAAGCAAAATATGGCTGACCCGTGTCAGTCGAGTGAAAGTGAAATGTGTGAGAGAACCAATATTAATGTGCGTACGCGAAATTTGGCCAACCGATGGCCCAGTGTTAGGCGTAACGCGAACAATCATAGACATAATAATAAGGCTACGTTGCCTACCACCAAAGACAATCCTAGTTTTACCATAGATGACACTTTTGTTTAATTTAATGTTTTTTATAAAATTGTTTTGTATTTTTACCATTTTTTTACCATTGTGCTTTTTTATAAATTTGCTTTTATTATGTGTTACTTTATTTACACAACCATTGTGCTTTGATATTTTGCTTTTAAGATTTATAATTGTTCTTATGTTTTTCTTCTTTTATCTCAAGCTAGGGAGTATGTTCGGAGTTACACAACCGAACAGCTCATCAATATAATTTAATGCACCTAATGCAACTTTTACACGCGTACATTTTGTACGCCTAATTTAAGTTAGTACGCGGTTCACCTCCATCGAACCAACACCAAACCATTTAAATATCGCGTATTCAATAACCATTTAGTAACCAGTAGTTTGTCATAGTTAATTATTAGTGTTTAGCCATACCATTTAATTTACGTGTCTACCATTTCGTGTATTTGTTCGTGTGTGTTAGTTTCTAATAAACCATTTTTAAACCAGACTATTTGTAAATTACCAACATTACCCTAACCAAGAAGGAGTCTAAGCGCCGAGACAAACTTCTACACGTATAAACCTCAGAGTATATAAATACTACTATAAACTGTCTCGTCTATGTGTATTTGGCAACCAACAGATAAGGTCATACTATTACCAGATTTATCCGGGAACCCGGATAGCATTGCGATTATGTATTCAACCTTGTACTCGATTATCTCGCCCATAAATCGATATAATCGAATTACGCGTTTTACTTGGATTGGCCATGAATATTTTATCCCGGATAAAAATGTTTTTACTTCTTGATGTTCTAAGTTGTTTTCGGGGAAGCATACGGCCCGCCTGATGGTAAGCGGTTACCGTAGCCTATGGACGCTTGCAACACCAGGGGTATCACGCGCGGGTTGCCGACCCTGCAGAAATCTCTTCACACCCCTTTTGAAGAACCCCATGCTGTACTCCATTGGGAAAACCACGGCGGGGAGCTCATTCCATAGTCTGAGCGTCCGCGGAAGGAAGCTCCTTTGAGCCTTTTCTTTCTTTTCTTTTTGAGCTCTTTCTTTTCCCACCCAGAAGATATATTCAAGGAGTGCGCATAGCCTTTTAATAGCTTGGAATAAATTAACTCGTCTATCTTATCTTATCTTATCTTATCTTGTGCAGGGGCCGAGAAATAACTCGGACACTTCGACCCATTGGGATCTATTGTGGTCCCCTAGATAACTTACTCCTCCCCAGTCTCGTAGAAAACTCTTTTCATGAGTTTTACAACGAGGCTAGGAGATATGAGCCTATAGTCTTCTGGTTTTGGATATCCGATCCCTAGGAGACTCATTCGTCTAGCTACCACCGTCAAGTTGAAAATCTGTCACCAAGCATCTACTTACCGGTGATTACCGGTATTTTATTGTTCTGTCAGTGGGATGGGAAGCTCCTTTAAAACCGCACAGTGCGAGACCTGTCGATGGCGAGAGGTGCGGTGGTATAAGGTAGCCGTGGGCATCATGTCAAACAACTCCTCAGGACACTGTCCGTTGTACAAGCGTCAGAACACAAAAGGCTTTATACCTAGTGGCGTAGCTAAGTAACCAAAGGCCTGGGGCAAAAATAAACTAGGGCCCATGTAGGGCCCCAACTAAACTATTTAAAATTTTCATATCAAGCCATCTCGTCTTTACACCTGGAGCAAGACTACAGTCACACAGTAAATAAATTAAATTATTAAAAGAAACAAAAAACCCGACTGCGTAAAACAAAAATTAACTGAAAAGAGAAAAACAACAACAAAAACAACCTAAATATGTGTTTTTTTTGTAATATTTGTTTATCCCCGACTGCAATACCTTATAAAATTCAAATTTTTTATCCGTAGACGCCATATAAAAATAATATACCCTATGACACTCCCACAGTTCAGACGAATCTAACGACACCTCATATGCTTAAATCCATCAAGCCGTTTAGGCTGCAGAGCGTGCCAAAGAAATAGACATACATAAATACATACATACATACACTCGAAAAACATAACCCTCCTTTCGGGTCAGTCGGGTAAAAAAGACATATCGTATCATGTTCCGCCATCTTGTCCGTCATGATAATCCTTATGAAGGGTCAACAACTGTTTGTTTTTATGCCAAATATTAGGCGCCGATTCCACAGAGAGAGTTGAAGAGTTCTGCGTTTCTCTTCAATAACTCTATTAATAGTTTGTAAGTCAGGGACAGTCAGAGGCCGAGGGGCCCCCTGAGCTTGGGGGCCCCGGGGCACTGCCCTGCCTAGCCCCTGGGTAGCTACGCCACTGTTTATACCGCTTGTGAGTTATGCATCGACGACAATTCTAATGGCACATCGCTGAATAAAATCTCCAAGCTAATTTGCGACTTATGAAGATGCAGTCTTTGCCCCGATGTGATGCTGCTAGTTTCTATTGAGCTTTGCCAACTTAACCTTGTCTTCCAAGTGACTACAGAACTTATCGGCGCGAAGGATCCCGATGCTTTTCTTGGTGTTGAGGTACGTTGTGGTGGTAACCTTCCGTCATACCACAACTTACCATATGGTGTGATTGTGGTCAAGCGGAGCTTATGTAATGTAAAAAAAAGCGGCCAAGTGCGAGTCAGACTCGCCCATGAAGGGTTCTGTAGTAGCAAGTAGCATAATATAAAAGTTCTCGTAGTTCGTTGGAAGTGTCTCTCGCGCAAACTATTCAGTTCAGAAAAAAAATGATAACCTCAACATCATTTGCGAAGACCTATCCATAGATACCCCACACGATGATTGGTGATTGATTAATGATTTGATGAAAAAAAAAGTGAGTTTCAGTTTTAAGTATGGGGAACCCCCAAAATTTATTGTTTTTTTTTCTATTTTTCTGTGAAAATCTTAATGCAGTTCACAGAATACATCTACTTACCAAGTTTCAACAGTATAGTTCTTATAGTTTCGGAAAGAAGTGGCTGTGTGTGACATACGGACGGACAGACAGAGACATGACGAATCCATAAGAGTTCCGTTTTTTGCCTTTTGGCTACGGAACCCTAACAAACCAGACCCAACTGCTTTTCTATCGGCCGAGAAAACCCTATATCCACGTGAAAAATATCATAAAATATAAACATTATGACACGGAACACTTAGCCGCCATTACCTTAAATTACATAGCAATTTATTTCACACAAATACAAAGTCAAGAGATCTCTCAACCAATCTTAGAGGAACGATAAAATACTATATTTCATTGTGAACAATCATTTGTAGTTGTAAAAGTGTCCGCGGAGGCCTTTTCGGCCTCCATTTGAACGTGCTTTACAAGACAAACAAATATATCCACTTGGCCTACATTTTGAGACTTGAGCGCAAACAAACCAATTTGTGAATAGTGACTAGGGAACGTCTCCGATCATAAAAACATTGAGATATTATGGCAATGATGGCTCAGTGGTAGTAATGTAGAAAGTGCCGTGGGTTCGATTCTTTATGTGATGAGCTGTCCCACGCGGTTTCGCCCGCGGTATAAAAAGTAGCCTATGTCCTTCTTCATAGTATAATAAATTTGGCACGTTTAGGCGTGGCAAAATAACCTCGATTGGTTCAGGGGTTTAGTCGTGAAAAGGTAACAAACAGACTGTCGTCAGAGATACTTTCGCATTTATAATATTAGTAGGGATGCGGCTCTATGGTATCAACCTGTCTATGGGTCACTGGGTAGTCTGTGCATGAATGATTTTGTTTGTATATATACACACTAGCAGACCCCCGCGGTTTCACCCGCGAACGGTTAGATTTTTTTTGCGCGGAACACTAATTATTTTCAAAAATAAAAGTAGCTTAGTTACTCCTTATAACATCAGCTATGAACCGGAACAGACAGACAAAAATTTTTAAAAACTCAATCCGATTTTATAAAATAGTTGAACTCTATGTGAGTTGAAAGCTTGGTGCAATGCGTAGATAGGCTGTCGGCGTAAAGCGAAGAAGATAGCGATAGTTCGACATAATAACATATATATTTGGAATTTTAACATATTTAGACGAAATTATCTATACAATTTGCATGATATTGACAGAAAATACACTTGAGTATAGTTCTCCTTTGATTTACTTACTGTATCAGTAAAAAAAACTACTGACCGATGAAAGGTTATGTTTGGTTCATTTCGTTCACTACGGCTTTTACAGCGAATAACACAACAATTGTTTAAGACGCGTCGCGGGAAAGCTGGTGCCATTTCTGTGCAGTGGTGTCTTTATAATTTCCGATTTCTACGTCCAACGATGATTTCACCGTCGAGTAATCCTCGAAAAGCGGCAAACCTGTCACGCGCGGGACATTCAATTTTGGGCAAAAAATCGGGTTGTCTGGCAACGCTGATACAAAATCACAAATAACATACAAATAGGGTTTTACAGTACTGCTCTCATAAAAAATATCATAATACACAAACTTTTTTGGCCTCAACGACACTGAGGTCAAACAATAACAACCTATACGCTAGATAGGGACAACAAAATACGCTTAGTCCTGCTCACACATTCACATTTTGACATATGCGTACATCGAGGAACAATCCCTTAGAGTAGTAATACCGAGCAATCCGATTCCGAAACTACTCAGTGATTTGTCACTGATTTATAACAGTAAGGACCAATCACTGCATCGCGTGTTCTTGACTTGGCCAATCAGAGCGCATGAGTCCTCGACTTAGCCAATCGGAGCGCATTGTCGATGGTGGCAAATTGGCGGAATAGATTGCAAGCAAAATCGACGTCATTACGCTTCTTTGGGTTAATAGTTCGATGTATGCGTATCTTGGCCTGTCTACCTGTAATTCTCCGTCTACGGTGCAATGCAATAAGTAATCTTTAAAATTGGAATGTCAAATATCAAAGAATATTTAAATCAAAAGCACTAAGGAGTATTGATTAGGGAATGCAAAACCGTGGCAAAATGAAAACCGGTTTTTTTTTCGGTTATGTTTTTTTAATGTTCGCTCGTTTTTTTTTCACGTTATTTATATAGCTCGAATTATAGGTAATAACCGTGCCTAAGATTTAAAAATCGCAAACTGAGGAATTATAGTCGGTTAAAGTTAATGAAGAGAGTATAAAAGAAAACTCAAATTCATCATCACCATCTGCCTGCCCTGTTCCCAACCATTTGTGGTCGGCGCAATATGTACGCTTCTTCCATTCGTCTATTCTATCCATTATACCAACTTTCACTCCTTTCTTACTAATATCATCTTTCACACAATCCATCCATCTCTTTTTCATCAAATTGATGGAAATAATAGTTTATTTAACTTTGTAAATTCATCTTCAATCAGATACTCGTTTATATAGACTACACGGTTCCTTTCCTTTTGATTATATTTTACAACGAATGAAATCATAAAAACATGTCACGTTTGCTTGGTTTTTAATTGCTATGATATATTATGACTTTATGTTAAAAAATAGATCAGTAGAAGTACTTATATAAAAAATTATTGAATTATGTTTCGTATGTTATAGTATTAATTTCACACTTAATATTATGAACATGTCATATTGTAACGCCACAGCAACTTGCGTGTACACAAAAACGTGATTATGATTATACGAATGTTTTACTTAGATAAATTGTTGTCGTGCAGAAGGTTAAAAAATAACACCAATCAGTCAGCTTGCTGTTTGGCATACATAAGAGCCTTCGTTGACAGTAGTTGCTCCGATAGCATGACATTAATGCTGGCATCCCGCAAGGCTCTGGATTATCCCCAACACTGTTCCACCAGCATATTAATGATATACTCTCTATTGCTAGCATTCATTGCTATGCAGATGAAATTACAGGGGACGCTCAATACACGAGCCGTCCAAATAACCCTCGTTCTATATTGGAGAAAAGGCGCGAAGTACTTGTATTAAATCGAGAGTACACAAACTAGTGACTCCGATTGGGGTTGACTAAACTTAGTCTATTTCAACCCCACTAAGTCACACGCAAGCCTGCGCATTCACCGTTGCAAAAAGTCTACTTTCTGTGGCTCCTTATTTCTAGAACATGTCCCTCAACATCACGAAAAGCATTGGGATCCTTCGCGTTAATATTTGAAGCGACGTTCTGTTCCAAAATCATCTACAAGGTATCAAAAAAACTCAGTGTGATTAATAGAGCGAAGTAGTACTTCTTATCAAGACAAAGACTGGAACTATATAAGTCGCAAGTCCGGCCCAAGTGGAGTAATGCTGTCTTCTGTGGGCACCTGGATACCAGCTTTGGTATTTAGACTCAGTTCAGCGACGTGCTGTTATAATTGTCGACGATCCCGAGCTCACAAGTGTTTTAAAGCCCCTTAGTCTGAGGAGAGACTGCCTTCTTATGTGTGTTCTATTTCTTTTCCAACGGACTGTATTCAGAAGAAATTGTTTGACCTGATGCCCAGTTACCTTCTACCATCGTACTGTGCGGTTTCAAAGAAGCTTCCTATCGCGGACGCTCAGGCTGTGGAATGAGCTCCCCGCTTCAAAAAAGTTTGAGGGTTGTCAACGTGCGAGTGATAACCGTTATGTTGCAAGCGTCCATAGGCTACGGTAACTGGTTATCATAAGACGAGTCGTACGCTTGTTTGCTGCCTAAGTATTGTAAAAAAAATCATAAAAACAATCATTATTATAAGTTATTTTCTTACCAGCTCAACACAATACACATCAACACACTTCAGTTCATCACAAAAATACTCAATGCATTGCACTCAGTTTACAAAAAGGCGGCAAATCTTCCTTTGTTCGTTTTTTCAAACATTGAAAGAAAAACCGAAAAAAATCGAAAAACCGGTTTTGGTGCCATGTAAAACCGGTTTTTTTGATTGGTCAAAACCGTACCGAATAACCGGTTTTTCGGTTTTCGGTGAAACCGGTTTGCATTCCCTAGTATTGATATCAACTTCGATGCAAATCACGTAAAATAACTTTCAACCCCTTTTTTAACCCGTTTGGCGATGAGGTTTTCAATAAAATATGAAACACGTCTTCCATCAATTCTGTTAAAGAATGTTTATGCAAAATTTTAAGTAGATCGGACCAAGGAATCACGTTGTCCCATACAAACTTTGCCCCCGTTTTTCACCCCCTTAGGGGTAGAATTTCGGAAAATCATTTCTTATCTGATGCCTACGTCATACAAAGAACACACCCTCCAAGTTTCAGGTCTCTACGATCAGCGGTTTAGGCTGTGCGTTGATTGTCAGTCAGTCATTCAGGACAAAGCATTTTATATGTATAGATAGATAACATACCTACATTATACATTTTAATCGTTGAAAGATGGGATTTTAATTGGAATAAGAAAACAAGTGAAGATTCTGTTTTCTTTTGTTTTCTACAACATAACTACCGGTCCATTTAATTTACATTCATTTGTTTTATGATCTGTGAATCCTAGCACGTGACAGTTATAAAGTTAAGGTATATACACACCATCGTAGTTTGGAGCACACTATTGAATTTGGTCACGTTTTGTAACATTCGGGGCACGCGTACGGGAAAAGTTATATGTAACGGTAAACATTAGCCTCGTGACTTAGGCCTATATTATAGTTCGATAATCAAATTTTAAGTCCGTAAGTATTTATCGAAAATAAATCTTACGTAATATAATTTAAGCTTCAAATTCAATTGTCACCGACGTTCAAGTAAACTGCCGCTAGAAACCTATATAGGGTGACTGGTAATTAGTAAAAGATACTTAGACACATGATTGTACTCATGATAACAAACAGCTTTCACAAATGTCTAAATATCGTTTACTAATTACCTGTCACCCTATACCTATATGTAATATTGCTCTCTAAGTAAACCAGCACAAGTCACGCCGTGCATGGAGTACTGCTGCAATCTCTGTGGTGGAACCCCTAAGCATGACCTTTATGCTTGTCCATCGGTTGCATCCTAGACAACGTTTTAAGGCGATGATAGCTCAGTCGTAGTGGCGTCGGATGGTCGTCCCGGGTTCGAATCCAATGATGACTTTCGGTGAAGGAAAACATCCCGAGGAAACCATAGCACGGTGGTAGGGTACTTTGTAGTAAACCTGGCTGGCTACCACCCTCAAGTTAGAAATCTGTCGCCAAGCACCTGTCGGTGTGTTCCGACAGCTGCAATTGAGAGCCAGTTCCTTTTAAGCCTTGTTATATGGTGAGATTCCGGTCAAAACACACATTAAAAAAAACCTCATTTATAATGCGGACAGCAAAGGAGTCGAACTTGCTTTCGCCGTCTCTGAAAAAAATACTTTCGGCATAAATTACCGAAGCTCCTATCTGCGTATACCTTTATGTGGAAAACGCTTAGGATACCGATCACGTCTGAGAGTCTGATATCTCCTAACGACCTTCGCTACTTAAGACTTAAAGTTGGTTAACTAGAGTGCAGCATTTTAGGTCTTGTGTAATTTATAATGATGATTGTTGAATAATGTAGCGGACAGATAAGAGATATAATCCTTAATTAAACGAGCAATATTTGTATATATGTTTTGGGATATTGCGATCTCGAAAACGGCTCTAACCAAACTAACTCTTCCGCGTAACTTTGGTGGTAATCGTAACGAACACCATTAATTATGTCATCCAATGACGCGCACGCGGTATGACGCGACGATGAACATTCGTGGGCCCTGATTGGATGAATTTCATTAATGGTGTTCGTTACGATTACCATCAAAGTTACGCGGTAGAGCCCCTGGTCGCCAGACCTCATGGGGGAGTGGGGAAAGGTCGGTATCGGATGCTTCTTGTGTTGCAAGCGTCCATATGGTTACGGTAACCGCTTACCATCAGGCGGGCCATGTGCTCGATTACCGACTTAGTTGTATAAAAAAAAATATTATTGCTCTATGAGGGCTTTTGGGGGCGAAACATCGATCTATCTAGGACTCATCTCAGGGAAAACGCGTTTTTACGAGTTTTCGAGCTTCACGCAGATGTCATGATCGGTAATGTCACTGCAGCATATTTACAAGCGTTAGTCCAATGGTCGAAGCGTTAGAATTCCGGCTCGTAGATCGTGGGTTCGATCCCGAACCGATCGTATCTTTTTGTATTTCTTTGACCTTTTTTTTGTACACCGAGCAAGTCGGTTAACCATTCGTGATGAATTTTAGCATATAAGTAGATCATGACCTGGAATATGATAATAGGATAGGTACTTTTTATCTCGAAAAAACATTAGATCCGAAACCGGATTCAAAAATTAGATACTAAATTAATTTCAATTTCCTTGTTTCAGATTTAAAAAGAGCAACGAAACCTTAAAATTAAGCATAGTGAAAAGTGAATAAAAAATAATGCGTGATACAGTGGCTTTTTGCAACTCAAAAGTGTCTCGCTCGGAATCGCTCGGCAATTTCCGCGAGAGCTGTCAATGAAGATCAAAGATGGCGGAGAAGGTCAGCTGATCGACAATTCGCGCGCGGCCTCCTAGTGAGCGACGTATTAAGCGCATCATGGTAAGGGTTAATTGATTAATTAAACAGTATGTTATTGACTATTGTTATTGTTTGCCGTTTGTTATTGTCAGGCACTTAACAATTAAATATTGATAGGGTCTAATTTAGCGAGCGAGCTATGAAACGAGCTATGCTCGGAATTTATCTACGTGGCAGGGTCCAAAATGAGGATATTCGTAGGAGAACGAAAACGACGGACGTAGCTCGTAGAGTTAGCTGAAGTGGCAATGGGCGGGCCACATCTCTCGAAGAGCGCCGTACTGATGCGCGCCGAGCGGGACAACCTCCCACCGACGTGGACCGACGACCTGGGGCTCTACCGCGTAATTTTGGTGGTAATCGTAACGAACACCATTAATTAATTCATCCAATGAATTAAACATCCGCGCTCGCGGTATGACGCAACGATGACCATTCGTGGGCCCCTGATTGGATGAAATTCATTCGGTAGAGCCCCTGGTCAGAGTCTGGGCGCCGCTGGATGCAAGCGGCCCGGATCCGTTCGAAGTGGAAGTCAATGGGGGAGGCCTGTGTTCAGCAGTGTATATCCTTAGGCTGAAATGATGTGAGTCTAATATGTCGTTTTTCCGCCGGGACACGTAGTTTTCAGTGAAATTATATTATCAATGTTAAGAACATAGAGTAAGAGTCATAGAGGAACATTAATTTGTGCGAAGCGTGAACAGTTTTGCATATAGACGCATTCATAAATATATCGTAAATGCCAGAAAACATTTCGAAACCTATTCGGGAATTCCAAATCGATAACTAGTTATTGGACTTGTCATTAACATGATTATAGGTTGGGGCGTGACCACCGCCCGGCGGCACCTTGATTATTTTTTTATAAATGTACCTACTTAAAGCCACTAGGATAACTAATCTCCAACGAGGTTTGCAACGCATTTTTACAAGCTTTTTTTTAACTTGCAATGTATGTTCGGGTCAAATATTGCAAGTCGAATTTCACCCACTTCCAGTGGTCGGATTAACATGATATTTGGTATGCATTAGTATATTGGAAGACAATTCAAGTACAGTCAACAAAAAGTTATCACCAAAAAAAGCTTGTATTAAAAATGATATTGTTAACAAAATCTTATCAACCTATAAACATCGTACAGTAATGAAATGAAATAATTTATTAATTCAAATAGGCCTTCACAGGCACTTATGAATAGTCAAACTCTAATACACTCTAATACTCTAATGCACGGTTCGGAAGGTTGCTTTTGCTAAGAAGAGCCGGCAATAAACTCAGCAATTACTCTTTTCAACAACAAACTTAAATTTATTACATCAGATGTTTCCTGCAGAGCGAGCGCTACACCCAAGCATTTTTATCATTTAGATATTCGGTAATATTGTAGTAAGCCTTCTGTACTAAAGCACTCAGTACGCTCAAAGAACAACATACAGAACCGCAGCTGCGCGTGGGTAAGGTCGCCAGACCTCATTGGGGAGAGGAAAGGGTCGGTAAAGCGTGAGTATTGGAAGCGTCCATAGGTCTACGGTAACCGCTTACCACCAGGACCAGGCGGGCCGTATACTGACCCCGGAAAGCTAGTTTCTCATATTGGGCCAGCAAACTGACGCATGTTCGCTAATGTATAAAAAGAAATATGAAAATAACTAAATTATCACCCCAATAACCAAGTCCCAAAATAAACCAGTCGAATTTTATTAGATACGTCATCGAACATTGCGAGGAGAGTGATACGTGAATTTCATTTCCGCTAAATCAATTCTTCAGATGAAATTACTACGTCAAATACGAGAGTTCATTTCAGGAGCTTTGAGTACATTATTGGATTTTATTATGTACTTACATGCCAATAGATTCAATAAGAAAGAAAGAAAGAAAGAAAAAACAAAAAAAAAATAAGAATAACAAAAAACAGCACAATCAATTAGAAACTACACAAAAACGCAATGTTGCGTGATGCCAGGAATAGGTCTCGACTCAGCAATATGCTCAGGTTAGTAAGAGAAACTAACCCTCGCGCTGGTTTTCAGTCGAGGCCCACGTCCATGACATCACGAACATACAGTGACACAGAACACAATTAACAATTAGAAATATATAAAAAAAAAACATACTATTACTAAAATTTTGAATAATAAAAATTGGTGACTATACTTTTTGTTTATAAATAAAAAAAAAATAAAAAAATTGCTGCGGCGACAAATTGGTCAGACAGAAGTACCATATCTATCTATAGACGGTCGCCAGACAGTGCTTGTATCAAACAATAAGCAAGCAAAGTGAAAGTATAATAAACAAACTGAACCCAAAATACCTATTAATTTCGCTGGAGAGACGGTATTTGGCCTTACGTTTGGCCATCGACTGACCTCAGAAGAAGTTATCACGAGGCTGATTAATTTGATCTGAATCTTCGATCAAAGATTTAGATTTGCCTACTCATCTCAGAAGAAGCATTCTTCTGAAATGTGGTTTAGAGTCTGACCTATTTAATTTAAAATATTAGTTTCATAATTCCTTAGAAACAGCTAAAATGCCCCTTTGTCCTATAAAAAGTCTGAACTCCAAAATATTTATAAACTCTTCTCCTACAGCAGGTATTCGGCGAATGCGCGCAAGTGGAGGTGGTGGAACTGGTCAACGATGGGTCAGGCCTCGCGTTCGGCATCGTCGGAGGCAGGTCCTCTGGCGTGGTGGTCAAGAGCGTGTTACCTGGAGGAGTCGCCGATCGGGTGAGTTCTGGTATTTTGATAGCTTGAGAGTAAGAGAGCGGTGGTAGTGACGTCTAATCCTGGAAGAAAGGTTGCTGGTTCGTGAGCTTGAACTTTCGGTTAAGGACAACATCGTGAGGAAACCTTAGTGGTTGGGTAATTTTTAGCACTCGCATGCTTTGGCTACCTTAAGATGAAAATCTGTAGCCATGCACCTACACCGGTATGTTCCAGTAGCTGCACTTGAGAGCCAGTTCTTTTTCGAGACTTTGTGTACTTACCATCATCAGCCACATCATCACTGGACATGTTGAGATTGTCGTCAAAACACAAGCCTATATAATAAGTTTTGCACGGTGTACTATCTACCTGATAACCTTAACTTCAAAATTATCAAGCTGCCACATGATGCAGTTGTTAGCTAGGTTTTATAGTATCACCCATAAATACTTGACCTCGCGTTATCGAATTCTCGGTTGAATTCCATTCAAGCTTAGTTAAATCCCGCAGATTACCTAGATCTGTCTGTGCTTACGTAAGGAATATTTGCCATTTAACTACGAAGTTTAGCTCGCTGCGTTTCAATAAACTAGAATCTAGATAGATCTAGTTCAAAAAAGTGGCCAAAATTCGACAGTAAAAAGTTTTCTGCACTCCTCCATAAAAATTATATATGGCTTTCCTTACCTTCGTCGGTTCGATGATTTCTGATCACGTATAGATGACCAGAGAAGCATAAGCCATTACGGCTTCAGCAAAATTATTCAAATTGTCGTCTATGCTAACAATTAGAACAGCATTATTATCAGCATCCGCCCTCGGTCCTCCCTCAGTCCCAACGGAATATTTGTTCACATTATTAAGTTTACAAACTTAGTCCAAAGATGAATTTGTTATAATATTTGCGTTATCATCACATGTTTTAATTTTATTTTTTTACGTCTCGAGATGATGATTCAGTTTTTTCAAATTATCTTATTTAGTTAGTTTAGGTAATTTAGTTTATTTCATACTTTTTAGTGTACTTTGAAGGCGGTTTATTTTTTTGGTTAAAATGATTTAGTCTGCTTATTCTGGCATAGAATAAAGATTAAAGACATGCATGAGATTATTTTTATTTGATTACCTCTGGACCTTATGAAAAGTCTGACTCTATTCCTCTAATACCGGTTCGGAAGTGGCATTTGCTGAGAAGAGCCGGCAATAAACTCGGCAATTAATCTTTTCAAAATAAGCTTACATTTATTACATAATAGTTAATTACGTTCTAATCCACTGACAACAATTGCGGCGGGGAATACCTGTAGATATTTTTTAAATGACTGTGTGTAATGGCAGTGGTTACCATTTTAAAACTCAGGGCTATGTAGCTAAGCAGTAAACCATCATCTGATATGAAATTGTCTTCCCTTATTCCAAATATCTTCCGAATTCAAAATTAGCTTTTAACAAAACCTAAACGGTCTTATTACAAAAAATGCGTTAAACCTGGGTTTAGGCCAGCGATGGCAAAGCCAGATCTAAATCTAAACCTTTGGTTTTAAAATTTACTTTATAACAGTCGAACAATCCCATTATGTGCGATGGTTTATATAAACGAGTCTTTCATATGCGTGTCTACTATCTGTCACCTTAGATAAAATACGTGGCTGCCAGGTTTAGTGGTTGAAGTCCTAAACCTTATTGCGTAATATAAATTTTCTTAAACTACCCAGGTTTAGCCTGGTTTTCTCTTAAATATGGCTAAAACCATCTTTCGTAATAAGACGGAAATAGTCTTCATAAATTCTATAATGATCTTTCAAACAGATTTATTAAAAGGAAAATTCTAAAACAACACAGAATATTGTAAAGTCGTACTGGTGTTTAAAAAAAATTTGCTTTCCCTTTTTCTCTTGTGGATTGAATAATTTTATTGCATGTAGCTATCTCACTTTTTTTTTATTTTTTTTTTTTTTTTTATACGACTATGTCGGTAAACAAGCATACGGCCCGCCTGATGGTAAGCGGTTACCGTAGCCATATGGACGCTTGCAACACACGAAGCATCGCTCACGCGTTACCGACTTTTCCCCCCTCCCCAATGAGCTCTGGCGACCTTACTCACGCGCAGGAACACAACTTTACACAACATAAAGTTATTTGGCTACGGTATTCTGTAAGGTGGAGATACTTCCCCAGTCGAGCTGCTCTTTGAGCGAATAAACGCTATGCTCTACCTCTCTTGCACTCACTTCTCACTTGCGTTAATTTCAGAGTAATTTGCGTTTGATGTTATTTTCTTATGGAAATAGATGGTTTACTTTGACGACGTACAAAAAAAGCTGTGCGATTGCCAAAACTGAATCGCTTATTATATTTTGGGTTTCTTGTTTCATAATCTAATTTCGTTATCATATTTCGTTTCTCGTTTCCACTGCCAGCTATATTGAATTTTTACTTTTTGTTACCTACTTATAAAATATAAGAAACTAGCTGCCCGGCGCGACTTCGTTCGCGTGGTGTGTTGACATAACAACATGCTTGTACTGTCAACACTGAAAAAAGTTTCAATTTGACAGCACAATCCCAATCTGAAAAAAGTTTAAATTTGACAGCAAAATCCCCATTAACAAAATGATCCGTCATTTATTCAATTCATTTGTTACATAAAATGTGATAAATGAAGAATCGCTCGAGCGATTTTGTGCAAACTTCACATAAACCATCTACTAAATAGTCCGAACAAAGCCTAAACACTTGGTTTGGATAGGTGAGCGCGTTCTTGAGTTATAAAATTACAACGAAAAGTGGCATTGATTTTTATATATATAGATTAAACTTTTTATGTAATTGCTATGTTATCTGTTTAATCTTTTCAATGGAAGATTTTATTTTGAGTAAAAAATGATTATAAGTAGGTATATTGAGAATCTAGTGTGTGTGTTCCAGCTGCACTTAGGAATCCATTTCTCTCCTATTTTTAATTACTTTCGGCTTCATCATCACTGACCATGTTGAGATGGTGATCAAACACAAATCTGATCGTGTATACTTATCTGCTTCCACGTGTTAAAGATGTTTATTCTGTTTGCAAATCGCACTAAACTAATTTTAATCACATTACATTATCCTTACAAAACCTTTGAAAAAGGATGATATTACGACGGGCCAGTTGGCGCAGTTGGTTAAGACTCTGGTCAAGATTCCACCTATTGCGCCGCAGGTCGTAGTTTCGATTCCCACACAGGACATGCATTTGCGTGCATGAACATGTCTGTTTGTCCTGAGTCTGGGTGTAATTAAGTATGTATTTACAAACAAAAAGTAGTATATGTATTATATCAGTTATCTGGTTTCCATAGTACAAGCTCTGCTAAGTTTGGGAACAGATGACCGTGTGTGAGGAATGTCCCAGGATTTATTATTTCATCATCATCATCAGGCCATAATGTCTCACTACTTGTACGTAGTATTTATATACTCTGGGCTACTAAGCACGGGTCTCTTTTCACACATGAGGTTGAAAGAGAATGGGCAAATACTCCACCACGCATGCTCACTGCGGATAGGTGGAAGAAGGCTGGTGGTCAACGTACTGTTGGAATTTTTAAGCTGCCTAGGAAGCCTCCAACTAGCTTAACGACGTGATAGCTGGGACCAAAGGCTTTACGTGACTTTCGAAACACGGAAAATACTCGAGTTGAAATACCTCTAGGCGGTCATCTATCCAGATACAGTCCACTCCGGTGATTGCTTAATTTTGCCATCACGTTACATGCGGGTAACGTAAATATTTAAAGCTGAGTCTACTTCGTTTTCATTTACGGGTAAATACCAACCGACATGACCAATTTTCAATGCCACAAACACTTTATAAATTTCAAGTGGTACAAGGGCTCGGCTGAAAACCACCGCTGAGTAATTTGCCCTCACGGGGCTTACTTAGCAAATGCTGATGCCAAGTCCCTTTCCTTACACACTGCTTATTTTTGGATTTAAAACTTATTCTTTGTTTATTTTATACTTTTAAGCTGTAAGGAATACATTATTTTTTTCTTTCTTTCTTTCTTTATTTCTTTATTTCTTTCAATGGCGACGTTCACGTTGTTAACAAGCTATTGGTATTGGACTGATTCTGTTTTATCTTATGTTCTTTGTTAGAAAGAGATGTAGAAGGACTAAATTAGTTTAGTTTGTAAACAACAGAATCAGCAACGGTGTCATTATTACCATGACCTATATCCTCTATAGTTCAGGGATAAACAAGAGTACACAATTAGCTTTTTTTATTAATTATTATTATATTTCTTTTATTAATTAGGAAGCGCTCGTGGTGTAGCATGATTAGCCGTTCTTAATCGATCGGCAAAGTTAAGCTGCGTCTGTCTTGGTCGGTACCTGGATGGGTGACCGCCTAGTGGTATTTCAAATCGAGCGTTTCCGTGCTTCGGAAGGCACGTAAAGCCGTTGGTCCCGGTTATCACTTAATTGTGATAGTCGTTAAGCTAGTTGGATGCCTCCTAGGCGGCTTGAAAAAATCCAACAGTAGGTTGACCACTAGCCTACCTCCACCGATCCGCAGTGGGCACGCGTGGTGGAGTATCTGCACATTCCCTTTCACCCTGATTTGTGAAAGGAGGCCTGTGCTCAGCAGTGGGACATTATAGGCTGATGATGATGATGATGATGACACAATTAGCGACATGTCGTGTTGTGTAATTTGTAAATAATACTAGTTGTTTGCTCTTTACTTCCTCTAGTTTTTGTCATTATTATGTTTTACTAAACGATAACACGATGGTTTTTAGTATGGACTGTTTATATATTACTCTGTGATTTTTAGGGTTCCGTAGACAAAGAGCAAAAAACGGAACCCTTATGGATTTGTCATGTCGGTCTGTCTGCCCGTCCGTATGTCACAGTCACTTTTTTCCGAAACTTTAAGAACTATACTGTTGAAACTTGGTAAGTAGATGTATTCTGTGAACCAAGAATAGAAAAAAACCAAAAAAAATTGGGGGTTACCATACTTAGAACTGAAACTCAAATTTTTTTTTCATCAAACCCATACGTGTATCTATGGATAGGTCTTCAAAAATGATATTGAGGTTTCTAATATAATTTTTTTTCTAAACTGAAAAGTTTGCGCGAGAGACACTTCCAAAAAAAAAATGTGGTAAAATGTGTGCCCCCCGTAATTTCTAAAATAAGAGAATGATAAAACTAAAAAAAAAACAGTTGTTCCTATGCTCCTACTAAAAAGGACAAAAGTCGATACTGAAAATCGATGGCTAGTGTTTTTTCTCGGAAAATTACATTTAGAATTGTCTATGGCTTCTGCAGGCGTTCTCCATCTTCGTGTTCGTCATCGTCCTTTATTATGAGTCCCTTTAATCCCTTTTAAGAATCCCAAAAAGAATTTTCCAAATCGATTAATAAATGACGGAGTTATGAGGTAACAAACATTTAAAAAAAATACACACGAATTGAGAACCTCCTTTTTTTGAAGTAGTTTAAAAATACTTATATCGTCTTTATAGCGAAACCATTTCCTCAACAGGATGGCCGTCTCCGATCAGGCGATATGCTGCTTCGCATCGGAGCAGTGTGCGTGGTCGGTATGTGCGCGCGGCAGGCGGCGGCCGTGCTGCGGCAGTGCGGCGCGTGCGTGCGCCTGCTGGTCGCGCGGCCGGCAGCTGCGGGGGGCTGTGCCAACAATATGCAGGTGGGTGTACTGCACACTAATAACCATTGGTTTTTATGTTACCTTACTGGGTATCTTGCTTGTTCTTCTCAGTTGGAGGCCGACTTACGAACTGGTGTTGACTGTAGTAGCTTAGACCGTAGCCTAGGGCCTAAATTGAATAATAACTTTGACTTTGAACCAGGAGTCAACGGACTACTCGGGCTGTGGAATGAGCTCCCCGCCGTGGTTTTCCCAATGGAGTATACCCAATGGAGACCGTAGCCTATGGACGCTTGCAACACCGGGGGGGGGTATCACTCGCGCGTTGCCGACCCTGAAGAAACCTCTTGACACCCTTTTTGTGAAGAACCCCATGCTGTACTCCATAAACCACGGCGGGGAGC
The DNA here is from genome assembly GCA_947623365.1 of Achlya flavicornis. Taxonomy (NCBI): domain Eukaryota; kingdom Metazoa; phylum Arthropoda; class Insecta; order Lepidoptera; family Drepanidae; genus Achlya; species Achlya flavicornis. The sequence continues at coordinate 10,373,608 of OX392491.1, forward strand.
TCATTCCACAGTCTGAGCGTCCGCGGAAGAAAACTCCTTTTAGCCCGCACAGTTCGAAACAATTCTGGTTTCAATATGTGTGGATGTATTCCCCGTCGATGGCGAGTGTTGCGATGGTGGGAGGCAGCCGTGGGCATCAAGTCGAACAATTCTTCAGAACACTGTCCGTTGTACAAGCGGTAGAACACACATAAGGAGGCAAAGTCTCTCCTCAGACTGAGGGGCTCTAAACCGCTTGTGAGCTCTTGTGAAATCACATCTCTACCTACAAACGTTATTGAAATATAATAGAAAAGTAGTTTTTGCCGTTCTAGGGTTATTTTGATGGCTACTTTTATGTTGAAAACAAGCATTGGACTTATTTCCCAGGATTAAATTTCTTACATCCTTTTCTTATGTTCTTCGTTAGAAAGAGATATAGTGAGACTAAATTAGTTTTGTTGTAAACAACAGAATCGGTACCAATAACAAGTTTTTACAAACATTCACGCTAATGTGTAGTAGATAGCTTGATTAGTTATCTATATAGACTAGCCACCTTACTCATAAAGCGCTATTAAACTTTTTTTTTTTATATACCATTGAGTTGGCAAACAAGCATACGGCCCGCCTGATGGTAAGCAGTTACCGTAGCCTATATAGACGCTTGCAACACCAGGGGTATCACTCGCGCGTTGCCGACCTTGAAGAAACCTCTTCACACCCTTTTTGAAGAACCCCATGCTTTACTACATTGGGAAAACCACGATATAACTAATATACTGATTAAATGGTCATATTAACCGTCCCTTATTTACTGAAAAGAAGTTGGCTTAAACAAGCTAAATCTGTATTTACACCGTTGGTAAACTTGATAATTACCACAAAATGAATTAAAACACTTTCTCCAATGGCCGCCATTATTACCATTCTACTTTTCTGGTGTTGCCATTCCTCGATATTCAAATACACCATATCAAAATAAACCGTTTTACACTTTCATAATAAATAATGCTGACAATTAATTATAATTAATCAATATTCAATGGTATGAAATTAAATAATATTCAAATAATATAATGTTAATGCTAACAGTCACATTATTTGACAATGACAACAGTGTTGTTATTTATGTGACCCTATAAACAGTATATTAGTTAAATAACGTTTTATGAGTAAGGGGGTACATGTCTAATATGATATTCACGCTTACAAAATTCTTTTCTTTTCAAAAGAACTTCTGGCACCCGTGTGAGCGCCAGTTCTAAGCACTTGCCTATTTTAGACGTACACTCTAATTGGAAGGCAAGGTGAGAACTTCTCTCGAGCTTTGTAACTCGTGTCGGTTTAACTAAAGTCGCCAATTAACGCCGCTCGCCTAACTCTGACTTATTTATAATTTGCGACTCACTTTACGATGTTTGAGTTGAGTTTGAATTCAATGTTCACTTTTAGTTTACTTTTAAAGGAATTCAGGTTAATGGTTCAATAGTTGGTATGTGCTCCTGTTTTATTGAGTCCTTGTTATTTTTTTGAAACAAGCTTACCGCCCACCTGATGGTAAGTGGTTACCGTAGCAATATGGACGCTTGCAACATACGGGGCATGCGTTACCGACCTTTCCCCCGCCCCGGTGAGTTCCACTCCCTTGCTCTCCGCATTATAAATGAGGATGCAAAACGCTGTAATTTTCGGTGTGTCAACAACTTTCGGGTGAAAATTTTCCCGGCGTCTTGTAGTTCGATGTAAGAATGGGGATGGGGATGGGGACCAGTTCCTTCTGGGTGAGCGTGTTCCATCTTAGGCTTCGTCATCGTCCCTCATAGGCGGGTCAGTGGCCAAACTAAAATACCATTTAATTAAAAAGAAAAAGTCACTACATATTCTCTCCAATTTATATAAAAAACATTTTCATTGCTGTCGTCTGTTTGTACGTTAGTCGAGATAAATATTCTCGGGATAATTTTGAAATTATATCGATTATGGTGTATTTGGGCTTAAAGCAAGGTCTCACACGAAAAGTAGAGACACAGATGAATCATTATTCTGTTCTTGATTGTTACATCTCTTTTGTGATTACTAATTTTTTCAGTTGTATCTTTAAGTGTGCCAGAAACTCACAAGGGCGATTTATATAGATAAAGATAAAGATATTTATTTGCGAGAATATGGTAACAAATGGTATGGTATTATTAATATATGGTATCACATATTCTGCCAGTTTTGGCATGCAAAATTTGCAGCTCGCAGGCGTGCTTGCTTCAAAAAACAAACAAAAAATTACATTAAAATTAAATTTCAATTATATTAATACAAATGTCCTAACTCATAAAATTAAATAAAATGTCTAAATTGTGCCTATTTTGTCAGAAGCTCTTTAACAGAGTAGAAATTCTTCTCGCCAAGCTATGTTTGAAGCCTGGATTTAAAATATTGAATTGGTAATTTCGTAATGTCACGATTTTTTCTTTAGTAACCGAGTAGACAAATTTGGCTACGTATTACGGCTCTACAACTAGTAGATGCAATCAATACACAATCTAACCCTGAAGAAATTATAACCGAAATAAAATATTTACCCAAATTACAGCCAGATACATTCGTATTATAAATTGACCAACCCCTCATGCCAGCTTCCCGCAAAATTTCCTCCAATCCCTTATACTCGTCGCTCGTTGGTAATGAAGTGACGTCACATCCGGGCGGACGGCGGATGCGGATGCCACGTCACACGGGTTGCGTCGGATGTTGGTAATAAGTACCGCCTGCCTCGGGGGCAATTTGCCGCTGATTTGTTGGGAATTTTACACAAACTTTTTGTCTTAAATTTTGCCAACTGATGATTGTTTTTTTTTTGCTTTGCAACGTCTCTATTTTTATCCTTGTTATAAGTGGTTACCGTAGTATAACCCAACATAGGTTCGAAAATAAGCCATCTCGAAATCTCCACCTGTTATAGATGCTTGCAATACGAGGGGAGAACCTCTTCACACCTAGAAGAAGGGTTCGAAGAGTCTGTCTGTTCCTGCAGTAGAAGGGACAAAGGTATAAGTACAATTTGATTACAGCTGATCCGCCCATTGCCAGCATAGTGACTCAGTGACTCCTCATGGAGCTCTGGCGACCTTATTCACCTCAGGAACACAAAGCCACCTAGCTGCGATCATCTGTAATCTGGAAGTACTTCCCCACTTACCTCCTACTTCGGATAAAAGGGACCTTAAATAAGATCGCATCAAATTCTTTTTCAAATTTTGTAAGGAAGATAGTAAAATATTCTAGCATCAGCCATCATTTCCAGTCCCTTGGAGCATCGCAAGCGCCGGTGGTGCCGTCCCGTCTGCTGGCAGACCCTATAGAGCTGGAGCGTCGCCTGGCGGAGGCGGGGCACGACGGCTTCGGAGCGCTCTGTGAGGACGCCAGCCCGCCTTCACCGCCGCCTACCATCATCGAGGAGAGGCTGCATCATAGAGTATGTCATCATCATTATCTTAACCATAAAAAAAATGTTTATTCTGGCCAATACATAAAATTATATTAACAACAAATAACTTAAGAGAGGTAGAGCATAGCGTTTATTCGCTCAAAGAGCAGCTCGACTGGGGAAGTAACTCCACGTTACAGAATAACGCAGCCAAATAGCTTTATGTTGTGTAAAGTTGTGTTCCTGCGCGTGAGTACCACAGCTTATAGGGGAGGGGGGAAAGATCGGTAACGCGTGAGCGATGCTTCGTGTGTTGCAAGCGTCCATATGGCTACGGTGGCCGCTTGTCAGCATGTGAGCCGTATGCTTGTTTACCGACTTAGTTATATAAGTGTCCTTTTCAATCCCAAAGCCGCTTCGTATCTTAAAGAACGCTTTGATTTTCATAGTTCTCAACTGCATCTACTTCGTAGATCTTGCGAAACTCTTTTAAAAAATCCTCCTCATGTATCTCACTCTTATTCTCAATCTTTCACTGTGCAAGCTTTCTGTCTATGGAATTCTCTTCCAGATGAAATCAGACGAGCTCAGAAGATAGATTCTTTCAAACATCTAGTGTTATCATATTATTCACTCTGAAAGAGTCTATTATTATAATTATTTAGTTTATTTCCTTTGTTCTTGCTACTTATTCTCGTAATTTTTTATTATTCTAGTATGTCGTTATTGTTTTTTATCTATTTATTAGTTTAATTTATTTTATTTTCATTTTATTGTATGTATTAGTATTTCTATTTAGGTTGTTCTACTCGGGCCATAAGTACTTTCCTATTACCCAAAGGCTGCCTGGAAGAGATCGCTTTAGCGATAAGGCCGCCTATGTTGTGTTCGCCATTTTATTCTTTGTTAAATGTTATGTTTTGTTCTTTCATGTAGTGTGCACAGTGTATTCTATTCTATTCTATTCTATTCTATTCTATTCTATTCTATTCTATTCTATTCTATTCTATTCTATTCTATTCTATTCTATTCTATTCTATTCTATTCTATTCTATTCTATTCTATTCTATTCTATTCTATTCTATTCTATTCTATTCTATTCTATTCTAAGTTAAATCTTAAGAAGCTTCTAAGTCTGTATTACATTACAGAACGAGATTAAAACACAGATCGTCTCAATAATAGATTACGTTAATTGAAAATAAGCCTTATATCATTGGTGCAGGTTCCAAATTCACTTGTTTTAATTTCGACTCAAAACTTTACTTGAGCCTAGTCGTAAGTCTAGTCTTCTAAGGTCTCTCAATCTGTGTGTTAAAGTTTGCTAAAGTTAGAGGGATGTTTTCGAAAACAATTTCTTACAAAATTATACTTCAAAGTATGAAAACTACCTAACTCTATTCAATAACTTCTTATTATTTCTCGAATGCTGTTTATTTACAACATAATAATAGTGTATTTATTCATTTATTTTATGATTAGTTTTATTGTTATCGTGGGGAGTACTACAGGGATCCCAGCTAAGACCAGTGCTCTTCTTATTGTATATGAACGGTATTGGGAATTATTTATGAACACTTAAACGTTGTGTAAAGGCTGTCAATATCCTTTTTCTAGTCCCTCGTTGGATGAATGAACAGTTTATATGATAAGTAACATTGTGTCACCGTTGTAGCCGGTGGCGTCAATAGTAGCAGTAGTGCCTCGCGGGGCCCTCGCGCCGTCCCCGCGGCCCCCCACCTTCGTGCCGCCGCCGCCGCAGCCGCAGGCGCAGCCTCTCAGGTACTCTCTCCATAATATACTGGGATTCCGACCAAACTGTTACCTGACATTTAATTCCTATGGTTTGTTATAGCCCAAGAGATTCCTTAGACGTTACTATTTCAGGATTTGTAAATTATATCTTCCAAATTACGACCATTGCGATTACGGCATGTGAAAATCTTTTCTTGATTCAAGCTTATTTGTGTTGCTGAGTTTAATGTCCGCTCTTCAGCAATGTAACTTTCCGAATCAGTATTAAAGCCAGTAGGTTCATAATTGAATAAAGTAATCTTGGCACAAACATGTAGATCTTTGGTGGGATTTCGATAATGGTGATTATTTTTATTTCGACTGATTTATGGATTTCATTACTCAATTATTTTTTGAAGAGTACAGTATTATAAATATGTATGGAGTACCGTCATTAAACTTGGAAGCCTTAAAACTCTGTCTGAATTGATACATTATTTCGAAAGTACTCTGATGGTCATCTTAAAGGAACTAGTAGTATGAGCCCTTTCGTCCATGCAAGTCCTTAAGATCACCCATCATTATGTCTCGATCACAGGTTACCGCTAGACATGGCAGTGCGTGGTACAGGCGAGCCAGAGACCCTCAGTTACGAGGTGGAATTGAACAAGGACTCGGCTCTGGGGCTCGGCATCACCGTCGCTGGATATGTTTGCGAACAGGGTGAGTTGATAAAATGTGATAAAAACTTATTTTTGTTGACTGTACTTGAATTGTCATCCAATATACTAATGTATACCAAATTTCAAGTCGATCCGACCACTGGAAGTGGGTGAGATTCGACTTGTAAGATACCACCCGAACGAACAAACATACATACATACATTGCAAGTTAATTACAGTAGTACCCAACTAATATGGCGCAGAAGGTACATTTTCAAAGCGCGGGAAATGCTATTGGTCGGCAGCTGCCGCCATGTGTGCGGAGGGCTCCAGTTGCGAGTGAGACGGAACTAACAGCTGCACTGTATTATGAACCTTATAGTAATGATCTAAGGTTGATTGTAAGTTTTAAGCATTCTTTCGTTAATCTTCGGGCCATACTTACTTTTCTGGACGAACGAAGATTAACGACGCGCCTTATTAGTTGGATACTACTGTAAAAGCTTGTAAAAATGGAGGGGTTTTTACGTTTTTGTCAATGCATTGAACAATTAACCCAAAGAAGCGAATGACTTTCATTTTGTTTGAAAAGGTTTGAAATCTGTTCCGCCAATTCCCCACCACCATGCGCTCTGATTGGCTAAGTCAAGGAGACACTAAACATTTAGATGCAGTGATTGGCAATTACCATTGGATTGGAAATTTCGTTATAATTATGAAAGCTGATAATTCTCTACGACTTTGATTCTATACACTTTTTACCTATTCCCGGCGGAGCGGGTTGGATTGGTTGAGTCGTTTTATCAAAGAGTTCCCATGGCATCCATCTTCCGTCTCCATCATCAGATCAGATCCATGTCTGTCTGCATTGTTATCCGATTTACATTTGCAAAAGTTCAGCTCAGTCGGAAACCGGGATGTAGGTCAATATTAACTTGCAAGATTTGATTACAGACAGACAGACAGGTGATACTACATAAAAGCTTGTAATGAGCTGATCATCATCATCATCTGCCTGCCCTGTTCCCAATCACATGTGGTCGGCGCAATATGTACGCTTCTTCCATTCGTCTCTTCTATCCGTCATACTAGTATTCACTCCTTTCTTACCCATATCATCTTTCACACAATCCAACCATCTCTTTTTCGGTCTTCCTCTTCCCGTATATCCATCCACTTTCATATTCATAACTTTTTAGTGACGTGGCTTTAATTTCTCCTCCTAACATGTCCATACCATGATAAACGGTTCCCTCTCAACTTTTCAGTCACTGGCGCTACTTTCAAGCTTCCCCTTATGTACTCATTTCTTATCTTATCCATTCTTGTCACTCCACACATCCATCTCAACATCCTTATCTCAGCTGCATGCAATCGTCTTTCATCCGTCCTCTTTACTGCCCAGCATTCCGAACCATTCATTAGGAAAGGTCTTATCACGGACTTATACATTTTCCCCTTCAGCTTTAAAGGCATCTTGTAATGAGCTGATAACCTTGTTTAAACCAGCAATAATTCCGCTGTCCAAAACTCCAGAAACCTCATCCAAATAAATAATTGAATGCGACCTCATCTAAATGTAAAAAGCATGCATTGTACAGCGTTTGGTCCCACAATTTATGTTTTTCATTCCACCAAAGGAGAAATAGGTCAGCAATATAGACAATTTGCTCCGGGCGAGACCCGGATTACGTTGGTATTCCGTCTCTTTCGCTCGGTTTTCGTGAGTTTATTCGAGAAGCTTTTGCTATTTATCGTGATGTTTTAAAAGTAGATGCTTCGAAACATTTACGCAAAGAAGTGCAATTACGTTAATTTTGTTTGGATCGCAAATTCGCCATCACTGCCTTCTGCCACTGCGACATACAATACAATAACTAACCAAATTAGTATCTTCTAGCCTAGATGCTGCGCCAGTAATTCAAGCAGGCCTTTCTCATTTATTTGTAAGGTACACCAACAACGTACATACACAACATTTTAGACGGAACATAAATAAAGTTACAAAATCTAGTACATACATCAATTACAGGTATACACAACATTTAAAGGGAATTATACATTAAGGGTAAGATAATCAATCAACTAAAACATGAAAAAACACAACACATGAAATAAAACAGAGAAAAAAGAACAGAAATAAAATTATAAATAACATAAATCGACACAAATCAAATGAAATTAAAATACACCTTGAGAAGGATGCCGAACCTTACGCTTAAATGAGCAAAAACTATCAAAAAAGATATCCAAATGGACCTACAGATGCGGGTGCATTGTGACCAACATTAGTCTTAGACATGGATGAGTAGAACAATGCTTCATGTAAGAAACGTGAATTTGGCCGAGGTTCATTTCACGTCAATGCAAAACCTTTTCGAAATGTCAACTTATATTTAAGTTATATATCTCAATACCAAGTATTTTCGAGGGCACGAACTTTGAAATATTGAGCTGATCTTCGTAACATGATATTTTTGTCTGTCTGGGGAAATGTTTATTCTTGGTGCAGGTTCGACTTAGTTGGACTAGTTTTAAATGTCGGAGTTTATTCTCAATGCTTGATTCAGGGTTATTTTGAACTTTATAACTTCCAGATAACCTTTGGGTGAAGAGTACTTAATTAATTAATAGACAGTGGTGTACCTTTATTATGTATATTTATTTTTCGGACGTATAATTTGCCAGGGTCAAGTTAGTTCATTTGTGATAAAAAAACCGGCCAAGTGCGAGTCAGACTCGCGCACCGAGGGTTCCGTACAAACCTGTAGGTACCTATATAAGTAAATGGTAGTATAAACCTGAGTATTTGATATAAATTGCAATTTATGACGAAAAAAAAAACTACTTAAGTACTAGATCTCGTTCAAACCAATTTTCGGTGGAAGTTTGAATCGTAATGTACATCATATATTTTTTATAGATTTATCATTCTCTTTTAGAAGTTACAGGGGGGGGGACACATTTTACCACTTTGGGAGTGTCTCTCGCAGAAACTATTCAGTTTAGAAAATAATGATATTAGAAACCTCAATAATATTTTTGAAGACCTATCCTAAGACACCCCACATTTATGGGTTTTATTAAAAAAAAAATGAGTTTCAGTTCTAAGTATGGGGAACCCCCAAAATTTATTGTTTTTTTTTCTATTTTTGTGTGAAAATCTTAATGCGGTTCACAGAATACATCTACTTACCAAGTTTCAACATTATAGTTCTTATAGTTTCGGAAAAAAGTGGCTGTGACATACGGACGGACAGACAGACAGACATACAGACGGACAGACATGACGAATCTATAAGGGTTCCGTTTTTTGCCATTTGGCTACGGAACCCTAAAAATATAGTCGAATTTCGACTCATGGGCGACCTCTAGTAAATATAAAATGAAACGCTAGACTTGGTACACTTTATACGATATTCTCTTATAATTATAATAATGTATAATAGACTGGAAAAACCGAGGTTTGTATATCCAAGGTAAATACCTAAACCACTTAAGATTTGCAGACGACTTACTTTTGCTATCGGAATCGAGCCTACAACTACAATACATGTTGGACACTCTACACAAAGCAAGCAGACAAGTGGGTTTAGAAATGAATATCACAAAGACCAAAGTCATGACCAACTCCAAAAAATCAAAAATAACAATCGGAAATGATCAATTAGATTATGTAGATCAATATGTATATTTAGGAAAGCAAATGGGATTCAACAAAGATAGAAATGAACTTGAAGTGGAGAGAAGAGTCAAACATACTTGGAATAAATATTGGAGTTACAAGGAGATATTTAAAAGCGAAATGCCTATAAAGTTAAAAAAAAGGGTCATGGACTCTTGTCTCATTCCTTGTCTAACGTACGCGTGTCAAACATGGAAATTCACCACCAAAATAAAAGATAAAATAAGTATATGTCAGCGAGGAATGGAACGCAGTATGTTAAACATTAAGAAAATACAGAAGATAAAACATACTAAAATAAGATCCAAAACAAAAGCAATAGATGCTCTCAGCCATAGTCGGAAGTTGAAGTGGAAATGGGCCGGTCATATAGCACGTCTTGAAGATCGTAGATGGACAAAAACTGTTACGCTATGGAAAGGCCCATTGGGTAAGCGCTATAGAGGAAGACCGCTCACTAGATGGGAAGACGAGATTAAAAAAATTGCTGGCCCACAATGGCTAAAAATAGCCCAAGACCGGGAAAAATGGAAAGCTTTGGAGGAGGCCTTTACCTGAGAGGGGTTCCAGAAGAATAATAAATTACCTACCTACTTAATATATCATTTGTATATAAATTGCACAGATTTTTTACATTTTTTTGTTTATTTTGTATTACTGGAAATAAAAGGCTTTTTTATTTTTATTTTTATTTTTTATTTATTTATATAATAGAACTGACTGTATACATGCAAACAAAATTGTAAGCATTTTGTATTTCATCAGTTATCGCTCAGCTATTACGAAATCGTAAAAATCTCACAAATAATTCGTACACCATAACTCTCAGGCGCCAAAACATGAAAGTATAGGAACATAAACATCATTCATCACAACTTATGTTGCGGACTGTAACTAACTGCCGACAAACAAGCGCTGGGCGATACAATCTCGAAGTCACGAGACTCTAAACTTTTCCAATATGAACATTAGCATTGATGTAAAATATATTAGATGCACGATGCCGTGGAAAATTTTAGGTAGTAAAAGTTTTGCGTGCCGGCTACTCAGTTTGAAATCTTTAGTTTTAAACTGGGAAGATGCTTAGTGGTTTAAGATATTTTTTTTAGTATCAGTAGATACGCCTTTTGATTTGGATAATGGTGGTGCCAATAAAAAATGGGGGCAGTTTTTATCCCGCGATAGAAATTTTCGAAATTTTATTTTTAGATGAACTTAATACTTATAAGACTTAGACATTGGTTAGAATTAGCCATTTTGAGAATTGGCCATTTTACGCCTAAACAATATATTTCACTTATTTACCAACCCTAGAAATAAGGAATTTTACTAACCCATGGATCTGTGAAATCTGAATAAATTATTTATTATTATTATTATTTACTCTGGGAACATGTTCATCTGCGGGCATATAACATCACACACAAGGGTCTCACTCTTTGGGATCAATCGACAATCTAGATTTTTTAACATCGATGTACATTGTAGAGATTCTCTTGAAATTAACTGTAGCCTATCGTTTGTCGAGGCTATATTGAGGCCTTGTTTAGAGAGGGGAGGCTCAGAGAGGGGTGGACGGGTTGGGATAAGGAAAGTTGTGTGTTTATTTCATGCTTATACACTTGTGTAGGTTTGTGTGTGTCATTTATTACAATTGAGATGGATGCTGTTTCCATTGTTTGGTAGAATTGATCTGGTGATGTTTCTTTTATTGTCAACACTTTGATGCTTAAATAAAACCACCTCCAAAATATTGTAGGAACTAGTAGCCCGTGAGCCAGATAGTATATTTTGTCAGTCATATCCTCTCAAGCGATAACTCATGAGTTATTGCTTGAGAGGAAATTGGTCCGAAAAATCTGTTGCTGACCCACGGACTATAGGAACTTCTGGCTTATTAGCTGTGTTTGACAATAACGTCACAATAATCTTTCCTACTAGAAAAGAAGTAGGAATTAATATTATAAATATGATAATTTGTATGGATGTGATTTGTGAAGATATTTGTTACTCTTTCACAGAAAAACTACTGAACGGATATGGATGAAATGTGGCACTCAGATAGAATTTAATCTAGATATGATTATGATATGACACATAAGGTACTTTTTATCCATGGAAAACAATATATCCGTCGGGAACGGAACGGGGTGAAAGCGGGGGGACAGCTAAATAATAATGGCTGAAGTACGGATGTTCAAATCGCAAGCCCAAAAGATTTTGGCGAAGGAAAACCTAGAGGAGTCCTTCATACTCGAGAAGGTATCAAAGGCACGTGAAGACTACTTACATTTGGCCCTTTGGTGAACTGGGATTCTTTAAAAAGGGAAAAGGATTTGAGTATCCGTACTTCGATTCCGCCCACATAACTTTTCTTTCTACCAATGAGAATGTTAACTGAGTAGGTCTGATTTAGGAGAATTTCATTGATTATCTTGCTAAGCTAAGTGAGCATGGAGTCTTTAAGGTACTTAGTATTTTATGGCCCATTAAAATGTGCCAATAAAACTTGAAGATAAAAATGCATGACTAATGGCTTTGACCTATTTTTAACCGACTTCAAAAAAGGAGGAGGTTCTCAATTCGGTTGTATGTTTTTTTTTATGTTTGTTACCTCATAACTCTGTCATTTATTAACCGATTTGGAAAATTCTTATTTTGTTTGGAAGGGTACACTTCCCGTTTGGTCCCATTGTCATCAAATCAGGATTTGATTACTTCTTAGTGTACTTTGAAGTCGGTTTAAGTTTTTTGTAAAACAGTCCAATTATTTATGTAATTATGGCTTTCAAGGATTAAGTGAGTTACGTCTCTCAGAAGAAAGATAAGTAATATTGAGTTGGGATGATAACATAAGAAATCTAGGAGCTGAAAAGAAGTAAACAAGACTAGAGGCAAACATGCGAGGAATACTTGGATGCAAGGTTTGGCATGTGGTTTCCATGCTACTGGAACGAACTAAGCTACCGTGTCTAATAGTTAAGATGAAGGATATCATTTTCGGAGTAAGTCAGTGACTAGAAAGCTTAGAGGGAACCATTTATCGTGCAGTGATGGCCGACGCGTCCATTAGTAAAACGTGATTGATTTTATAGAACTAGTTTATGCATTTTTATTTTTGTGTAAAACATGTGGAGTTTCTGAAACGCCGATTCAAATGTAATGGTGCGTCCATGCTGCGCGAAGCGAGTACGAGCCGAGCCTCGAACGAACAGGATTCGTTCGATGCTCGCGATTTCAAGCGTGGACGTACTTAACGAGCCTACAACGAGCGCGATGCGAATCCCTGTGCTTGTGAAAAAACTGACAATCGGGCGGAGCGCAGTCGAGTACGCTACGAATGCTCGTTCGAGGCTCGCAAGCCCGTCCACGCTACGCGAATCGTGCTCGCAGTGTGCTCGTTTGTGGCTCGGCTCGTGCTCGGTTCGCCAAGCATGGACGCACCATAAGAGCAACTTATTATTGAGAAGCTCCTATCCCATACAATCGAACCGTCAAATGACAACTGAGTGACTGCAGTATTTGGACAAATCTCAAGGTCAATTAGACTCGAAGATTTAATCAATTGAATTTGAAACTTACACTTACGACATATAAGATTTATTTTCAATCAACACATTATTTTATTCTTGATACTTGACATAGTTTTAATTCGTTCTATAGATACTGTATTTACTCATTGAATATGTTTATTGCAGAGGAGCTGAGTGGTATATTCGTGAAGAGCATCAGTGAAGGAAGCTCGGCAGATCTGTGCGCCAAGATACAAGTCAACGACAGGATTGTTGAGGTAGGTACAGAGTTTCAAAGGTTTATACATATTTTTTTGTCTGTTTGTAACGTAGGTATGCATTTGGCTGGGGATGGTTTCTGAGATAATTACTACTCCTAGGGTGACTCTAGTAAAAAAGTGTTGAAAATTTCGGTCACCCCCATTTTTTAACCGACTTCAAAAAAAGGAGGAGGTTCTCAATTCGGTTGTGTTTTTTTTTTTTTTTTTATGTTTGTTACCTCATAACTCCGTCATTTATTAACCGATTTGGAAAATTATTTTTTTGTCTGAAAGGGTACACTACCCGTTTGGTCCCATTGTCATCAGATCAGGATTTGATTACTTCTTAGTGTACTTTGAAGTCGGTTTAAGTTTTTGTAAAACAGTCCAATTATTTTTATACAACTAAGTCGGTAAACAAGCATACGGCCCGCCTGATGGTAAGCGGTTACCGTAGCCATATGGACGCTTGCAATACACGAAGCATCGCTCACGCGTTACCGACCTTTCCCCCCTCCCCTAGGAGCTCTGGCGACCTTACTCACGCGCAGGAACACAACTTTACACAACATAAAGTTATTTGGCTGCGGTATTCTGTAAGGTGGAGGTACTTCCCCAGTCGAGCTGCTCTATGAGTGAATAAACGCTATGCTCTACCTCTCTCATCTCTACCATGGTCAGTGATTACAAAAAACTAGAGGGAACTGGCTCTCAAGTCTCAAGTGCAGCTGTCGGAACACTGGTAAGTGCTTGGCGACAGATTTACAACTTGAGGGTGGTAGCCAATCAAGGAAGAACTACAAAGTGTACTTGTACTATGGTTTCATCACGATGTTTTCCTTCACTAAGTTCAAGCTTGTAAGGTTCAAACCTGCGACCTTTGTCACAACATTCGATAAATCCCGGGTAACCTTACACGAAGTGTAACGGAAAAGGTAATATGCATAAAAGTAGACGACTTCTTTGGTAATAGGCACAGATCGCGAAAGAGAAAATTTTATTATAATATTAGCAAGTGACGTGAAATAATATAATTGGACTGTTTTACAAAAAACTTAAACCGACTTCAAAGTACACTAAGAAGTAATCAAATCCTGATCTGATGACAATGGGACCAAACGGGAAGTGTACCCTTCCAGACTAAAAAAGAATTTTCCAAATCGGTTAATAAATGACGGAGTTATGTGGTAACAAACATAAAAAAAATACAACTGAATTGAGAACGTCCTCCTATTTTTGAAGTCGGTTAAAAATAATTACCCTCATTGAGGGTCACCTCAAGGAAAACCGAGGAAAGGAAGGGAAACCAGATAACTGATATACATACATATACTACTTTTTGTTTGTAAATACATACTTAATATACATAATTACACCCAGACTCAGGACATGCAGACATGTTCATGCACACAAATGCATGTCCTGTGCGGGAATCGAACCCACTACCTGCAGCGCAGCAACATTGACATGTTGTTTATGATTTTAATTCAATAAACTTGGAAGCAAAGATTTTATATTAATTTTTGAGTAATGTATTTTGAGCTCAAACTTTTTATAGCGAGTCATTATGGCATCATAATGGAGTCATTATTGACGGGCCAGTTGGCGCAGTTGGTTAAGACTCTGGTAAAGATTTTAGCTATTGCGCTGCAGGTAGTGGGTTCGATTCCCGCACAGGACATGCATTTGTGTGCATGAACATGTCTGCATGTCCTGAGTCTGGGTGTAATTATGTATATTAAGTATGTATTTACAAACAAAAAGTAGTATATGTATGTATATCAGTTATCTGGTTTCCATAGTACAAGCTCTGCTTAGTTTGGGATCAGATGACCGTGTGTGAGGAATGTCCCAGGATATTTATTATATATTTATTTATTCTTATGACGCTATTATGTTAGTAGACTACCAAAACTCTAAAATGTCACAATTTTGACACCACTGAAAGTTCATTGGAATACAATTGTAATAGCAGACTTGGGCCCAGTCTTCACCCGTTTCGGATGGATCGTTGTATATCGGGTACCTGAATTATGATAAGACGATAAGAGAACTCCGACACGATCTTGAAACTGGGTTAAGTATTCAGCTAGTGCCGCACTTGAGTGCTTTTACGCTATGATTAAGGATTATTGCTTAACATTCGCTTTTGTGACTTAAATCGTGGGTTTTGTTTAGTTGTTTGTTTCACAAGTATTTAAAAATGTAACCCTCACAATAAAACCTCAGGTCAACAAAACAACAGACCAATAGTACCCAGATCTACAGATAATAAACAAGGGTTTTCGGTGACACAATGAACCCCAAATAGGTACGGAACCCCTCTGAATAATTAATTACGTAACCCTCCATACCGCCTTCATAGTGTACCGACAGCGTATTAAACCTGTTTATTTACTCTGCATAGAAATAACTATGTTTTAATAATTGAGTTGTTAGATTTCTACAGGGTGGGAGAAGGGTCCGGGGTCAGTAAGGGCAAGCTACCTTGGGGTCGATTCTCGTAACAAAACGTCAGTGGTGTCGTAGCGACATCAACTATTTAAATTGTGTTTCGTGAAGTATTTTGTATTAAAAAAACATTCAAACGTGTGCCTCAATAATTTGTCTATAGGATCGTTTTTCAATCGTTGATTTGACATTATAATAGTAAAAACCACAGTTTAGTCATTGAAGTCGCTACGACATCGTTGAAGTTTTGTTACCAGAATTGAGCTACTTAAGGGCAAAGCCACGCGAAAATGGCCTTAGGAGACTATCCCAAACTTTTTAAGTTACTGCTATCAGCATTACCATACTTTCCTGGCAAAATTTATGGTAAAAGTTTTTTTGATTTGTGACATTTCTAGTACCCTAACCTAACTTGGCCCCATGGTGCCCAGCCCATGGAGCCTTTTGATCCTTGTCGGAGACAAGATCGATCAAGTTAATAGTTTTTTTTGAAATTGCCGTTTTCTCTTGTTGTTTTTTTAACTGTACAAATTTACTACAGTAAACACAAGTACTACAGTAGTGTGTTCAATCAAATAGACGTGACCAGTTGTAATGACGGCGCATGTTGAAAACAAGCTAATTGCACTAATTGACAGGTCTATCCTTATCTTATGTTTTTGTTAGAAAGAGATAAAGAGATTTAATTAGTTTAGAAGTAAAAAGAATCAGCATCATTGCGTTTAAAATTTATTCACTGTACCCTAATACCGCAAAAATAGGGTACACGTTTCTGTAGTCGGTACACGTAATTAGAGGTTGCGAGACTGACCTTGCACTAGTGGCGCCCTAGTGCTCCGCTCGTTAATAAACTGCTATTGCATGTTTGCATAATGTTTGCATAATGCTATTGCATGTTTCATGGTTAGAGTGTTATGTAGGTATATATATGTCTATATGATAGACAGTAAGCAGATATGAGCTAGGAGGGGTACATTGTATGCATACCTTCAATATGATAATATTGAGAGAGGTAGAGCATAGCGTTTATTCGCTCAAAGAGCAGCTCGACTGGGGAAGTACCTCCACCTTACAGAATACCGCAGCCAAATAACTTTATGTTGTGAAAATTTGTGTTCCTTAGCGTGAGTAAGGTCGCCAGAGCTCATAGGGGAGGGGGGAAAGGTCGGTAACGCGTGAGCGATGCTTCTAGTGTTGCAAGCGTCCATATGGCTACGGTAACCGCTTACCATCAGGTGGGCCGTATGCTTGTTTACCGACTAAGTTGCATAAAAAAATGTCAATCACATCGGCACAGATTTATAATTCTGCTTGATTCAACTAATATAATAAACTAGCTGTCTCGCGCGGTTTCACCCGCGTTACCGGGATATAAAGTACCCTATAATACTCGGGGATAATGTAGCTTCTTATTAGTGAAAGAATTTTTCGAATCCGACTGGTTTTTTTGAACCAGAATTGTTTCGAACTGTGCGGGCTCAAAGGAGCTTTCTTCCGCGGACGCTCAGGTTGTGAAATGAGCTCCCCGCCGTGGTGCACCCAATATAGTACAGCATGGGGTTCTTCAAAAAGGGCGTGAAGAGATTTCTTCAGGGTCGGCAACGCGCGAGTGATAGCCCTGTTGTTGCAAGGGTCCATAGGCTACGGTAACTGCTTGTGATGCGGCATCAGGCGGGCCGCAAGCTTGTTTGCGAATTAAAAAAAAAATTATAGAAGAGTTGCTCTTTGTTATAATTAAACCAGAAATACCATTAGAAAACTTGGCTTTATTCAACTAAAACGCAAAATATATTTATACGTAACAGAAAGATAAAGACTATGCCAAAACGTCAGCCAAGTGACACACCACAATCTATGACCAAAAAAATCCTTTGCTCTAAAAATATGTCCATCACAGATTCTACATTACAAAAACGGATGGCCGAAATACGGCTGAACTGAGTACATTGTATCGGCTTTTGGGCCCCTTGGAAAAAATCCTATCCTAAAACGTATCATAAAGTACTGAAACAAACCTTGTCTGATAACTCTAATGCATGTTTCCAGGTGGACGGCGTGCCTCTTCACGGAGTAACTAATCACAGAGCGGTCGCGTTGCTGCGAGACGCTAAAGGACCTGTCGTCAGGCTTAAAGCGTTGAGGTAATATACATTTGACACATTCATTTTATACTACTTAGGTTGCAAACAAGCATACGGCCTGCTTGATGGTAAGCGGATCCTGTAGTTAGACGCGCGACAACACCAGGGGTGTAACTCGCGCGTTGTTGAACTCACCCATGAAGGGTGTTGAAGCGGGTCGAAGGGAAGATCTTTCGCCAAGCTGGATCAATGTGTCTGTACATGTTGGACACTTGTATATAATGCTGATCGGGGAATAAACTTCGTTAGTGCGATGCAGGATGCTGTGGTGCCATCTATTTTTCTGCATGTGAACTATCTTAGTGTAACTATTAGATGTTGCTTCAAGGCGTTAAGAGGTGTCAGTGTGCTGGCATGTGTAGTGAAAGGGACAATATTGTGTACCTACCAATGCAGTATACATTTCGTCAGTGCGATGCAGGATCCCGTGGCGCCATCTATCCATCTGCGTCTGAACTTATTTCTGTAGGTGCTTTGATATTTACACCTTTGTTTGAACACCTTCGTCGACATGATCATATATTTTTTTACTGTGTTTAGGCCTGTGTTTTACCACAATCTTATCATAGTAAGTGATGATGTGGCCGAAGGTGGTAAGCACACAAAGCCTAGCAGGAATTGGCTTTCAAAGGCAGCTGTCAGAAGACACCGATACCTTGGCGACATATTTTCAAATTGAGGGGGGTAGCCAGACAGGCGGGTACAACAAAGTAATCTACCACCGTGCTTTGGTTTCCTCACGATGTTTTCCTTCACCGAAAGCTAATTGTAGGATTCGAACGAGGGACCTTCGTCTCGGTATCCGACGTCACTACCACTGTCATTCACCTATCATTGCCTTTAAACCGGCGTGATAGGTGGAATCATCATCTATATATATATAATGCTTTGTCCTGAATGACTGACTGACAATCAACGCACAGCCTAAACCGCTGATTGTAGAGACCTGAAACTTGGAGGGTGTGTTCTTTGTATTAAGTAGGCATCAGATAAGAAAGGATTTTCCGAAATTCTACCCCTAAGGGGGAGAAAAACGGGGGCAAAGTTTGTATGGGACATCGTGATTCCTTGGTCCGATCTACTTCAAATTTTGCATAAACATTATTTAACAGAATTGATGGAAGACATGTTTCGTATTTTATTGAAAATCATCGCCTAACGGGGTCAAAAAGGGGTAGAATGTTATTTTAGGGGTGATTTGCATCGAATTTGATATCAATACTCCTTAGTACTTTTGATTTAAATAACATTTTTTATTTTGACACAAGTTTGAAATTTCAATCTGATTTTCACAGATTACAGAATAAGGCAGATGGAGCGAACGGAACAAGGGAGTGAGGCCAAAAAAGCAAATACCAGGGGGGCAATTACGCAACTAAATTTCAATCATTTTCGAATTGAAATCGGTTCAATATAGCGGTTTTCTGATATCTTTTTTACGTTCTGATAAATACAAACAGTGGTTCATTAGAAATGGAACCATTTCCGATTTTGTAATATTTCTACCGATTCAGAGGTTATTTCATTGCAATAAAGTTACGTAATCCACGTACCGGTATTCGCTTTTGAATTTGTATTTGCTTTGTTTAAAAATCTTTATTTAACGAAAACACTTTCTTTTTAACAAATTCAAAAGCGAATACCAGGTATATGTTTTTCAATTTGTACCTAATTGCTTTTTTTGGCCTCACTCCCGTGTTTCGCGCGCTCTATCTGCCTTTTGTTCTGGAAACTGAAATGCTCTTTAAAATTGGACTGTCAAATATAAAGGAATATATAAATCGGATTAGAATTCGAAATTTGTTTGGAAGTTCATTTTCTTGGACTTTTTGGCGGGAGCTTGCAGAGTGAGGTTGCGTTTTCATTCTTATATTCATAAATTCGTGTATTTTGAGTTTTATTGCATGGTGGTATTTTATCCAATAAAGATCAATCCATGTGCACCAGTGAAGTGAAATGAAATGAATTATGTGTATTGTGTCTTTTCAAAAGTCCGTGAAGAGTTTTAGTACATGACCACCACTGTAGTATAACATGACTTTTATGGACGGTGAATGACTGCATGAGGACTATGTGAAAGTGATTTATTGTGAACTACTAGACCTAGGACTAGAACTTATATAATATAACTGGAAATTGGCAAAATACACACTCGTGTGATGCCAATGAAAAAAAAAAAATTTCATTTTCTCTATTTCATTAGAATATTTTGATTCTGGTTAATTTAATTTCTTTCTCATTTGTTGTTATAATAATTAAATAAGATTCTTTGAGGTAGATTTTTTTGTTTAGGTATAATATAGGTTTTTAGTTTTAATTGTAAAAATATCTGTGTTTGATTTGTTGTGTCTAATAAATCAGTGGCGTGCATTGGTTTTCGAAGCAGAAAATTCAAACCGTACGCGGGTGAAACCGCGGGGGTCTGCTAGTCAGCCTATAATATCTCACTGCTGAGCACAGGCCTTTCACAAATTAGGGTGTGAAAGGGAATGGGCGATACTCCACCACGCGTACCCACTGCGGATCGGTGGAGGTAGGCTAGTGGTCAACCTACTGTTGGAGTTTTTTTAGCCGCCTAGAGGCTTCCAATTAGCTTAACGACTATCACAATTAAGTGATAACCGGGACCAACGGGCTTTATGTACCTTCCGGAGCACGGTACACGGTAAAACCTGAATTTCAACTCAAGAAATTCAGGTGGAATGGTGGAATGATAACCGACCACGCCAACTGGTGATGTCATGTAACTGTGCAGGTACCTGCGCGGGGCGGGGTTTGAGAAGCTGCAGAAGGCGCTGGCGGCGCAGGGCGACCGCGCGCCCGCCGCGCCGCCCAGTCCTTCAGTCACCTCGCTCGCCAAGTACAGCTTTAGCGTGGTCAGTCTCTTATACCATTTATATACCACTTGGGTACCAAGGTATCACTCGCACGTTGCCGACCCTGCAGAAATCTCTTAACACCCTTTTTGAAGAATCCCATGCGGGGTGCTCATTCCACAGTCTGAGTGTCCGCGGAAGGAAGCTCCTTTGAGACCGCCCAGTACGCAATCATTTTGGTTCCAATGTGTTTGTTTCTTTCTATTGTTAATGGGTACATTTGAGGGAAAACTATTGAATCCATAGAATTAGAATATTAACAGAACGACTGTACTAGAGTACAGCCGCGAGCACGGGTACGGGCAAAATGCCTTGAAGTGCGCGTACATAGTCTGAACGTTAAAACCTCACTAATATATCGCGAATTTTTGGATGGATGTATGTATGTTTGTTACCCAATCAAGCCTCAATAACTGAACGGATTTGGAAAAAAATTGGCGCGCTATTAGAATATGTTCTGGATTAACAAATAGGGTACTTTTTATCCCGGGAAAGCAATATATCCCTCAGATACGCGGGTGAAACCGCGGGGCGCACCTAGTAAATGTTATGGTGAATGCCAATTTCCCGTTTGTTATCGATACTTTTACCGAGAACAAATGACAAGGAATCCATATCGATATTTTGTTGGAGTGTAAATCGTTCACAGATATAGGTATCGTACACTAGTTGTGTACAATATATCTGTGAATGCATCTATATGCAAACTGCTCACACTTCGTTAACACTCTACAATATTCTAACTCTATGGTATTAATACATGAATGCTTCCACCAGTACGACGAATCGACAGTAATAGAAGCGGAACCGGAGTCGTCGGTCCAGGTCCACCTGCCGTCGCCCACCTCCCCGTCGGAGGAGGCGGAGATCGTGATCGGCGCGGAGGCGGCGCACGCGCAGCGCCGCATACAGGACAAGTGGCGGGACCTGCTGCACGAGGAGCCCGACTGGCCCGGACATCACTATCAATATGATATTATTGTTAGTTGTTTGGATTTTCGATAAGCTTTCGACTATGATGACCTTAGAGGAAAGCATCGTGAGAAACCATATCTTGGTGGTCTGTCCATAAACGCCGACCGGTATGTTCTGGCATTAGCACTTGGGGGCGAGTTGCCTTCCAGGCTTGTGAAGGTCGGCAACACATTAGCAACAATATTAGAAGTGTCCCACAAGGCTCTATTCTAGTTCACATTTTGTTAGTTTGCTATGTTCCTGATATACGCGTTATAAATTTTTGGGTTTCTATGTGCGACAGAAAGAGACTAAGCTGAGCTAAGATAATACCGGCTTTTTGCATTATTTGAGTATGGCGAAATATGTAGTTACGTTTCATTCATTCGGACTTTATTGTTGTATTATCGGCGTTCAATCCTTTATTACTTATCACCTTTCACGCAATCCATCTATCTCTTTTTCGGTCTTCCTCTTCACTTTCATATTCATAACGCTTTTAGTCACGCGACTTTAATTCCTCATAATATGTCCATATGATGACAAATCAACACATCACTTCCTAATTTTATAATATTTTTTCTTACGATTTTGAGTGTCTGCACTAACGAAGATTGACAACACCTTAATACTTATTTTTTCTTCCGCAGGTCGGTACAATCATGAAAGAGAAGGACAGTGGACTAGGTATATCCCTGGAAGGAACAGTGCGAGTAGTGTCGGGTAGGGAGGTCCACGCGAGACACTACATCCGGGCGATAGCTCCGCACGGGCCCGTGGCTTCACTCGGACTCTATAGAGTCGGAGATGAATTACTGGAGGTGAGGTTTACTTACACTTCAGAACATTGCTTCATTATCAAGAGCCTATAATGTCCACTGCTGATCCTTTTCCTGTCCTGTCCTCATTTGTGTGCACAGGCCTCTTGCACACAAATGAGGGTGAAAAGGATTTTTACCCAGGGTCGCTCACTTCCCTCCAATATGGCGAGGAGGGCGATGGCTGCCACACGCGTCATACTTGTGACCAGGTGCTGCTTGTGGGGGTCTGCTTAAGTTTGCTATTTATTTACTTATTAAATACTAGCTGCCCGGCGCGACTTCGTTCGCGTGGTGCTACCCTACCCTATCCTACCCTACCCTGAGGTGCTACCCTACCCTACCCTGTGGTGCTACCCTACCCTTTCCTACTCTACCCTGTTGTGCTACCCTACCCTATCGAACCCTGCCCTGCCCTGCCCTGCCCTGCCCTGCCCTGCCCTGCCCTGCCCTGCCCTACCCTACCCTACCCTACCCTACCCTACCCTGCCCTTCCCCCTTCCCCCTTCACCCTTCCCCCTTCCCCCTTCCCTACCCTACCCTACCGTCAAACACTGAGCCACACGCAAAGAGATTGACTCCCTGCCGTACGGCCCGTACCCGTGACGTGATTTTTCTGCTAATACTTATATTTTTAAACTCGTGATATCTTTTGAATGGAATGTCCGAATTGAATAATTCAAAAAGTTATATAAAGGTATTGAAGCAGTCTTGGATATGAAGTAATTTATTTTAATAATAATTAATACCAAGATACAAATAGAAGACATTTATAGCGGCGGCATTTCAATAAAACAATTAAAATAGAAAAACACTTATTGTGGCATAACTATAATAGTTAGACATATGGTATCGCGACACTTTTTGTAAATAATAATGTGCTCTGCAAAGTCGTAGTAATTTTTTTTATTCTATCATCAATAGTTTTCGTAGCGCACGCGATGTAATGAATATTTTAGGTATTTTTTTTACACCTTGGGTTACATTATTGGAGATTTAGTAAGGATCCCTGATTTTTTTGAAAATATAATATAGCCTATATCACCCGGGGATAGTGTAGCTTCCCAACAGTGAAAGAATTATTCAAATCGGTTCAGTACTTTCGGAGCCTATTCAATGCAAACAAACAAACAAACAATCAAATATTTCCTCTTTATAATATTAGTATAGATTTATTCAGTCTACTTTGTAATTTTGCCGCCACGCCGGGCACGCAATTGTTGTCAGTGCGATTAGAATGTAAATATTATGTAATGAATCTAAGCTTGGTTTGAAAACAGTAATTGCTGAGTTTATTGCCGGCTCTTCTCAGCAAATGCAACCTTCCGAACCGGTATTAGAGTATTAGAATAAGACTTTTCATAAGTGCCTATGAAGGTCTATTTGAATAAATGATTTTGAATTTGAATTCTTTGAAGGTGAATGGTTGGCGAGTACTAGGCGCGCATCACGTGGAGGTGGTGACGCGGCTGCGGAATGTGACATCACCCGTCCTGCTCGTTTGCGTGCGGAAGCGGGATCTACCTGTCTCTCTCTCACACCATTACAACACTGAAACTGGCTTTGCGAGGGTATATCACATTTTGTTATTACAATTAAAATGGCCAAACGTACATAAAGCCTGCCTGACGGTAAGCGGTTACCGTAGCCTATAGATTAATCCAACACAAAAAAAAAGTTGATGTTGCTTATTGAATCTTCCTTTCTTCTTTCATTAAAGAAATGTTATTAAGCTGTGATCTTCTGTACAGGACCCATTATGCTCTACCACTTCAAATATGATCCTAGAGACCTACTATAATAGGGACTTCCCAATAGGTCACTTTTACAGCCCATATACATCCATGTGTCAAAAAGAGACAAACATAGTGCGGCAAGGAGAGACACCCTCTTGTCAAATATGTCTTCTTAGCATGGCCATAGATTAGCTAGTCAATCTTCTTTAACCGTAAGCTGAAGCTCATTGTCTCTGGAATTCCTGAGGAAGACCAAATTAAGGTAGCCATAGACAGTTCCATTAACTACTACCAGAAGATCAGCATATAAGAATGGCAGCGTTTTGTGAAGCGAAACACTAATCATACGTCATATTGAGCACTACCACTCTGTCAAGAGTGCGATGCACAAGATGAGTGAGGGTTGATCGCATTGGTTACTGTACAGCAGTGTTTCTCAATCTTATTGATTTCGCTACCCCCTTCCAGGGTGAAAAAATCTAAAGACCCCCTTGTCAGACAGACAAAGAATTTATAAATTAAAAGAATACGATAATGATTTTCTTTATTTTGATACCTTTACTTATTAGTTATAAGTCTGCAAGAAGCCGCGAGAGATTCTAAATCTTTTCTTGGTTCAGTTAACAGAACTGGC
This sequence comes from Achlya flavicornis, assembly GCA_947623365.1. Classification (NCBI taxonomy): domain Eukaryota; kingdom Metazoa; phylum Arthropoda; class Insecta; order Lepidoptera; family Drepanidae; genus Achlya; species Achlya flavicornis. The sequence continues at coordinate 10,398,475 of OX392491.1, forward strand.
TGAACTCTCCACAAATTTAAAATAATGCCTCATAGATTTAGCTGCTGACGGCATGCTTAAAATATTAAAATATAATTTTATTCACAAAGTGTCGACGTGTTTTGGATGAAATGAAAACAAGAATATCCAGAGCTAGCAATGGAAGCTCTAAAATTATTAGTACCATTCGCCACTTCATACCTGTGTGAACTGACATTCTCTTCAATGGTGGACATTAAAACTAAAAAAGAGAAATAGACTTAATTAGAAAATGATTTGACTGTTAACGTTTCACCACGACTTGATACATTTATTGATAATTAAACAAGCCTACCTTCTCACTAAAATTGTGTTTTTATTGAAGTGTACCTTGCCTTTTTCCTTCTGCCGGAGACCAACCTTGGGGGACACGACCCACAAATAAAAAAAAACACTGCTGTATAGCATCGAGGAAATACTACTTTGGAGTAGTAGTGATTTTGCACTGATTTTGAACAGTAAAGAATAAATCACTGCATCGTGTGTTCTTGACTTGGCCAATCAGAGTGCATTGTCGGCTGTGGGAAATTGGCAGATTTCAAGCAAAATTAACGACATTGCGCTTCTTTGAGTTAATTGTTCGATGGTCCACAGAATGTAAGTGGGGCTGGTGGTGGTGGGGGGAGCCTGCAGGCGCTGTCGCTGTCGCTGCCGGTCCCGCGGGTGGCGGGCGGGGCGGGCGGGGCGAGCGGGGCGGGCGGGGCGCGGCTCATCAAAGCCAAGTCGGAGAGCTCGCTCGCGTCGCTCTGTACAAATAACGATATCAGTTCCGACACGCACCATCACGACGGTACATACTCTAACATCTTATTCCTCTTCTAGATATATAAATGGCTCTCGGATTGGCAGATCTAACTGTAGGGTCTGGAATCGTGAATACAAATTTTGAATACAAATTCCTTACCATAATCTCACCAAGTCAGTGATGTGGCCGAAGATGATACCGTACAAAGCCTAGTAGGAAATGGCTCTCAAGTACAGCTGGAACACACCGATAGGTGCTTGGCGATATATTTTCTTCTTGAAAGTAATAGTAGGTGGGTACTACAAAGTAACCAACCACCGTGCTATGGTTTCCTGACGATCTTTTCCTTCATTTAAAGCTCAAGCTCAATGAAAGATTCAATCCGGGGACCTTCGTCTCGGCATCCGACGTCACTACCACTGAGCTAGCTACTACGGCATACTGCCCAGCTGGTAGTAAGCAGTTACCGTAGCCTATACATGCATGCAATACCCGGGGCATCACTCTCTTGCTACCGACCCTTATTGCGGCTTGGATGATCTCTGTGACCTTACTCACGCGCAGGAACATGAAATTCAGTTATTTGACTGGGAGTCTGGGATACTGTACCTCTCTTGAAACTCATACTGAGTTACACTCTTGGTTTCCAGAATTCTGCTCCGACGAACTGGATCGCAATAGGTCCCGTTCCCTGGAGCCGCTCAGTGGACTCGCGATGTGGAGCGACCAGATCGAGTACATACAGCTGTTGAAGGAAGATAGGGGACTCGGCTTCTCTATACTTGATTATCTGGTGAGTTTGAATGCCGTGTTTACCGAATATTTAGCGTTATGGGGTCTGGGTTTAAATTAAGATAGTCCATAATTGAAAGAAATATTTATGACAAATGCAGTACAGTAAGAAACCAGTCCAGCAGGGCTATTTTAAAACGCTCGGATTCGATATCGGAAACGGATTCAAAAACTACTGAGGCGATTTTCCGCAATTGCTATTTTAATTTCCGAATTCGAATATTTTTGATGTTTCTATACGGAAATATCAATTCGATTCAAAGAAAAGTTTTCGGAAATTAAAATAGCAATTGCTGAAATTCGCCTCGGAAATTTTTGAATCCGTTTCCGACATCGAATCCGACGTTTTAAAATAGCCCTGCAGAAGGACTGGTTTCTTAAGACCTTGAGCGCAAAATAATTACATGGATTTAGAGAGCTGTTCTCTAGAAGGATAACTATAATACTGTTACAAACTCATCAAACATTACATGGCATCCATAAAATTGTCCTCAGGACCCATCAGAGGCCGGTAGCTCAGTGATAGTGGTCCGTTCAGTCGTAGCCGGTGGAGCCGCCGCTATAGACGGTAGACTAGCTCCTGGGGACCGGCTCGTTACCGTCAACGACACGTGTGTCGCTCACAGCCCCCTAGCACACGCTGTCGCTGCCATCAAGACTGCGCCCAAGGGTGAGTAGACTAGAGAAGACCGACAGTAGACCGGCAAGCTACCATCAACGACACGTGTGTCGCTCACAGCCCCCTAGCACACGCTGTCGCTGCCATCAAGACTGCGCCCAAAGGTGAGTAGACCGAGTTGACTAGAGAAGACCGACAGTAGACCGGCTCGTTACCGTCAACGACACGCTGTCGCTGCCATCAAGACTGCGCCCAAAGGTGAGTAGACCGAGTTGACTAGAGAAGACCGACAGTAGACCGGCAAGCTACCGTCAACGATACGTGTGTCGCTCACAGCTCCCTAGCACACGCTGTCGCTGCCATCAAGACTGCGCCCAAGGGTGAGTAGACTAGAGAAGACCGACAGTAGACCGGCAAGCTACCATGAACGACACGTGTGTCGCTCACAGCCCCCTAGCACACGCTGTCGCTGCCATCAAGACTGCGCCCAAGGGTGAGTAGACTAGAGAAGACCGACAGTAGACCGGCAAGCTACCATCAACGACACGTGTGTCACTCACAGCCCCCTAGCACACGCTGTCGCTGCTATCAAGACTGCGCCCAAGGGTGAGTAGACTAGAGAAGACCGACAGTAGACCGGCAAGCTACCATCAACGACACGTGTGTCGCTCACAGCCCCCTAGCACACGCTGTCGCTGCCATCAAGACTGCGCCCAAAGGTGAGTAGACCGAGTTGACTAGAGAAGACCGACAGTAGACCGGCTCGTTACCGTCAACGATACGTGTGTCGCTCACAGCCCCCTAGCACACGCTGTCGCTGCCATCAAGACTGCGCCCAAAGGTGAGTAGACCGAGTTGACTAGAGAAGACCGACAGTAGACCGGCTCGTTACCGTCAACGATACGTGTGTCGCTCACAGCCCCCTAGCACACGCTGTCGCTGCCATCAAGACTGCGCCCAAAGGTGAGTAGACCGAGTTGACTAGAGAAGACCGACAGTAGACCGGCTCGTTACCGTCAACGATACGTGTGTCGCTCACAGCCCCCTAGCACACGCTGTCGCTGCCATCAAGACTGCGCCCAAAGGTGAGTAGACCGAGTTGACTAGAGAAGACCGACAGTAGACCGGCTCGTTACCGTCAACGATACGTGTGTCGCTCACAGCCCCCTAGCACACGCTGTCGCTGCCATCAAGACTGCGCCCAAAGGTGAGTAGACCGAGTTGACTAGAGAAGACCGACAGTAGACCGGCTCGTTACCGTCAACGATACGTGTGTCGCTCACAGCCCCCTAGCACACGCTGTCGCTGCCATCAAGACTGCGCCCAAAGGTGAGTAGACCGAGTTGACTAGAGAAGACCGACAGTAGACCGGCAAGCTACAGTCAACGACACGTGTGTCGCTCACAGCCCCCTAGCACACGCTGTCGCTGCCATCAAGACTGCGCCCAAAGGTGAGTAGACCGAGTTGACTAGAGAAGACCGACAGTAGACCGGCAAGCTACAGTCAACGACACGTGTGTCGCTCACAGCCCCCTAGCACACGCTGTCGCTGCCATCAAGACTGCGCCCAAAGGTGAGTAGACCGAGTTGACTAGAGAAGACCGACAGTAGACCGGCAAGCTACCGTCAACGACAGGTGTGTCGCTCACAGCCCCCTAGCACACGCTGTCGCTGCCATCAAGACTGCGCCCAAAGGTGAGTAGACCGAGTTGACTAGAGAAGACCGAAAGTAGACCGGCAAGCTACCGTCAACGATACTCGACTCATCATTGAGAAAGAGACTTGTACCTAAAACCAAACAGGCTAATTTACACATCACTTGAGTACAGTCACACATCCTTGAATTTATCTATATTACTTATAATCTGTGTGTAAACATAAATTAATACTACAATCTCAGTGTATTTTGTATCGCAGTTGTGTAATGGTGGTCTGAGATAAAATTACAGTTTTAAAATGGTGTTAGTTACAAAAATGGTATATTATAATTTCCATAGTCATTGCAATTTATTTTCAAACTTGTTTCATTACAATCGGAACGTTTAGAAAGAAAGAAAACTATTAAAATCTAAAATAAACGGGTCATCAACTCATAAATAGGTGATGTATTCAAAATGTTACAGTCACTAAGTAATATCTGAGTTAAGTATAACGTCTAGTAACATATTGCCAATATAGGTTTGACGGTTTTAAAATATTCATATTAACAAGATTTTTTTCAAAAATACTTGTTAAAATCTACATTTAATTGGAACAATATACGTTTTTTTTTGTAAAATATTTTTTTTGTTATCCAGGAATAGTGACCATAGGTGTCGCGAAGCCTCTTCCGTGCAGTACAGTGGTGGGTGGAGAAAAAGCCAACGGACATAGCATGCATAGCAGTCAGGTAATTATGTATTTTTATCACATACCAGTTCTGCGATACTGAAAAAAACGAGTTATTTTTTTTTTTGTTTTTTTATTAATGTGTAAGTGTTATGCGGTTCTAACAAAAATAAAAATAAAAAAATGCTTTAAAATCATGTAAATTCACATTTTTCGTTATTCAGTTTATTGTGTGTCTAAATAAGTGTCTCCTATATTGTACACTGAGGGGAAAATGTTATGAAAGTAAGTTATTTAAGTTACTAAAGCTTATATTTGCGCTTAGTGCATTATTTATAAATAATGGCATGCAGTATTTCACAAAAAAAATTTTTATTTATAAAATAATTGTACAGTAAAGGGAATGATATTTCCGCTCTAAGATATTTTCTTTTATTTATTTTTTATATAATATTGCTGAAATTGTTTAATTTCCCTTTAGTGTACAATATTTTGCATGCTTTTAATAAAATGGAATAGATTATTTCCTATAGTACGTGTAAATATTAAAATTTTCAATAATTTCTATATTGTTGTGTTATTTTCTTTACAATCGTTGATGACTTTAAAATTTGTTTATAAATACAATAGATACTTTTCTAATTGATTTAATTACTTACAAATTTACTTGAGTCCTTACCCTTGACTTAATCTTATATTTTTTTTAATATTCTGAAATATATTCTTTATTTTCAGAAACTGGAATACTTCACGAAAATACTTCGCCTAATAATGTCCCTGCATCGCGATATCATGGATCTACAAGTGCAATACCCTAAAGATATAATAGTACCCCCCTACCCCTCCCCCTTCAGAGTACCCCCTAAAATAAATGCAGAAATAACTATGAAATGACATAAAGACAAACTGAAATACACAGTCAGTCAGTTGAAATGTCTGAAAATGGAAATTCCGCCAGTGGAGGAGTACTTAAGTGTGATGAATTAAATATTTGATGTTTATTCGTATTTATGCTACGGTAAATTATTGAAAGTAGACATTGTTACAAATATCCGTTTATTAGGTATGATTAAATTGGGTGAATATAAAAAAAATACGTCCACATGATAGGTACGTTGTAATTTATTATTATGGCTATTTCATACCAATATGCCATTGTGGCCCGTCCCTCCATAATTACCTAAATAGGAAATGATAATGTTAGTGAGTAACAAAATTGATAAATCATGAGATCTGTTAATTCAAACGAAAAATATGTTTTTAAGTGATCTGGGAAAAAATGGAACACTAATAGATTCAGACTAGTCTGTCTGTCTAATATAGACGTTTTCGTAGAGAATTACGAGCAACCTGATAAAAAAAAAAAGTTAGTTTTTGGGGTTAAAATAGGAATTAAAATAATATCTTTTTCAGGATATGGAGCGGGGTGTCAATTGAAATTTCTTAGAGTGGGCTTTCAAGTTATATGTGATATTTCATGTTTAATTTTCTTGCATGTAGAAAAACTGGTAAAAATTAAAGAGAAAAGAATTGCGTTAAAACTGAGGTGTGCAAGAGAATTGCCGTTTATTTGTTATGATCTTAGAAATCGATGTCTATTTATTGTTGATGTAAGGTTGTGTAGCTGTGAATAATAGCTAAAAAGGTATTGATTTTTGAAACTCAATTTTGGCTTCATAATATTTAGAAATGACCCATCAGTAAATTTTTACGAGATTTTAGATAGGTACCTCAAGTGGGATTTTATTATTGAATCGAACGCAATTCTCGAGAAAAGACTTATTAGCTTTAGCTTACCTTCTAGGTTAAATTTTTTTTTTTTACGAATAATCATAATATTTTCATAAATAAATGTCCTGTGACGCTAACGTTTTAAATGTCTATTGATTTCGTAGTTATTCACGAGGACCCAAATAATAGATGGCGTGGATCTCACTTTTCTTCAGAATAAATAAAATATAGTTTCAAAGTCTGCAGCTGAGCCCCACAGCAGAAGACTGTAGGACATTAAACTATGGAGAAAATATATAAAGAGAATTATATCTACAATTGAGTTCCAAAAATCCTGAATCTGCTGTTTGTAGTCAATTTTATATGTGATAGATATTTAAAAAAAATATGGCTTACGTTTATTGTTAGTGCTAAAAGGTGTATGACAAATGTTTTAATATATTGTTTATGATAAATTAATAAAAAAGGAGTTGTGAAAAGTAGATCAAATAATTAATCAGTAAATTATTGCTTATTCGCTAATAGCACTGTAAAATTGAGGAAATGAAAATAACACAAACCATTCTTAAGAAATAATTAATAATAAAAACAGGTAAATAATTACATATCATAGAATAAGTGGCAGCAAAAATATTATAAATTTTTATATAATAAAGAAATTAAAAAAATATCTCCATAAAAATAATTAATGCTTTATAAGACTGTCTATGTGTCGAGGTCTTATAGTTTGGACATTTAGCGAAGTGTCGGATTTTATGAAGTGCTTGTAACATTTTGATTTGATAGCAAAATTGCGAAAGCTGATGGAATTTCTTAAAATTATGTAATTTATGAAAATGACAATTATAAAAACCGCTAAAAATAAGGATTGTAAGTTTGCCCCAATATAGCTATAACTTTATATTGGGAGTTTTTGGAAGGTTTTTTGACCATTTGATGAGTTTTAAATAAGGTTGTTAGTAAATATTATGTGTAATATTGGGAGTGTTATTTCAAATTAGTTTTTTATGAAAAAACACATGACTGAGTACAGAACATCACAGCGAGCAAAGACATCCATTGTAAAATTAAGTAAGTTTATATAAGTTTAGAGTTCTCTAACTTATATCCTTTTTAAAAGAGGGGATGAAATACAGGCCAAGTATATGTAGGACCATGTAACCACCATAAGAACACTATAATACTCTTAATGATAATATATGTTGGGCTAGGGAAAGTTGTTAGCAGAAAGATATTTTGGTTGAGCTCTTGAACTTCAATCATTGAGCGATTCTCAGAACTTAAGAGGATGGGAGACACGTCACTTCTGCAAAATAGCCACTTCTGAAGTTTATTTGTTAAAGATCTATTCACAATTATACATTTTGGAATCCTATCTATCCTAATCCTAACTAATATTATAAATGCGAAAGTGACTTTGTTTGTTTGTTACGCCTTCACGCTTCAACTACCGTTGAGTAGTAGTATCAACATGAAATTTGGCATGCAAATAGCCTTTGTTATGGAGAAGGACAGCTAGTAATATTATAAATGCGAAAGTGAGTTTGTTTGTTACGCCTTCACTCCTCAACTACTCAACGGATCATCATGAAATTTGGCATGCAGACAGCCTATGACATGGAGACGGACACAGGCTTTTTATCCCGGAAACGCGAGTGAAACCGATGGGGACAGCTAGTGCTTGATAAAAAATCTGTAACAAGTTCTCTCCGAGCCAATTTTGTTTTCTAACTTGAATGTAATTATAACCATGTAATGTGCCAAATTTGAGCGAAATATAGTATAATATATGACACGACGAAACTCACTTGTTCGAGTGTATACCTACTACTAGAGGTACGAAAACCCATTTTTAGGGTTCCGTAGCCAAATGGCAAAAAACGGAACCCTTATAGATTCGTCATGTCTGTCTGTCTGTCCGTGTATGTCACAGCCATTTATTTCCGAAACTATAAGAACTATAATGTTGAAACTTGGTAAGTAGATGTATTCTGTGAACCGCATTAAGATTTTTACACAAAAATAGAAAAAAAACAAAAAATTTTGGGGGTTCCCCATACTTAGAACTGAAACTCATTTTTTTTTTTCATCAAACCCATATGTGTGGAGTGTCTATGGATAGGTCTTCAAAAATGATATTGAGGTTTCTAATATCATTTTTTCCTAAACTGAATAGTTTGCGCGAGAGACACTTCCAAAGTGGTAAAATGTGTGTCCCCCCCCCTGTAACTTCTAAAATAAGAGAATGATAAATCTATAAAAAGTATATGATGTACATTACGGTGCAAACTTCCACTGAAAATTGGTTTGAACGAGATCTAGTAAGTAGTTTTTTTTTAATAGGTCATAAATTGAAATTAATATCAAATACTCAGGTCTATACTACCATTTACTTATATACCTACAGGTTTGTACGGAACCCTCGGTGCGCGAGTCTGACTCGCACTTGGCCGGTTTTTTCAAAAACTAGTAATCTAATTTGAAATAACACTATCTTACTTAGGCAATGACCTAAATAAAATAAACTATATGAATTGTTGTGAATGAATAGTTTTTATTAAAAAGTAGCTTGTATTTGATGTCCAATGCTTTAAACAAGTCTGTGTTAAATGTACGATGCTTTGTCACGCAATAAATAATGATATGTTGGCAATTATACACTGTTTCATTTTATATAACCTTAATATACTAGGGCTATTACGAATAACCATAATTTATTATGAGAATGTATGGTTAATACCGTACAGCCTATACTAGGAGTGGGTTATAAAATTCAAATTCAAAAAGTATTTATCCAATTTAGGCCCTGATATATAATATCTATATCAAATTGCATATTGTTTGTATTCCCCGCATTTTTAAGCAATGAAGAAATGGAATCTAACAGTCTTAACATAGTCCTAAATATAAAAGTATATTCATTTTGGTGACTGGAACTGATTTGCTTGATGTAATATACTTTTTATTATAAAATATGCAATTTGTTCTAAAACTATATTTTCTCGACAGGAATGCATTAACTCTCTCGCATCAGACGACCACACCGGCATGGATTCCTTCCACGAATGTCTCCAAGAATACGGTGAAGGTCTCGAAGTAGTCCAAATATGCCTCGAACCTGAAGAAGCCTCCATAAAAGATGACGAACTATCCGCCTTAGGAGACCTTAGCTTTGATGAAAAGAAGAAACACGTAAACAACAATAAATGCAATGGTTTTAAAGTAAATGGTGTTAACGAACTGAAACTATCGAAATCAGACGAGTCTTTAGACGAGCAGGATGATGATATGACAATAACTGAAGATGATATTCTAATGGCACCGAGAGAATTACCCGATCTAAGAGTTACCACAGAAAGAAACGATGGAGAAAGATGCCTTTCTAAACAACAGAGTAAAGATATATCTACCTCTGATGAAATGGTATTCGCTGTTACACCAACGGGATTAGAAAGAATAAGTTATGATAAATATTGGAAGGAATGTGATGAGAAAGTAGAAAAAACGTCGCTGGAAAAAGTTAAAAGCGACGAAAGTTGGAAAGAATGCTTGAACTCACCAGAAGAGACATGCAGTTTCTACGACGCCACAACACGAATTTCCGTCCAAGAAGAAAACAATTCCTTACTCTATATAGATCACGATATAGACGGCTACGAAACTTGTTTAGACGAAGATTCGACATCTTTAAAATGCACAATAAAGAACGGTCGTAAAATCAACGATCGAGACATCAAAGACATTTATTGTAAACAAGATGAAATAGCTTTTAGTGAAGCTGACGAGAACGCACAGAATACTGCCATTACTGACGAAGATGTGACGTACAGCCGCCCTTACGTACAGGAACATATAATAAAACAAATGAAATCTTTAAGAATAGAACCTCTAAACATTAATATTAAAAAGAAGAAACGCAGTCCAACGAAGCCGTCCAAAAATGAGAGAATACAAGTCATCGAATATTACAACGACCAAGCAGAATGTTTAAAGGAGATCCGACAAAAAAAACTTGAGGAAGAAGAGAAAAAACACCAAGAAGAACAGAAAAAAATACTAGCTAATAACTTGGCTACGATGGAAAAAAAGTTACATTTAAAGAAACAAGAGCCAAGTGAAGAATCTACAGATATAGAAACACAATATGTACCCGGCTGTCATAAATGCTTTCTTGAGAACTATGCCTATGAAATCACCAAGGCATATATAGAAGAAGCGAATGCTTGTAAATACTGTGAGGTTATAAGAGACATGCTAGAACCACCCAAGGTTATGCCTGAAAGAAGGATGTCTGCTCCTGCTTTAGTGAATCTTGATAGTGTATCTGAATCTGATGAGGAAGATTACCTAGTGGTTCCAGTAGCTAAGGGTAGGAGGAAATCTGCTGGGCCGTTGAAGTTTTTAGTGCCTGCTAGAAGACCTAGGTGAGTTTCTTTGTTAAAAAACTTCCATATCTTTCCAAGAATGGCAGGAATTTCAACTTTTCAAATTTACGTCTGTTTGTAATTTTTGAGCTATTTCAGAATATAAACTTTTAAAGCAATCCTACTGTACCTACCTAAAGTTATATTTTTTATACCACTTAGTTGGCAAACAAGCATACGGCCCGCCTGATGGTAAGCGGTTACCGTAGCCTATGGACGCTTGCAACACCACACGTATATTACGGGGTATCACGCGCGCGTTTCCAACAAAGCGTTCTCAGCAAATGCAACCTTCCGAACCGGTATTAGAGTATTAGAGTCAGACTTTTCATAAGTGCCTGCGAAGGTCTATTTGAATAAATGATTTTGAATTTTGAATTTTGAAACGCTGCAGAAATCTCTTCACAACCCTTTTGAAGAACCATTGGGTGCACCACTATGGGGAGCTCATTCAACACCCTTTGAGACCGCACAGTACGAAACAATTCAGGTTTCAATGTGTGAGGATGGACTCCCCGCCGATGGCGAGAGTTGCGATGGTGGAAGGTAGCAGTTGGCATCAGCTTAAACAATTCCTTAGAACACTCTCCGTTGTACAATCGGTAGAACACACATAAGGAGGCAAAGTCTCTCCTCAGACTGAGGGGCTCTATACCGCATGTGGGTAAACTGAATTGTTTAATTTGTATGTCACATGGTTCCATGTATCATGACGTCATTTGACACAAAAACGATTCCAGTTCAGGCTGAGTTGAATAGCAATAAGATTTAATGGATTGTTTAAGGAGTAAACTGGAAATTGATCCAAAATAAACTCCTTATAAGTATAACACATAATTTATACTCCTTGAATCACCTCTGGGGCGAGGCCATTGAGAAACATGGTGAAGCGCTAGCCGTTTCACTGGACATCTCGAAGGCTTTCGACAGGGTCTGGCATGATAGTCTGCTCAGCAAGCTTCCCTCATATGGACTGCCCTCTAGTTTCTGTGCCTGGATCTCTGATTTCCTGAGTGGACGGTCTATTCGAGTGGTCATCGATGGCTGCTCGTCTGAACTAAAGGCGATCAACGCTGGTGTTCCTCAGGGATCTGTTCTCTCTGCTACGCTGTTTTTGCTGCATATTAATGACTTGCTGAGACCCGGAATCTATGGGTACGCAGATGACAGCACCGTCACAGAGAGTTATGTATCCGATCCGCGGGCTAGTAGGGCCACAACAGAGTCTCTCAGAGAGGGTATGGTTACGAGGTTGAACTCGGCTCTGCAAATTGTATCCGAGTGGGGTACCGCCAATAGGGTCGAGTTCAATGCCTCTAAAACACAGGCCTGTCTCTTTTCTGCAAAGAGGAGTCTCTTTAACCTGACTCCCGCATTTCGTGATGAATCTGTACCGTTATCCAAACACCTTTTGGGTGTCAATTTATCCTCTGACCTTAATTTCGGACGGTCCATCGAGGCCAAGGCCAAGACTGTTGCCAAAAAACTTGGAATCTTGAACAAGGTGAGACGGTACTTCACAAAGGAACAGCTTCTAAATTTATACAAAGCTCAAGTTCGACCTTGCATGGAGTACTGTTCTCATCTGTGGGATGGCTCAGCCAAATATCAACTGGCAACTTTGGACTCGTTAGGCGCGCTCGAAGGATAATTGACGATAGCGACCTAACGAGCAAGAAACTGCAAAACCTGGATCATCGGCGTCAGGTTGCAAGTTTGACGGTTTTTTACAGATTGTTCCACGGAGAATGCGATAAAGAACTCCATAATCTTGTCCCTCCATCCCCGTTTTTCTATCGGACCACTAGGCGTCGGGGGGGTCTCCATCGCTTCGTCGTCGACATTCCATCTTGCCGTACCAAGCGTTTCGCTTCCTCTTACCTTATACGCACGGCCAAGTTGTGGAATGCTCTCCCGGACAACGTGTTTCCAGACACTTATAACATGGGTTTATTCAAGGCCAGAGTGAACAGGCATCTTATGAGTACGCGCGGTCCACCCTAGACTACATCTTCACTTACCATCAGGCGGGATTGCGGTCAAGCGCAAACCTATATAATATAAAAAAAATAAAAAAAAAAAAAAACTCAACCGGAACCGTAGTATCTCAGAGTATATAAATACGTACAATGTATCACAAGATAAATTCATCACTGAATCGCTAATTCAACTTGAACTTGAAGTCATATTAGAATATGCATCACGTTTGCAATAATGCCCTCTTAATCCCATCTCAAACTAAAACACACCTTAACTCTATCGTTATTGATTTTAATTTCATTTGTCTTGCAATCTCATTTTAAAGGTCGATTTGTTTTATTGTGAGTTGTACTTTATTGTGTTTAAAAATAGGTTGTTTATTGATTGTAAGTCTAGCGTTAGTCCGTCCTCATTGGAGAGGCTTCACTTCATCGCATTAGAGGCTTCACGTGCTGTAGAAATCTTTTGTCAATGCATTTAAATGTATTTTTTTCTACTAGCGTTCACGGGATAAAAAGTAGCCTATGGGGAGGGATTCCCACACTATGAACTATTTTCGTGCCAAATTTATTTGCGATTGGTTTATAGGTTTATTCGAGGAACGGTAACAAACAGACAGACAAACAGAGCTTCTTAGACAGCTATAATATTAGTATGGATCAGAATTAGACGGCTCCCAAATTATTTATTTTTGGAGATCACGGCTCAATGAGCTCTTGAAAATGATAATCCACAAGCCAAGGTAAGAAAAAATAAAAAGGGTGAATATGTAATTTAAAATATTTATTCGACATTTTACATAAAATATCCAAAATTTCAGCAACATTTTAGCTCTTTGGGTGTACCGCACCCAAACACAAGAAAAAATAAATAATTGCTGAGACAGCCGGGCGAGCCTTTTGTAAAAGCACGAACATAAACAAGGTGCACCTGTGCAGATTGCAGTTACTTACAGGCAATTTTATCTTCTGAAAAATGAGCTTTTTCTTACAGGAATTTATGTGAGACGAGCTGTCCCCCGTGGTTTCACCCGCGTGCCCTATGTCCTTCTCCATACCATAGGCTACCTCTATCATAAATATGGAAGAAATCGGTAAACTCGTTACCAAGTTATAGCGTGACCAAGATAAATAGCTGGGCCCGATTGGGCCTTTAGACACGGTTCAACGACGTGCTGCTAGAATTATAGACGATTCCGAGCTCACAAGCGGTTTAGAGCCCGCTGAGGAGAGACTTAGCCTCCTTATGTGTGTTCTACCGCTTGTACAACGGATAGTGTTCTGAAGAATTGTTTAAGATGATGCCCACGGCTACATTCTACCATGGCAACACTCGCCATCGACGGGGAGTCCATCCTCACATATTGGAACCAGAATTGTTTCGAACTGTGCGGTCTCAAAGGAGTTTCCTTCCACGGAAGCTCAGATTGTAGAATGAGCTCCCCGCCATGGTTTTCCCAATGGAGTACAGCATGGGGTTCTTCAAAAAGGGTGTGAAGAGTTTTCTTCAGGGTCGGCAACGCGCGAGTAACACCCTTGGTGATGCAAGCGTCCATAGGCTGCGGTAACCGCTTATCATCAGGCGGGCCGTATGCTTGTTTGCTACCTAAGTAGTATAAAAAAAAAATAGGGACTCTTTTTTTATATACCTATATACTATGTACTTAAATACAAATTATGTTAATAAATTTATCAGAGTCAATAAATTGCCAATAAAGTGGTCCAGTACCGTTGGGAGTTAGTCCGGTTGTACACCAATTACATTAGCTTAGACTCTTGGGGGGTAATATCGACCACTTACACAAATTGGTGCCGAATGCATAACCGTTTGGGTACTGAAGTGGTTAATAAATTAATAAATAAGGCCGTTTTTCTGAAAAAAAATATATATAGAAAAAAAATATATGCATTTAACGATATAATTTTGCCAAAAGGATTCTTACTATCTCAAATGTCATACATAATAGTTCGTTCGAGGCTCGCAAGCCCGTCCACACTACGCGAATCGTGCTCGCAGTGTGCTCGTTCGTGGCTCGGCTCGTGCTCGGTTCGCCAAGCTTGGACGCACCATAAGATGTTATACATTGGTGCCGATTCTGTAGTAAATCGCAATAAACTAATTTTAGGCACATCACATCTCTTTCTTATGAACATCATTGAAAAAGGATAGAATATATTTAAAGCTGTCAAATTAATCTTTGCCGTCTTATTTTGCGTGTATTTAGGCGTAACCAAGTATTGCACTAATTTGACAGGACTACATTTCTTACATCCTTTTCTTATGTTCTTTGTTAGAAAAAGAAATAGCGAGATTAAATTAGTATGGTTGTAAACAACAGAATCAGGGCCATTATATTGAAATTGGTTATGTCTTATAATCGGATATCGCCTCTTACGTAGACAAAAGAAAATGATGTCTGTGATTTTAATAGAAAAATATAATTTTCAGGAAAAAAACTCTTAGTTTAAAGATGAATTGATATTGTAACTTTTAAAATCGTAAGTCACAAAATTCAACGTGTATTGCGATGAATTTACCTATAGCTGTTAGTTTTGTTTATTCGCTCTATTGTCTCCTTTTTTAATAAAGATTTCTTCTTAAAGATCTTTTAAATATATATGTATAAATGAAGGCGAGACGTGTGTAGTAAATTAATAAAAATACGAACCAGACCGCCCCCGGCCCAGCTTATGAGGGATTAAAGAAAACAGTAGGCTAGTGATGGGAAACGGTCAAAATTACACAACAGCGTTTATCGATATTTTGTTGACAGTGAAAATATGTGGTTACATAATTTCTTATTCATTTTTTTTTTCTATATAAGCCAGTGTTTGACCGCAATCTCACTATGATAAGTGATGATTTGGCCGATGGTGGTAAGCACGAAAGGCCTAGAAAGAAATGGCTCTCAAAGGCAGCTATCGGAATAAACCGGAAGGTGCTTGGCCACAGATTTTCAACTTGAGGGTGGTAGCCAGCCAGATGGGTACTACAAAGTACTTTACCACCGTGCTATGGTTTCCTCACGATGTCTTTCTTCGCCGAAAGCTGAAGCTCATTGTAAGATTCAAACCTTCGTCTTGGAATCCGACGTCACTACCACTGAGCTATCATCGCTTTGAAAGTTAAAAATTAAACAGTTGAAGTAAATACTCAAATAAAAACTAAACCTAGAGGGTCACACTTAGATCGTTTTTGAAGCTGCCGACTTTAGCTAATTCTAGAGCTCTATACATAAATGCTGCCAATGGGACCAATGGCTGAAAAGATACATCTCTCTTTGTTGTAGTTCTCACACTAATAAAAAGTTCAGCGCAGGCTTCGTAATAAACAGCAAATGTAAAATTTTATATGTCACATAAATAAGCCATTTATCGACATGGACAACACAAAATCACTCCATGTAAGCGAACAACACTACGAAAAATTGCTAATACCCGTAATTGAGTTATGGTTAAGCGACCTCAATGCTCCATTGCGGATTGACAGCCCGCTCTTAGTAAACGTACATCTTTATTTTTTAAACGGTAGCGAATACGACCAAAAAAAGGGGGTAATACCGGACAATTTGAGTGAATAAGGAGATGTAGTGTAACCCTTAAACGGTGTTTTTTATTTGACAATTGGTGAGTCGTTTTAATTTAATTATTTTACAGTTTGCGTGTGGACAATTTAATTAACATTGCGTTAATTAAGTTTCTTTGTGTAAGCGACGTAATTTTTGCGACGAGTTTTTAAATTTCGCTGCTCTGAAGATATTATCTGTCTGCTATGCCCTCTTTTTAACCGACTTCAAAAAAGAGAGTAGTAGTAGTAGATGTTTGACGTGCTGTTTTTGTTTACCTATTTCTCGGAAAGATAGATTCCGAAGTGGTGGCGTCCCATAGATTGTACAGCAATTTTTTACTGACTTTAAAGTAAATAGTACCATCAGGCAGGCTTGTTTACCGACTTAGTTGTATAAAAAAAAAGTACTTAATTACATTGTCCGATTAGTCCTATATTTGTACGTAGTATTTATATACTCTGAGCCTATATCCTACAAGAAGTTAGATTTATTTGTGTGTAGTAGGGATAATTTTGTAAGATTAGTACAAAAGTCAATTTGGTGTTTAACTCATTTCTCAATGGGCTCTGCTTAGTTCAGATAGCCGTCTATAAAGAATGTGCCAGGATATTTATAATCTGCCCAGACGAGCCAGGCGAAGTGCAAGGGCACTACCTACCTTTTCTCGAAGCGCTTAGTCGTTTTTTTGAACCCTCATGTCTTGGTTTTGGATTATACCAGATAAACAAAATTCTCGGGATATGATGTCAATAGTGAGCTACTACAAGAACTATTATAGTACAGAAAAGTTATTAACAGTGGATAAATTTGTCACCTCACGCCCATGTGACGGTAGCGAAACGGCCAAGCTACATATTTTGACAAAAGAGTAGTTTGTAAAGTTAGGCATTGTAGAGTTAGGGCGTGTAGAGTTAAAAGCTTGGCTCTACATGAGATCTGATAACTTTTTGACAGTGCGAGCCATGGTCTCGTCTTGGCAACATTTTACATGTTTTTTTTTGGTGGGATTTATTTTGTAGGAGGTTTTAGCTTCCTTCCGCGGACGCTCAGACTGTGGAATGCGCTCCCCGCCGTGGTTTTCCCAATGGAGTACAGCATGGGGTTCTTCAAAAGGGGTGTGAAGAGATTTCTGCAGGGTCGGCAATTCAAAATCAAAATCGAAAAGTCATTTATTCAGTTTAGGCCCTGGTAAGGCATGAAGCGTTCGTGGTGTAGCATGATTAGCCGTTCTTAATCGATCGGCAAGTTAAGCTACCACCGTCGTGGTCGGTACCTGGATGGTCCACCTAGTGGTATTTCAAATCGAGCGTTTCCGTGCTCGGAAGGTACGTAAAGCGGTTGGTCCCGGTTATCACTTAATTGTGATAGTTGTTAAGCTAGTTGGAGGCCTCCTAGGCGGCTTCAAAACTCCAATAGTAGGTTGACCACTAGCCTACCACCTCGCCGCAATTTAGGCTCCGGTAAGGCACTTATGAACGTCAAATTGGTACATACAGTTGTATTTATCACCGGTTCGGAATACACTTAAACTGAGAAGACTCCGGCAAGAAACTCAGCATTTTAAACAAAATACGCCTAACATGGGAAACTCCTAAGAAATGTCAAATTGATAACTTCTAATGAAGAGCTGTAATTTTGAGTTGCATTAGGAGTGTCCCAAGCGTCTGATTGGTGGAAATGAGCATTATAATTGTCGAGATCTAAGAGGTCCGTTTTGACAAGAGGGTGCCTGTTCTTGTCGCACTATGTTTGTCTCTTTTTGACACATTGATGTATATGTGCTGTTAAAACAGACCTATTAGATATTGCTGACTTTATTATTATAAGTTTTTCTTTAATGTTAGAAACCACAAAGAATCAGAGAGGTAGAGCATCGCGTTTATTCGCTCCAAAGAGCAGCTCAACTGGGGAAGTACGTCCACCTTATAAAATACCGCTGCCAAATAACTTAACTTTATGGCAGTGCGCGGTTAAAAAATGTAGTGTTCCTGCGCATGAGTCTTACCACCTGTCAGGCCGAATGTTTGCCGGCTTTCTTACATAAAAAATATTTCCAGCTTATAACTAAACACTCCACCGTCCTCATTCTTACACCGAACCTCAAGACGCCGGGAAAAGTTTCACCCGTACGTTGTTGACATACCGAAAATACGGACACAGCGTTTTGCATCCTCATTTATAATGCGGACAGCAAGGGAGTGGAACTTGCTTCCGACGTCTGTGTTTCCTGACTCATACAATCTAGGGACTTTCAAGGCCAGAGTGAATAGTTTCCTTCTGAGTAAGCGTGTTCCATCTTAGGCTTCGTCATCGTCCCTTATGGGCGGGTCAGTGGCCAAACGCAAGCCCAATTTAATATATAAAAAAAAGTAAAATAAACTTAACAAAATATCAAAGACGTCTACACCATATGCAGTATCTATTGAAGCACCCAGTTAATATTTGATACAGTAGTGCAATAGTTGGATGTTCACTCAATTTTCCGCTCGATGGAGTGAAATAACTAAGAGCTCCCGACAGACTGGATTAGCTTTACATCGATCGAACATAAATTATATTTGTGCACTGTTCTGTGATACATGATGCACCTTTACTTTTAGGGCTATTAATGTTTGTTAGTTTCGCCCCGCGGTTTCGCCCGCGTTATCGAGAGATCGGTGTTTTTTTGGGATAACAAGTATTACACTGATTTTTAATCGTTTTAAAGCTAGAACAAACGTTGTTGAGACCATGGTCTGATAACAGTCTATAACATCAAATAAAAAAAAAACGACAATGGTTTAAAAAAATACACAAAATAAAGTTAAAAAAGTCGGGATTATCGTTACTCCTTACACCCCAGACACCGCGCTTGCACTTGAACCTCGGAACTGATTTTCAGTCAAACACTTTTCGTATTTTTTTATGTGCTGGCCGCATATAAAAAAAAACGAAAAGGGTTCTCATTACTTACAATAGTGAAAAAAAAAAACAGTATTCTACAAATAGCTTAGCAAATTATACTTGACATCTTCGAGTTCTTCATTACATCTAATAGCTATTTCTAGGGATCTCTTCTCACGGAACAATGTCTAATGAAACTGTATTAATTATTGCAATCAATGGTCTCGTGTTGGGTAATTATAATTATGTTTGGAGTACTTCAGTACCTTTTCGCTCCATAGATCCACTCGCTGTTACCGTATCCATAAAAACGCTCTCAATATTACAACATTATTGTATGGTCATCGGTTCTTGATGAATGTGCAAAGTTTCAAAAAAATCAAAAAGTTCAAAATTCAAAATCATTTATTCAAATAGACCTTCGCAGGCACTTATGAAAAGTCTGACTCTAATACTCTAATACCGGTTCGAAAGGTTGCATTTGCTGAGAAGAGCCGGCAATAAACTGAGCAATTACTCTTTTCAAAACAAGCTTAGATTCATTACATAATATTTACATTCTAATCGCACTGAAAACAATTGCGTGCCCCGGAGCCCCCACAAGCAGTACCTGTTCACAAGTATGACGCGTGTGGCAGCCATCGCCCTCGCCATATTGGAGGGAAGTGAGCTACCCGTCACATGACGCCAAACATTTTGAAGTCGATTATACAAACAGGTGAAGCTAATAAAAGCGTATTAAAAATACAATAGTTACATCTGCATCCAGTTGTACAGGATTTATGATTATGTAGAAGCGACAGACTCTGTTACACTCCAGCGCGTCTTCCATTGTGCTACATCGTAGGTGCTACAACTAGGAGTTCTATCATTATGCAACTTACTGATACGTGCAGTCAATATCATAATTGGGCCGCAATAGTGCAAACTAGCTTTTGTCATACGGTTTTATATCTTATGCACTTGGGTTCGGTAGCACAAAAACTTTGTTAGAAATGTCGGAACAGTGTCTAGTATCTTTGAATTACTAGCATTCCGCACTGCAAATGTAATGCGGCAGTGACCACTTACACTTATGTAAACTTTAGAAGACATCGACATCCCGGTTTTAAAAAAAAACCCCTTAAAATAGACCTTCGCATGCACTTATGAATAGTCTGACTCTGATTTTTGTCGGAAGGTTGCATTTGCTGAGAAGAGTCGGCAATAAACTCAGCAATTACTCTGCAGTAAATACTAAATGACCGCCTAGTAGTATTTCAAATCGAGCGTTTTCGTGCTTCGGAAGGCACGTAAAGCCGTTGGTCCCGGTTATCACTTAATTGTGTAGTTGGAGGCCTTCTAGGCGACCACTAGTCTACCTCCAACTCGCCGCAGTGGGCATGCGTGGTGGAGTATCTGCCCATTCCCTTTCACCCAGATTTGTGAAAGGAGGCCTGTGCTCTGCTATGGGACACTATAGGCTGATGATGATGACATACTAAATCCTAATAAATAATAAACTATTACATAGCTATTTAAATTGATAATATGAATTGATAATTCAGAAGAAACGAGATTAAGCTAAGACAAGGGAATTTTAAAGAAATAGATATTATACCACTTCAGTTCTAATACTCCGAAGGGATTCAATCCGGTTGAGTTGTCCTCAGTAATGTAGCCGCATCAATCATTCACTTAACCAATTGAGTTGGCAACATTACACTATGAGTACCTTACAATGTCATGATATGGATTTGAAGGAGGATTGCAGTTTGATAAAAGTAAGATAGCATTAGAATATGAAATATTTAAGGTTTAATGGTATTGTATATGCCTGGTAAGGAAAAGGGCACTCTAAGGAACGCTGGTTTGATGAAATACGATACGGCAGGCATCATTTGAATGGAAAGTGACTCGATAATAGCGAATGGAGGCAAGATAAGGCAATAAAAGGCTTTTTAATTTTTATTTAGCGGAGACATTAAACTCTCTGGGCGGAGATGAATGAAGCCCGCTCCAGACTTTTTTTTTTTTTTATACCAGTAAGGTGGCAAACAAGCATACGGCCCGCCTGATGATAAGCAGTTACCGTAGCCTATGGACGCTTACAACACCAGGGGTATCACTCGCGCGTTGCCGACCCTGAAGAAATCTCTTCACGCCCTTTTTGAAGAACCCCATGCTGTACTCCATTGGGAAAACCACGGCGGGGAGCTCATTCCACAACCTGAGCGTCCGCGGAAGAAAGCTCCTTGTACTAAAACACATATCTCCGTCTATCTCTGCGTTGCTGGGTACCAGATGTTAAGAGTTTGTCGATAGCCAAAGTTAAGCCTATAATAAAACAGTTCCTTGACTGACTGACTGACACCCCACGGCTATACTCAGATAGTGGGGATTTTATCCCAGGAACGCGTGTGAATTCTAATTTAGTCCAATATTGAAACCAATTATGGCCTCAAAAGATTTTTGGTCCTTTGATGGGCGTAAAGATATGTATAATAGCTGATATTAAACATACTATGATGATCCCAAGGTCACAGACTCATATTTCCTGGTGAGGCCATTATAGCAGTTATTACGTGACTCGCTGAAATTTTCACAATGTCATCTATCATTATTCAACTACATTCTATTTTGATATAAGTGCTTCAAATATTATAGGAGAATCTAAAATTGTACTAGTTCATTTAGTGTGATCTTTTATTTTCGCACCTAGATGGCCTCGTATGAGATGAAGTGGTCTAGTAAAGCATTCCGTATCGTTAATATACGATTAGTTATTGATAATAAGATTCGTCAGATCAAAATTTACTTGTTTAGTTTTTTGCCTATTCCCAGTAGTTATTCTCGTGAACAAAAACTAGCTTATCATCCTAAAGTTTTATAGAAATCTAAAACTCCGTCGTACTCATAATTTTCATAAGGTTAACGCACACTTATCCGAGCCGAACGCATCGAACGAAACGAATTTTAGAATTCTGTACCTATATGAACTCTCATCCAGATTCGGACGATTCGACGCTGGCAAGTGTGCGAGCTTTCATAAGATTTCATATACAGAATTCTAAAATTCGTTTCGTTCGATGCTTTCGACGCGTTCGGCTCGGATAACTGTGCCTTCACCTTTATCCAGTTTTTTTCCGAATTTCGTCCAACACGGGCCGTAGGATAATGGCACAGTCATCCGCATAGCAGTGAACTTTGGAGGTTTCAAACAAATTAATATATAGAATAAATAGCGTGAGCGATATCACGCAACCTTGCCGTACGCCAGCATTTATAATCTTGCCCCCTTATTAATAGTAATACCTTGGATTAAAATATATCCGTCACTTTCTAATGTCATATAAATAAAAAGGGATGAGGCTATCTTAATACCTGAATGATCCAAGACTGACTTACACCTTACTTATTGATAAGTGGGTAAATGCCCGGGCCAATCAATAGCTCCAATAAAAGTGTCCTGTGCAAGAACTATTCGAAAGCCTTAGCGTAATCTCAGAGTATATAAATACTGGCGTAATCTTTCAATGCCTCACCTTTACTATCTGTGACTTCAACCCATCAGGAAACATTTTTAGAATGCTCTCATCGTTATTACTTATTATTAAAACACCTATATCCTTTAATCATCATCATCATCAGCCTATAATGTCCCACTACTGAGCACAGGCTTCCTTTCATAAATGAGGGTGAAAGGGAATGGGCGATACTCCACCACGCGTGCCCACTGCGGATTGGTGGAGGTAGGCTAGTGGTCAACCTACTGTTGGAATTTTTCAAGCCGCCTAGGAGGCATCCAACTAGCTAAATGACTATCACAATATAGTGATAACCGGGACCAACGGCTTTACGTGCCTTCCGAAGCACGGAAACGCTCGATTTGAAATACCATTAGGCGGTCACCCATCCAGGTTCCGACCACGACAGACGTAGCTTAACTTTGCCGATCGATTAAGAACGGCTAATCATACTACACCACGAGCGCTTCCTTTAACACCTTACCTTAAAGTATAAAGTTCTAATTGAGCGTAATCAAAAACCTGTAACTCTTCTGTGTTCAACAGCTACGCACCATCAGCTATGACAGTAACAGTGTCGCCCGATCGGCGCGGTGACGCTCTGGCGGCGCAGCGCTGGGGGCCCGCGAGAAGAGTCACCCTTAAGAGGAGCCCTGGAGCCCCACTGGGCGTCAGTATTGTTGGTGGCAAGGTGAGGATCTTAAAAGTATCACTTTCAATTTATTTTCAATAAAGGTGTCTCAGTGAATAAACTTCTATTTTGATAATATAGCAGACAGATTAGTTTGGAGATTGTAGTTTAAAAGCGTGTAAGGTCCACAAATCTGGTATTATTGACGGGCCAGTTGGCGCAGTTGGTTAAGAGTCTGGTAAAGAGTCCACCTATTGCGCCGCAGGTCGTGGGTTCGATTCCCGCACAGGACATGCATTTGTGTGCATGGACATGTCTGTATGTCCTGTGTCTGGGTGTAACTGTTTTTTTTTTTTTTTTTTTTACTGTGTCTAGGCCTGTTTTTTGACCACAATCTCACTATGGTAAGTGATGATGTGGTCGAAGGTGGTAAGCACACAAAGCCTAGAAGGAACTGGCTCTCAAGTGCAGCTGACGGAACACACCGATAGGTGCTTGGCGACAGATTTTCAACTTGAGGGTGGTAGCCAGCCAGACGGGTACTACAAAGTACCCTACCACCGTGCTATGGTTTCCTCACGATGTTTTCCTTCACCGAAAGCTCAAGCTCATTGTAGGATTCGAACCCGGGACCTTCGTCTCGGTATCCGACGTCACTACCACTGAGCTATCATCGCCTTGAATATATTAAGTATGTATTTACAAACAAAAAGTAGTATATGTATTATATCAGTTATCTGGTTTCCATAGTAGAAGCTCTGCTTAGTTTGGGATCAGATGACCGTGTGTGAGGAATGTCCCAGGATATTTATTTATTTATTAATTCTCATTGACGAAAACCTCTCCCAACGCCCACCACTTCTCTGATTCCTCGTCATATATCTATCGAACTTCATTTTTAAGATACTTGCAATGAATAACAAGATGGCAGCAACATGAGTTTTACCAAGACTTTTGCTGCAGGTTGATATAATATCCAATCGAGACAGTGAAGACGGTGAAGAGAAAGCCATCTTCGGCATCTTCATCAAGAATGTTGTTCCTGATAGTCCAGCTGGGAAGAGTGGAGAGTTACAAGTAAGTTTCACCTATTTTGAGAGAGGTAGAGCATAGCGTTTATTCGCTCAAAGAGCAGCTCGACTGGGGAAGTACCTCCACCTTACAGAATACCGCAGCCAAATAACTTTATGTTGTGTAAAGTTGTGTTCCGGCGCGTGAGTAAGTGAGCCAGAGCTCATAGGGGAGGGGGAAAAGGTCGGTAACGCGTGAGCGGTGCTTCTTGTGTTGCAAGCGACCATATGGCTATGGGAACCGCTTATCATCAGGCAGGCCGTATGCTTGTTTACCGACTTAGTTGTATACAATTTTTTTTGATACAATATTTTAATAACATTGTGTGCTTGACACCTTACGCCTCAAACGAATTTTGGTGATGTCAAAATCAGATCAGATCATCAGATCGATTGTGCACACTCTTGAAATCATAGCCGACAATCTTATTGAGTGCTGACTTCCGAACTAGTGGTAACTACAGTAGTTTAGGCTTTTATAAGTGTACTCCTATGACTTAGAATTTGAAATCAATTTTGGGACAGATTGTCGGCTCGACGACTGCTGCTTTCTCTAGTTGCCCGTACGCGAAAGAGATTTTAATGTTCAAGCAATCTTAATCATCTGTATCTGAGTGTTGCTTATGATAGTTGCACAAGGCTTCTCACATCAAATCGTCGGATTCTTCTTGTTTATACTGGTGGTCTATTTGGAACTTTATAAGGGCCTTAAAAAGGGTCTATTTTAAATACCAAATGCATCTGCAGGTGTCTTATGTTTATAGTTCATTGAGAGAACCCTGTGATTTAGTTGTCTTTGAAAAATATCAAATAAATACTTTGAATTTTAGCTTTGCCTTTGCGTGTTTGTTTTTGGTATTTACGTTATTAAACATGTATACGTGGAGGTCCTACCTTTTAAATGTAAACGCAAAAGGCATAAGTTATTATTTTTCTTGAAATTATTCTCTCAAACCTGAAGAAGACTTATAGCGTTAATATTTAATCGGGGACAGAACGTTTCTACTCAAAGTTCGTCTTCGGTTTTACTTTCACCAAAATTAGTTGTACTTTTACTGAAAAAGTTCCAAGGTTTATTTAAAGTTATAAATAAGTAAGTGTTGGGAATGTTTTGACGTGTGAATTCATGATTTATCTCTGAAAAGGGAATTGCAGGTGTATGAGTGAAATTCATTTATTATTCTCATGGCTTATGGTCTGGGGGTGACTTAGTAACTCACTCAATTGTAATGTATTCGCATGTTTTTGGAACACAAAGGATTATTAATAAACCTAGTTCCAACGTCACACAAGTCACATGTGGGGGGGACACACAATTTACTACTTTGGAAGTGTCTCTCGCGCAAACTATTCAGTTTAGAATAAAATGATATTAGAAACCTCAATATCATTTTTGAAGACCTATTTGAGACATATAAGGGTTTTATTAAAAAAGAAAAATTGAGTTTCAGTTCTAAGTATGGGGAACTCCCAAAATTTATTGTTTTTTTTTTCTATTTTTGTGTGAAAATCTTAATGCGGTTCAAAGAATACATCTACTTACCAAGTTTCAACATTATAG
The DNA here is from genome assembly GCA_947623365.1 of Achlya flavicornis. Classification (NCBI taxonomy): domain Eukaryota; kingdom Metazoa; phylum Arthropoda; class Insecta; order Lepidoptera; family Drepanidae; genus Achlya; species Achlya flavicornis. Next base: position 10,424,331 of record OX392491.1, read on the forward strand.
TTCTTATAGTTTCGGAAAAAAGTGGCTGTGACATACGGACGGACAGACAGACATGACGAATCTATAAGGGTTCCGTTTTTTGCCCTAAAAACCCTAAAAAGGTTGAGAAAAAAAGTTGAAGGTTGACTTCTGAACCGGTGATTAATTCAGTAGCTGTAACGCAGGGTCTTATTTGAATACACAATCGCAAAATTTGCCTTTAGTCATCGCTAAGGCTATCGACCAGGTCTTGACCACCGAACTCACCGTCTACCAAACTGTAAATTTGTAGACTTCAAATAGCTTAGAATTTAGTTTGAAGCAGATCCCTAAGCTGATTATCGTGATGAAGCATTCTAATCATCAATAGTCAGATGTTGAAGCCTTATTCTGAATTTATTTTGAGCTTGTTGCAATTTTTTTTTATACCACTAAGGTGGCAAACAAGCATACGCTTGCAACACCAGGGGTATCACTGGCGCATTGCCTACCCTGAAGAAATATGTTCACACTTCACACCCTAATTATTAATATCATCTGAAAATAGTTCTGAAACTGCTATATTCTGCTCTAGACTGGTGATAGGATACTGGAAGTGGATGGAGCATGCGTCCGCTCAGCTCAGCATGAACGTGCTGTGCAGTTGATCAAGGCTGCTGGTGATAATGTCACGCTCACCGTGCAGAGTCTATTAGCTTGGGTAAGTTACTGATGCAAAACAAGAGAGAGCGAGTAGATATAACAAATCCAGCGAATACTGGAAATTTTGATCCATCACGAGGGTAGTTAGTGATATAATCCTGTCTTTGTTTTTTTTGTAACGAACTGCTCTTCTTTAATGTATAACTATAACAAGCAGAAATAGTCTTTGAAATTGAGAATATCAAAATATCACGATGTAAAAAAATATCGTCTGCAGATAAATAAATATTATCGAAGCTTAACAGAAATATGATTATCCACCTTTCTAGCAGTTATTACAGTCGATTTGTGTTAAAAACAGACATAAGTTCTTCAATGATATACTATTTTGTACAGAACACAGACTCATCAGATGTAGAAGCGTCATCCCCACCACCATCCTCCCCCAATTCAGTGAGGAAATCGCCCGCACCACCACCGCCTTCCGTCACTCCGCACCATGAAATAAAGGTATCGTTTATTATTAGACACTTATGTTGGAACTTCGATGTGTATAAGCAATAGTATTGGCCCCAAAGGATAGCCTTGTGGTACTCCTGATTGCCTCTTGAGTGTACATTTTTATAGGATTGCGTTAACCACAAATATGTCACAGTGATAAATGATGATGTAGCCGATGGTGGTAAGTATACAATCCCTTGAAGAAAACCGACTCAAAAGCGTAGCTGCTGTAGTATAGCAATAAGTGTGAAGCATAATAATAAACAGTTGCTTCCATTTTAAAAATGGGGCTTGTCTTTGGCAACTGACCCGTCCATAAGGGGCGATGACGAAGCCTAAGATGAAACTCGCTTACCCAGAAGAAACCTATTCACTCTGGCCTTGAAAGTTCCTAGATTGTAAGCGTCACGAAACACAGACGCCGGAAGCAAGTTCCACTCCCTTGCTGTCCGCATTATAAATGAGGATGCAAAACGCTGTGTCCGTATTTTCGGTATGTCAACAACGTACGGGTGAAAATTTTCCCGGCGTCTTGTGGTTCGGTGTAAAAATGGGGATTTCAAATTTGAGATTTGAGATTTTCAAATAAAGAAGTAAATTGATCTTCTTATTTTATAATTTAACTAAACATCTCGAAAACTGCTTTGCACATGTCTTCCAAAGCTCCAATCAAATCCACAATTAATTTGTCCAGATAACAGTAACATCTGAACCAGAACCAGAGGTAGAGAAAGAAGTAGAAGAAGAGAAGGATGCAGATACAAAAGAAGAGGAACCGAAGCCAGTGTATTCTGACTCGGAGAGCAGCGACGAAGAAGATGAAAGAGAACTACAAGGAAGAACGTGTTCTGATAAAGGAGTTGAGGTAGGATGTGATTTTTTTAGCTTAGTAAATTGGCTTTGAGAGTTTAAGGCCTGTATTATCTTAGACCAAGTATCAATAATATATCGTAGTAATCGTAAATAAACCTAATATCATAGGTGTGTAGGTTACAAATTCAATTGTTTCACTTGGCTCAAAACTGTTTTAGCATTGATTGATGTTCTAGAATATGGTCCTAGAGTTGTAGCCAGTCTGACAAAAAGCGGTGCAAGAGACATTGTACCTTTAGTCTTTACAAATAAGGTTTGTTACAGATCGACCGTGCTTCAGCAGGAGCGATCAAGCGCACTAAAGAAGAGAAGGAGGCAGACCCAGAAGAAGAAGATGACTTCGGCTACACGACAAGTGAGTGGAAAGATACATTATTCACGTTGATTAACTTCTCTTTTTATATAGTACATGTATACTTCTACGCGTACCTCTTAGAGCATAATAGGTAACGGGCGATTTCTTGATTTTCAAGAAGCAGGTGATTTGTAATGTCGGTGCTTGAAAATATTAACAATATTTTTATATTTAAACAAATTTAATGATGTTGACATGTGTTTTTAACATAATGATAACGTAAATTTTTATATAAATTAATATGGCCTGTATAAAATCCGGTTTTATGCTTTTTAATATTTAATAAAAACTTTTTAACAAAAAATTAAACCACCCAAAAAAACGGAAAAGCAAAAAATAATTTTGAATAAGTATACCTTGAATTTATTTTATAATTTTTTGTGGCTATAATCTACTAATTACTACATGCTTAATTTTTCATTTCTTTCGATGTAATGCATTAAAATCTGTGAGTGAACAATAAATCATCCCTATTTTCCCACCCTTAGGGTGGGTTTTTTGTACCCAAGTGTCTATGGGACCATACTTCGAGGTATACCTTATCCAATAAAAAAAGAATTATCAAAATCGGACTACTCTGTAAAAAGTTATGTATACGTGTTGACTTGAAAACCTACTCCGTTTTTTCGTCGGTTAAAAATTAACCGTCACCCTTAGAAACTTTCTAGGGCGTGAAATTAACCTTGAAAAGACATTTTATGTCTAAAATAATAAGGAATTTGAAATTCAGGAAGTGTACTCGTAACTATATTTACCATAGCACTAGAAAATAAACTATGAACTAGCTTTACGCACATTTCCCCGCATTGCCAAAAATCCTCCAAGAAGTATTACTAATACACTTCCAAAGTCCAAACATACTTAACAGTTTGGTCAAACAAACAAGGCATCCCCCCAGCATAGTGGCGTAAGGCAAAACTTTCATATTTTGCGGCTCGACCGACATAAGCTTCCGCGCGAACTTATGTCGTCGTGTGTGATAATATTATGTTCTTATCCACTTTTGGGTATTTGTTTTTCTTTCCACATGAGGTGAAGATGAAAGAATTATTAAGTTTATTCTGCTTTGTCGATGTCTTGGATAAATATTTACTACTACCATTATATGCGAAAGTTTATTTTTGAGCGCATTTCAACGATATCATAGATTATACTTTGGGCTAAGATAGGATAAGTTTTATCCCGGGAGAACTTTAGATGCTTCTAGAACCTAAAAAGAGTTATCTATCTATCTATCTATATATCTAGGTAAGACCATGGGGTAGTTACGTAGGTCTATAATATGTTTTTCAACACACTCGGTCGTAAAGTGAATTAATGCAGCTTATTACACACTAGTGCTTTTTACTTTACATTACCGCACAGTTTTATAATAGGTATAATCTCGATTATGATAAGTTTGTACCTCACTGCAAGTCATATGTGTGTAGCACGAGCATTCTTAATTTAAACGGGTAAAATAGTTTGACAGGTCACCGCTGTCAAAAAAAATTAAACTTGCGCGCCATATTTGTTGACGTTCTCGTTGTCTAGTTGACTATTATCAAAAAATCTACTTAAAAAAATACAAGTTTTTTTTTTTTTTTGCAAGTCTGTTGAAAAACTTCGTATGACACGCGTGTGCATTGATTATTACACTCTCGACTTAATACCGCCTCAAGTGTTAATAACCAACTTTGCACACATGTATCATAATGTACTATTATCCATAGAGATAAAATATTAGAGTGATAATCTTGCGATGTTGCATATAGATGCATTCATAGATATATCGTACTAGCTGCCCGGCGCGACTTCGTTCGCGTGGGGCTACCCTAGCGTATCCACCCTACCCTACCCTACCCCACCCTACCCTATTTTACCCTACCCCACCCTACCCTACCCTACCCTACCCTACCCTACCCTACCCTACCCTGACAGCAAAATCCCCATTAACAAAATGATCCGCCATTAATTGAATTCATTTGTTACAAAAAATGTGAAATGAAGAACCGCTCGACCGATTTTGTACACATAAACCATCTACTAAATAGTCCGAACAAAGCCTAAACATTTGGTTTGGATAGGTGAGCCCGTTCTTGAGTTATAAAATTACAACGAAAAGTGGCATTGATTTTTATATATATCGTATACAGATTTATTGTCAAAAAAAAAAACTTAGAGTAAGAGCTCCTTGTCATTTGTTCTAGCAAAAGTATCGATAAAAAACTAGAAATTGGGATTACTAATGTGTCGTTCAAACGGAGTTCGTGTTGCGGGTGCGTTGATCATTGGGGAACAATTTGGAATTGTTGTCAGTTTCTCGATATAAAATCTGTCAAACGTTAATTTTATCCTTCTCACTTATAATAAAGAGTTATTTGACGAAATAGTAGGCGTTAAATCAATAAAAAACAAAAATTCTAAATCATTTATTCAAATAGACCTTCGCAGGCACTTATGAAAAGTCTGACTCAAATACTCTAATATCGGTTCAGAAGGTTGCATTTGCTGAGAAGAGCCGGCAATAAACTAAGCAATTACTCTTTTCAAAACAAGCTTAGATTCATTACATAATATTTACATTCTAATCGCACTGACAACAATTGCGTGCCCCGACGCGGCGGCAAAATTACAAAGTAGACTGAATAAATATTTAATAAGTAAATAAATAGCAAACTTAAGCAGACCAGCCCCCACAAGCAGCACCTGTTCACAAGTATGACGCGTGTGGCAGCCATCGCCCTCCTCGCCAATAAAGGATCTTAGATCTCTATATGCTGAATTGGGTAGAAATAAGGTTGAATATTGTGTGGCTACAAGAAGTATAATGTAGGGGAGGTCTATTTTATATACTTTATAGATTTAAAATGATGGATGTGCCAAATTAAAGTTATGTGATTTCTTTTATTAATTTTTCTTGCTTAAATTCGAGTTTTGACATAATGTATCTTTTCACTCGCTTACACTAATTTGTGTAAAACTGACAATGTTATCTTGCAATATAATTTTATCATGTTATTTATTCTTTTTATTTTTGATCAGATACGGCTCAGAAGTTAACTTCTACAGTAGTAACTGCTATAAGAAACTAGGTGAAAATGAAGTAGTTTAAAGCGTTCATCTACAGTAATTTAATGTGGTTGATCTAACTACTAAAATATTTATCTGTGAAAAAAGTCTTCAAAATCGGTATGCCAATAAACCGATTTTCGGAGGTATTATCGAAAAATATGTATACCTACATATGAATTAAAAACGTCCTCCTTATTTCTGAAGTCGGTTACAAATGGTCAACAATTCAGTAAGGCACTGTTTTCCTGAAAGCAGGTATCAGTATTGGTTTTCGGTTGCTGCCATTAGTGATGTCACGTACTTCCGGAAAGACAGAAGCCAGAGATTATAGAACAGCCATAGAGTTAGTATGTTATAGAGTGATATCGCTAATAACTTTTGCGAAGCGTGAGCAGTTTCCTGGCTCCTGTTCCATAGTTTTTTTTCTTTGCTGAATACTTTACACATTGCAAGAAACATACCCCCTTACTCATAAAGCGCTATTTAACTAATTTATTTATTTATTTTTATTAGGTAATCCAACAGCGTACTTACAACACAAATTCAATACAATTGGTATTTACATTAAGGCCAAGAAAGGGTTACACAAATTACTAATTAATATCATGCATCGAAGTTAGCTATCAAAACAAATTAAAAAAAGTTAATTAAAAAAGAAAACCCTCTGGAATTTTTAAACGCAATTTACAATTTAAACGCAACTTATACAATAGGTAAAACAAAACAAAAGAAAAAACAACGAATCTGAGGGGTGTGTGATGTGGGGGTGTGTTTGTGTGTAATTGTACGGTTGATAATGTGTAGTGTGTGTGTATAATATACTGTATAAAGGGTCACGTAAATAATGACACATTATTTGACAATGACAATAGAGTGACGTTATTTACGTGACCCTTTAAACAGTATATTAGTTAAATAACGTTTTATGAGTAAGGGGGATAGTTAGTAGCCATTTCAGATTATATTGTTAGGTTATATTATTTTTGGCATATTATTATTATATCCAACATGCTATAGATTAATGAAATATTCCAGTATTATTATTGTTATTAAATTTTAATTTTTGCATGCCTATGTATGATGGCTCATGTGTCCACTCATTATAATTTCTGAACATCCTCTGGGATTGCAAATAAATGATATTTGATTTGATTCCAAAAAGATGCATTTACAGATATTTCGTTAGTTGATTTACAGGCATCCATTAGGTATATGTATTTTTGTCGTTCAAACTATGCTACGCGCACTTCGTTTCGAGGCATTTGGACCGTACCGGTGCTCTCGGACGGTACTCTAGTACAGTCGACTCTGAGAACAGAGGCTCGATTCTCGTAACAAAACTTCATCGATATCGTAACGACTTCAACGTTTAAACTGTGTTTTTTAACCGACTTCAAAAAAAGGAGGAGGTTCTCAATTCGGTTGTCTTTTTTTATTTTTTTTTATGTTTGTTACCTGATAACGGATTTGATTACTTCTTAGTGTACTTTGAAGTCGGTTTAAGTTTTTTGTAAAACAGTCCAATTATTACTATTATAATGACAAATTAACAATTGAAAAATGTCCCCAGGTATATACAAATTGTTGAGGCATATACACGTTTGAATGTTTTTTTTGCAAAATATTTCACGAAACACAATTTAAATAGTTGATGTCGCTACGACACCGCTAACGTTTTGTTACGAGAATCGACCTCCAGCACAAGTTAAGGTTGTTTTTTTTACGAATATTTTTAGCGCCTGTCCTCAGCATAAAGGCAATATTAATACGTACAGTAATCCATTGCCATACATCTAATGCGAGGAAAAAAATACAATTTATATGCGCTAACTGACGTATAAAATAAAATATCCGATACAAATACAGCACCACCTGGTGAAATACTGCATACCACAGAACAACATTTATTACAGTTGTATAATAATAGCCAAAAAAATGCAGATATCACCATAACAGATAAAGGTATCTGATAAACCAGGAACCATGAATCAATACTTGTATGTAGGTAGTAATAGGAAATACGTTAGGTTAAGAAAAGCTAAAAGTTTTTCTCAGAACGATCGCTGCTTTCATTCGATTGAGAAGATTTTAATAGTTGTAGTCATAAAAACGTTTTGATGTTGACTTTCTAAGGGTTTGTGAGTTTGTATAAACTAGTTGTCCCCCGCGGTTTCTCTCGCGTTCCGAGGATAAAAAGTAGTCTATAATATACGGGGATAATTAAGCTTCCTATTAATGAAAGAAATTTTCGAATCCGACTGGTAGTTCCAGAGATATACTATAGGTAGGTACTACTCGGGAATAAAATAGTTTCCAATTAGTGAAGGAATTTTTCGAAACCCACTGGTAGTTCGAGAAATTGGCCCGTTTAAACAATCAAACAAAAAAAAACCGGCCAAGTGCGAGTCAGACTCGCGCAATGAGGGTTCCGAACAAACCTGTAGGTATAGTATAGACCTGAGTATTTGATATGAATTTCGTGACGTATTAAAAAAACTACTTATTAGATCTCGTTCAAAACAATTTTCGGTGGAAGTTTGCATGGTAATGTACATCATATATTTTTTTTAGTTATATCACTCTCTTATTTTAGAAGTTACAGGGGGGGGGGAAACCTTTTACCACTTTGGAAGTGTGTCCCGCGCAAACTATTCAGTTTAGAAAAAAATTATATTAGAAACCTCAATATAATTTTTGAAGACGAAAATTTTTTTGAGTATTAGTTCTAATTATGCGGAACCCCCAAAATTTATTGTTTTTTTTTTCTATTTTTGTGTGAAAATCCTAATGCGGTTCACAGAATATATCTACTTAACAATTTTCAACATTATAGTTCTTATAGTTTCGGAAAAAAGTGGCTGTGACATACGGACTGACAGACAGACATGACGAATCTATAAGTTCCGTTTTTTGCCATTTGGCCACGGAACCCTAAAAACTGCCGGTAATTCCACCATTTACAGTATTTCATACACATTCTCGCCCATATATTTCACAGACTATTTACACATTTTGCACATAAAGTATTTTTATGAATCACCAATCGTCTCGTCTACGCATTCATAATCTATGGCCGACACCTGTTCTGTATTGTTTATTGAGAATAGCCTTCGCACGTCAGAAATAGATTTGTACCTACACACTACCGGGTATCGATTCACTTATACAACTTTCATGTAGGCTAGTTTCTGTGCGTTTATTTTGATGTTATTTGACTGTTTTGGGACTTTGGAATGTCGGAGGCTTAGTATTTGCATTCAATTTATGTAACCCAAGTCTGCTAGCACAATCATGTTCCAGTGAACTAGGTTAGTTAGTCTTGGTAGTGTAGTCAAAAACTATAGACAACGCATATTAGCTGAATTACATTTTTAATTACAATATCTGGCAATAGATAAATAAATATCCTGGGACATTCCTCAGACACGGTCATCTGATCCCAAACTAAGCAGCGCTTGTACTATGGAAACCAGATAACTGATATAATATATATACTACTTTTTGTTATATGCTCACTCCTTAATAAAATACGGTATAATGTTTTGGGGTAATTCAACAAACTGGATAAGAGTATTCAAAATACAGAAAAGGTGTATGCGAGCCATTGTAGGTCTGAAACCATGGGAAAGCTGCAGACCATATTTTAAGGAGCTGGGAATATTGCCAGTCCCATGTATTTACATACAGGAATGCCTCACCTTTGCGAAAAAGCATTCCAACAGATTTAATCCTTTATCATTAAAAATAAATCTTCGTGGAGCTAAAAATAAACTAGTGCTGCCAGTACCGACTTGTACTCTTGTAAGGAAAAGTTCGTACTACATGATAGGACATATTTTTAATAAACTTCCGGAACATATTAGAAGCCTATGCTATGATCAATTCAAGCACAAAATAAAAAATATTTTACATGAGAGAAATTATTATGACATTCGAGACTATTTTAATGATAAATTTAATTAATTGATAAATTTGTTTATCTGCTGGGTATCGTACCTTATTGTAACTAATTAATTTTAATGATAATTTAATGAATTTATGTATCTGCTGTACCTTATTGTAATTAATGTATGTTATAGGTATTATTGTGATAAACATGAAAATTTGTACGCTTGATAAAGGCATAAAATAGTGAGACTTCCTTAGACATTGTAAAATCTTCATTGACCTATTTTAACAAATATATAATTTTGAATTTTGAATTTTGAATTTTTGAATTTGTTTGTAAATACATACTTAACTAGCTGCCCGGCGCAACTTCGTTCGCGTGGTGCTACCCTACCCTACCCTACCCTACACTTGGTACACTAAAATTGTGTCTGTGCAACTAGCTTCATGTAGTCTCTCTCTGTGGTCGTTTCTTCATGGCTGAAGATCGTGATCACCGGACGTCTTTGATAGAGCGTGGGTGGCTTGCCTCCAGCGACTTCTGTTGGTGGCTAACTGGACCACGTCGTAGAATTTGGCGCCTTTTTCCCGTAGTTGATCCGTCCATCGAGGGGATCTTCCGCGTGATCTCCTGCCTTCAACGTTTCCAACAACGACCAACTTTTCCAAGCTTTCATCGCCGCGTCTCGCTATGTGGCCAAAGTAGGAGAGTATACGGCGGTGACAAATAGTTGATAGTCTATCTTTCACTTTTAGTTGCGTAAGGATTGATTCATGTAGTCACAGCACAAGTATTAAATAAACAACCTTCCGCAAAGAAGGAGAATATTTGAAAGGTAAATGTGAGATCGGCATCAAAATCATTCGAGCTTCGCACACTAACTGATAGAGAGCGTACTATGTGTGGTATACGGGGTGGATACCACAATACGACAAAGTCAAAGTCAAAGCCATTCAATTTAGGCCCTATGAAGGTCAAAGCTACTGAAGTTACCGCCAGTTCGTAAGTCGGCCTTCAACTGAGAAGAACAGGCAAGAATCTCAGCAAGGGACCAACTTCGAAATCGCGGTTTTTTACAGCTTTTCATACATTTTTGCCGAGAAGACATGTACATTTTGTATAAAAAACAGTTAAAAAGATTTCGAAGTTGGTCCCATAGTTAAAGTTGATCGTATACATGAGTACATTACGTGGTTTCATTTAATGTCGCATTGTCGTATCCTACCCGTATATGGATAATGATAAGGTTGAAATTGATGCAAACTTACGTTGTAGACAAATGAAGATATCCCAGGATCCCAGCGATTAAAAACATAAATTTGACGAGCAACGCAATTCTGACATAAGATTCAAATACAGCTAGTAACATTATTTACAGTACACAAAATTTTTAGTATTAAAATAGTTTATTATATCGTTAAAATGCGCTTCTAACGTAATGTAAACACCAGATACTATTTCTGTTTGGGACATACAGTTGTACAGTTCGGGGAGCATTTTTCGCTTCACTTATCACATCATCTAGAAATGCTGTTTTGTTACCGGTACTAATATTGTCCTATTATTAATTCTGAAAACTTATACTGATACTGGTTTTATATCCCGCGTTAAGTATCCACGATCGCCTATTTTACCAAGTATTTGAATAACCGTTCCGTACAATATTAACTAACTCAAATTTGCCATGAAAAAAAGCCAAAAAAAGACGTTTCTTGTATAAATAAATAAATATCCTGGGACATTCCTCACACACGGTCATCTGATCCCAAACTAAGCAGAGCTTGTACTATGGGAACCAGATAACTGATATAATACATATACTACTTTTTGTTTTTAAATACATACTTAATATACATAATTACACCCAGACACAGGACATACAGACATGTTCATGCACACAAATGAATGTACTGTGCGGGAATCGAACCCACGAACTGCGGCGCAATAGGTGGAATCTTTACCAGACTCTTAACCAACTGCGCCAACTGGCCCGTCAAGATGTATTCAAGGCCAGAGGGAATAGGCATTTTCTGGGTAAACGTGCTACATCCTCAGCCTCGTCGTAACTCCTGGAGTCAGTCGAAGGCCAAACGCAAAACATTCGAAAATAATATTTATTTAGTATAATTTTAAAGTCTAGTTTGCTACCTTCTATAACAATGTAACACAAGGGTTAACAAAATAGATAAGACTACACCTGAATGCAATTTCGTGAGGATTTTCCCAAATATGCACTTGGAAAGCTGTCAGGGGCGGGGGCATTTGAAATTCTAAATGCATTCGTGGATAGAAAACAAATAGTTTTGCATTTTCTCATTTGAAATTGGAATTTCTTCAATTTCACTTTTTTTTAAACACGTAAACATTTTTCTTTAAAGGAGTTCTAATATGTTACCATAGTTTTGTTTCACCTGTTTTTGATTTCATTTAAAAACATTATGATATGCTTTTCTTACGTCATACGTGCCTTTCTATGGCCTTTTTTATGTTAAAGAGGCTTGTGTTTGACCTGCGACTGACCCCATGAGGAGTCATGACGAGGCCCAGGATGCAGCACGCTTACCCAGAAAAAGCCTATTCACTCTGGCCTTGAATACATCTAGGTTAAAGGTGTCGGGTAACACAGACCCCGGAAGAGAAATCCACTCCTTTGCTGTCGGTATAAGAAACGATGAAGCGAAGCTTTGTGTCCGGGTACGGGGGATGTCGACAACGTATGGGTGGAAATTCTCCCGGCGTCTTGTGGTTCGATGCAGAAATGAGGATGGAGGAATTAGATTGAACAATACTGTAGCACACTCTCCAAAGTATATCCTATAGAAGACCGACAAACACGAAACCTTACGCCGATGTTCAAGGCTCGTTAATTTCGCCTCAGTCAGCGAAACATCGCCGACTTACTGGAACTAGCCTTGACTTTGTTTTGTTTTTTTTTTAAACTGTTCTTTGCTGTAAAATTAATATCATGGGACATTTCTCACAAACCGTCATGTTCCAAACTAGCAGAGCTTGTACTATCCATCGTATCTCTAGCTAGCTCTGCTTATCTAGTATAAACTGATATTACATAATAGTATTTGTTAATAAAAAGATACTTAGATAGATAGTTAGATCCAGACTTGAGCAAACAGACATGTTTTTATTTATCTGTGTTGGAATCGAATCCGCGACCAGTGGCGTAGCAGTCAGGGTATTTACCCTCCATCCCAAGCCCGTCAATATAATGTACTTAGGTTTTAAAAATGTGCCGTTTGACATAAGAATTTATATGGTTCATTTTTCAAGCGAAATATTGTCCCAAGTTTTTATACATTACACACATTTATAACAAAATCTCGCAATATTCCATTGTTTTGTCACGTTCGCTTCGCATAACAAACAATTTTACTTCGACATTTTGCCATGCATGAATATTTTCTCACACCATTGCCTAAATAATGTCGTCCTACGTCTTTTAAAAACAAACATAACTTTACTGCTAAGAATATTTCCTCACCTATGAGTCTACTCAAATATCACCCTTATTTCCATAACCCTAAAGCATAATACAAACTCTGATTTAAATAATACATACATTCAGAACTGTATCACAAAGCTGTGTTGGTAACGAACGCGAAATCTTCCGAGCAGCTCCGAATTTTCACGAGCTACCAAGTTTTCCATATTTGAAAAATACTTTCGTAACTCTTGCCATTGGATTACATACTTTAACGTTCGTGTTATAAGATTGATTTTTTCCGTCGAGTTGCCACGTCGATTTTATTATTTTGTTTTCTTATTATCATACTTATACAATTTGAAATTGAATTTAACGGCTTTACTTTTAGAGTTAAGTTTTAATTGTGTGACGTTAAAGAAATTATATCGTTTTGTGTATTTTTATGCCGAATTCCTGCCACGTGTTCAAAATTCGAATTTTCCTCAGTGCCGCGTAAGAAATGGCCGTGAGCAGACGATCTCTGTGACGGTTTTCGCGCGGTTTTCCGTTTACGTCATTTATTTATCGAATGTATTATTTGAAGAATATTAAGGAATGTGCAGTTGATAAATTAAAGGAAAAAAAATGTTGATTTAGTGAATAAATATACAAAAGTGTTATGAAATGAGGATAAAATATGAATAAGGTAAAAAAGTAAAATAACAATGTATTAAAATGCGACTACATTTGCGGAATTCATACCTACGCAAATCCTGTTTTTTTTTTTTTTTTTTTTTTCAAATATTGAATCATTTAAAGAAATACACATTTTGTTACTTACGGCCATTCACATCTTAAGAATAAGTAGATGCCAACTTGAATAATGTTCTTGAGCTCATTTTGAATTCAAAGAGGCTGAATTTTAAAGTTACAAGGACAGTCGTTTGTGATAAGTTAGGATTCAGGAATAATGATACTTAAAATCAGTTCAAAAGGAGTTATTTTTGCACGACAGCTTGAGAAAAAGGGTGATGCTTTCGGGGTTAATATACATAGGTAATATTTGTATATTTTTTCTTTAAAAAATACGTATGTCATCCCTGGTGACTTAAATAGCATGAAATATAATTGTTCTTTCCTTAATCATTATGAATAAATAAATATCCTGGGATATTCCTCACACACGGCTATCTGATCCCAAACTAAGCAGAGCTTGTACTATGGAAACCAGACAACTGACATAGGTACTACATACTGGGTGGAGATTTCGAGATGGAATATTTTCGAAACCTGTGTTGGGTTAGTCATGCTGAACAACTTTTACTATGAGACCAACACTGAATTCTCAAAAACAAATTTTTACTTTTCATACATTATGATCGAGCAAGGTCAAGGTTTCCTATGGAAAGTTAAAATTTATTTTTGAGAATTCACTATTGGTCCCATAGTAAAAGTTGTTCAGCATGACTAACCCAACATAGGTTTCGAAAATATGCCATCTCGAAATCTACACCTGTTATATTACTTTTTGTTCGTAAATACATACTTAATATACATAATTACAGACTCAGGACATACAGACAAATTCATGCTCATAAATGCATATCCTGGGTGGGAATCGAACCCACGACCTGCGGTGTCCACCAACCACGCCAAATGGCCCGTCTGATTGCAAATTCTTGCAGTGGGTTCATTTAGTTCCAGAAAAAATACCTTGAGAATTTCAACTTAAGGGCTAATTTACTAACAACGGAAAGCAAGAAAAACAAGAATACAACAATAAGAAAAGTGTTAATTGAGACTTTTTGGCGGGAACTTGCAGAGTGACGTAGCATTTTCATTTTTATTTTCATAAATATGTGTATTTTGAGTTTTATTGTGTATTTTTGGTGGTATTTTACCCAATAAAGATCATCCATGTGCACCAGTGAAGTGAAATGAAATGAATTATGTGTATCGTGACTTTTCAAGTTGTCTCAAAATGTCCGTGAAGAGTTTTAGTACAATTACCACCATTGTAGTAAAACATGACTTTTATGGACGGTGACTGACTGAGGACTTTAATGTGAAGTGATTTATTGTGACTGGAAACTATAATATAACTCGACACTGGCAGAAATGAGCCCTAATTTGGGCTTGGTTGCCAAAATTAAAAATAAGAAGAAGTGTTAATTGACACATTCTTAGATATAGTCAATATAGAAGTTTAGGTTAAATATTACTGATTATACTAACGTACAGCGACGCAAGTTTTCAGCTTGCCTAGTAGCATGCAGCCGCAACGTACGAAATAGAAGTCAACATAAGTTTTTATTAAACATTCCTTATTCGAAAATTTGAATATAGTGTATATGACCAGGAACAATCAGAATAAGAAAGAGGTCGCATCGTTGGGTCCTACATATAACAGTTATCTGTCGTTGAAAAAATTTGGCCTTATTTGTTCGTAACTTCTTTAAGAAGACTTACACTGAATACATGACTGAGTTTTAGCTAGTGAATGGCCACTCGAGCAATATTACAAAAGGAATTAATTTTTGGAATTCTCGGCCGATCCTACATAATTCCAATTTTTTTTGGGTAAAATAGTCACTCAGAATTCATGAATTGCATAGCAATATTACTCGAGCTTCCTTTTTAGCCCCCTAGGACATTTATCTCGCTACATAACGGAAAAAACTTTAACATTTTGACAGTTATCTGATATCTTTTATATCTAAGAACTGATGCCAAATTGGCATCATCCCCGTTATCGGCCCTTCTTGCAATGTGGCCTGCCCATTGCCACTTCAGATATATTATCGGTAGTTTATCTTGCCTCAGACCGAAATAACACGTGTCTGTAGAATAGTATCGTGTTAGATCGAATGCAGTGCTTAAAATAGGACGTTACTCATGTCTTAATATAATGTTATGTTGCAATCTATCAAGTGCACTCGTTGATAATATTGCATTAGTCTATGAATCGCGCATAATGCAATAATTTGTTAGTTTATCACAGAACTCAAATTGGATAAGGGGGTCAAGTCTGATATTTTACCTAATAATGTCATCTTGCCACGATCTCGTTACAACTTCATTGCCATCGAAAGAATGTGCGTTGTCTCTGTATGTCCTGAGTCAGGATGTAATTATGTATAGAGCAGTCAATCCGCCATACTCTGAAAAGCTCTGTACTGATGATGGCGTTGTTAAATATTTCGTTAGATGTTTTAAACAAATTGGTATCTGGTGCACTATATCTAGCCGTGTATATAGGCAAAAAAAAAGTGTTAAACAAATTCAGTAAAAGCCTCCGAAAAATAGACGTTTATGCACAAATTGTACCTGAACTCTGGCCATATCTAATGTACCTATAAATTTAAAAAGTAAAGCAAACATCTAGATACCAGGCTTGAAAATGTATTGGAGATACTAAATAATAGTGTTGAAGTTGCGTAATGAATATATATTTACAAACAAAAAGTATCTGTATATCAGTTATCTGGTTTCCATAGTACAAGCTCTGTTTAGTTTGGGATCAGATGACCGTGTGTGAGGAATGTGCCAGGATATTTATTATTTTATGTGTGGGGGGACAAACGGTATAGTACCAAATGACACTGCGTTTCGCCCCTTCCGCTGCCGTCACAGCATTTCCTCTAGAACCCTCTTAAGCCCCTTTGTCGAGGGCGTGAAGAAATTTTCGCAGGGTCGGCAACGCGCGAATACTCCTAGTGTTGCAAGCGTCTATAGCGGTAACCGCTTACCTTCAGGTGGGCCGTATGCTTGCTTGCTACATTAGTACTATAAAGAAAAACGTCCATTATTAACCTTGGCAATCTAATGGTGCGTTCATGCTTGGCGAACCGAGCACGAGCCGAGCCACGAACGAGCATACTGCGAGCACGATTCGCGTAGCGTGGACTGGCTTGCGAGCCTCGAACGAGCATTCACAGTCCACGCTTGAAATCGCGAACAACGAACGAATCGTGTTCGTTTGAGACTCGGCTCATGCTCGCTTCGCGTAGCATGGACGCACCATTACCAAACGCAAGTTCCCTTTTTGCACAAAACTTCTATGCCAAAAGAATAACATGTGAATAAACAAACACATCCTGGGACATTCCTCACACACGGTCATCTATCGACCCCAAACTAAGCAGAGCTTGTACTATGGAAACCAGATAACTGATATGATACATATACTACTTTTTGTTTGTAAATACATACATAATATAATTCAAAATCATTTATTCAAATAGACCTTCGCAGGCACTTATGAAAAGTCTGACTCTAATACTCTAATACCCGTTCGGAAGGCTTCATTTGCTGAGAAGAGCCGGCAATAAACTCAGCAATTACTCTTTTCAAAACAAGCTTAGATTCATTACATAATATTTACATTCTAATCGTACTGAAAACAATTGCGTGCCCCGGCGCGGCGGCAAAATTACAAAGAAGACTGAATAAATATTTAATAAGTAAATAAATAGCAAACTTAAGCACACCAGCCCCCACAAGCAGCACCTGTTCACAAGTATGACGCGTGTGGCAGCCATCGCCCTATACATAATTACACCCAGACTCAGGACATACAGACATGTTCATGCACACAACTGCATGTACAGGGTGGGAATCGCACCCACGACCTGCGGCTAACTGCGCCAACTGGCCCGTCAATGCCAAGTTATCTGAAGTTGTTCACTATTGTTTCTCATTCTCTAACTATTTAATCATGTAAGTAATTGGCAAGTATTCAGATCGTAACAAAGTGATTGACATAATGGTACAGCTTGCCAAAATCCCGAATAGCGAAGGAATGTATAACTAAACACCACAGAGCACGGAAACAAATCAATCTCGCGTCCGCACCGCGAGCAATATGCTACAATCGCATAATTTGTATGTTACACGAAGAACTTAAGCAGTTATGAGTCGAGATGAAAATTTATGTTAGGGATTTTTTTGGGAAAAAGAAAATCTAGTCTTGAGTTACATACTTATATTTTTAGATATAGATAAATAGGTATCCTATTGTAAAATCTTATTTTGAAGCCGATATTGTGTAGAAATATAGTTGAAAGCACAGATTACAGAATAAGACAGATGGAGCGCGCGGAACACGAAAGTGAAGCCAAAAAAGCAAATACAAAAGACTCTGCACAAGTGCACATTGTACAAAATCCAGTAGATTACCTACATGATTTTATTATGAACCAGTGCAGGTTATTATTTTTTATTTATTTTGTATGTTGGTTTATTTTTGTTTTTTTTTCTTTTTATGTTTATTCGTTTTGATGATTGTGTATTTTATTTTGTAAAATAAAAAGTATGTTCCTATGTATACCTACAAAACCAAAATGTTTTGGAAAAAATAGCCAATATATAGTCAGATTGTAAAAAAAAAAAAAAAAAATATTTAAAAAATGTAACCTTGCTGAGTTTCTTGCCTGTTCTTCTCAGTTGAAGGCCGACTTACGAACTGGCGGTAACTTCAGTAGCTTTGACCTTCATAGGTGCCCTTCTAGGGCCTAAATTGTATAAATGGCTTTGACTTTGACTTTGAGACCGCACAGTTCGAAACAATTCTGGTTTCAATGTGTGAGGATGGACTCCCCGCCGATGGCGAGAGTTGCGATGGTGGAAAGTAGCCGTGGGCATCATCTTAAACAATTCTTCAGAACACTGTCTGTTGTACAAGCCGTAGAACACTCTCTATAACACTTAATATAAATTACAAGCTGTCCCCCGCGGTTTTACCCGCGTTCCCGGGATAAAAAGTAGCCTTTGTCCTTCTCCATACCATAGGCTATCAGCATGCCAAATATCATGATGATCCGTTGAGTAGTTGAGGCGTGAAGGCGTAACAAACAAACAAACTCACTTGCGCATTTATAATATTAGTTAGGATGTCACACAGACATATTTATACCGTGTATAATTTAGGGTTTCCGGAACCGGACCCTTTTTGAAGAACCGGGAATTTCGGGATTTGTGTTAAAAGGAACCGGGATTTCCCGGTTCTTTCGGTATTTTCGGTTCTTGGTAGTTTTTTTTTATATAAAAACCCCCAACACAAAAAAAGAAGCATTAAAAAGTTAAAAATAATATTGAATGGCCCTTTACATAGTATAAAATGAAGTCGCTTTCTGCGTCTGTCTGTTTATCCGCTAACTCCTTCTAAACTACGCAACGGATTTTGATGCGGTTTTCACTATGAGTTACATAAAGAATCATGGCGAGATCCATACATTGATTTGTACAAAAAAATAAAACATTTTAGAGAGTTTTGAATCACTTCCAATGTTGAGATTACATTACCAGCAACATAATAATATACTTGAAATAGTTTATAAACCCCGCAAAACATAACAACAACATAACGGTTTTGGTAGCGAATAGTTGCGATTCGCCGCCATGCCATAGAAATTATCATTTTTATGCTGGGGTTCTAAAAATATTTTAAATGGCTCGAGTTATTCCTTAGGCACCAAGGATCAATTATAACGTCATTCTAACGTCCCCAAAAATGTTTTTTTTTGTACAAATCTCGCCATGATCCTTTCCCAGGAAGGTTTATATATATAAAACATCTATGTTATTTAAACTGAAAATATAAAAAAAGTAAATTTTTCGTAAACACGAATTTTTTGCTCTTTCTTTGCTAACGCTGACTAAACTGTACGAGATATATCAAAATGATGTACTACGGAATTGTGTATCTTAAAAATATCTACAAAAAAGTCTGCGATGGTATGTGTCTATATCCTATGGATAACTCACAGTAACCATTTTTATGCGATTGAGATGAATTTTTTTTGTGGATTATACTTTCGAAGTTATTTTGAGCCATATTTATAATATTAATCCTTATCTAATTATAAAAGTTTGTTACGACGGACTTTATTTTAGATAAAGTTTGCTCTTTACGGAAAATCATAATCATTTTTATTTTAAAAGATATCACAGTTTTTAAATGCGCAAATAACCGTATTCACGATACCGTTACCGGGCGAGCAAAGGCGGGCGCGGGTGCGCTAACTTATCGACACCACATTACGACATTGCACCCGTGCGGGTCGCTAGTTTAATATAAAAGTAGTAATATTTTGATCAAAGCGTCGTCTCGTCGGGGCTGCTAATGTTGTTGTAGACAGCATAGCTGCGGTTAACTTCCTACTTTTATTTTATTTACGTAGGTACATAGCGGCCCCCGACTGTTGCTCTCTATCAGCTAACATACACAATACATACCAAACACACACCCTCAAACTCTCTTACCTGCACACTATCACCATCACCACACAATATACTTCCTACTAATTGTATAAATAAATTGCAAGATTGCTCAACGGAGGAACTCTGTCCCCCATATTACAGATGTATTTCTAACTTGGGAGATAGAAGCCTCATAAAATTTTGTTAAATACCCTTACTTTTAATTATTACTGTGTAATTGTATACATGTCAAAACTGTGGTAGGCTTGTATAAATAAATAATTATTATTATTGGCTTTACACATTCATACACTAATTTGCCACAAACGTTACCTACAACATCTAAATCGTAAAACAAAATTTCATATCGATTGAACGAGTTAAAGTAGCTAAGAATCCTTCACAAATGTATACTTAAGTATTTCTCTTTCTTGCACCATCAACCGACTCTGATCACTATCTATTAATAAACTATTCATTAATACCATAGACACCTGCAAAAAAAACTGCATCCAAATCAGTTCACCCATTCAAGAGCAAAGGTACCACAAACAGACACACTTTCACGTCAAACTTATAAAACACCTCTTTTTGCGTTTGGGGTTAAAAAAATCTTTTAGCGCTGAATTATTCACGTTCGTTTTGAACAGTAGAAGTAAGTAAGTAGTAGTGTAAATCGCGTAGGTAATAAAAATAAAATTCCCGAAAGTACCGAAAGAACCGGTAATCAATTTTGATTTCCCGGTTCCATTTTACTGACAAAAGAACCGGGAATTCCCGGTACTTTCGAGACCGGGATTTCCCGGTTCTGAACCCTAGTGTATATAAGTGTTAACATATTTTAGTAAAATTGGGCCTAGAATATGCCTAGAATAGGGCCTAGCAGAAAACGGAAAATGTATACTCAAATCAACCAAATAAAACAATAGTTAAAATTAATATTCCTAGTTAATTTAACTGCTCGTTAACTAATTTATTAACAGTTAACTATGTGTATTTATTGGGGTTGTTACAATTTTATAACTTTGTAGTTTAACGACAGCTGACCGTTATAGTTAACTGTTGTTTTTATTGTTTGTTTATTGCATATTAACACGTTGCCAGGTATTTATTTCATTAGACTTTTTTGTTAAATAAAAAAGTAAAAGTAATAGACAGGCCAGTTGGCGCAGTTGGTTAAGACTCTGGTAAAGATTCCACCAATTGCGCCGCAGGTCGTGGGTTCGATTCCCGCACAGGACTTGCATTTGTGAGCATGAACATGTCTGTATGTCCTGAGTCTGGGTGTAATTATGTATATTAAGTATGTATTTACAAACAAAAAGTAGTATATGTATTATATCAGTTATCTGGTTTCCATAGAACAAGCTCTGCTTAGTTTGGGATCAGATGACCGTGTGTGAGGAATGTCCCAGGATATTTATTTATTTATTATTTATTAATTTAAAAAAAAACGACTTCAAAATACACAAAAAATTACGAAATAACTCTAACCTGACACTGATTTGAAGTCAGCGAAAGAGCACGACGTATTCCATTGAAAATTCCGCTGACTGCCGCGACTGTAAATAGAGAAACAGATGAATGATGACGAAAATGTCCATAGGTAGAGTAGGTACAAACCCAAAAGTTGGATTTTGAAAGTCACCAAGCATCTACCGTATTCCATCCGACAGCTGCACTGGAGAGCCAGGTCCTTCTAGGCTTTGTGTGCTTACCACCTTCGGCCACATCATCACTTACCATGGTGAGATTAAGTCATATACTCAGTCTGAGGAGAGACTTTGCCTCCTTATGTGTTTTCTACCGCTTGTACAACGGACGGTGTTCTGAAGAATTGTTTAAGATGATGCCCACGGCTACCTTCTACCATCGCAACTCTCGCTGACGGGGAGTCCATCCTCACATATTGAAACCTGTATGTTTACGTACTGTGCGGGCTCAAAGGAGCTTCCTTCCGCGGACGCTCAGACTGTGGAATGAGCTCTCCGCCGTGGTTTTCCCAATCGGGTTCTTCAAAAGAAGTGTGAAGAGATTTCTACAGGGTCGGCGTGTGTGATACCCCTGGTGTTGCAAGCGTCCATAGGCTACGGTAACCGCTTACCATCAGGCGGGCCGTATGCTTGTTTGCCACCTAAGTGGTATAAAAAAATATATATACAAGGCTAGCAGTATAATGAATATTTGCCTCAGAATAAAGATGTCGGTTATTAACTACATGAAATGACCTAGAAGTATAATTAATACTGTAACAGATTATACGGTGTCACGATAGATCTTTTCATATAATATTACTAGCTTTTGCCGTCAGTTTCACTCGCTTAAGAGATTAATTTTGAAAAAATACCTAAGAACAACCCACTACAACTTTTAAATCCTAGTTATTCCTAATACTAGATCATTTTGAACATCTAACATGAAATAGTGACCTCTGTCAGTAGCTCTGCCGATACTTCTGCGGATACCTCTTCCTGATAACTCTGCCGATACCTCTGTCGATACTTCTGCGGATAACTCTGACGATACAACTGCCGATAACTGCCAAAACCTCTGCCAGTAGCTCTGCCGAAACCTCTGCTAGTTTCCTAAAAATCATAGTATTTCTAATATATTACATATTAAGCCTAATTTTACCAATGTCGGATACCACTTCTCCATGAGATTAATATGAATTTGTGGCAGAATTTTTATAGAGAATCTGTTAAGCTGTCACATTTAACAGGGTAAGTAATCGCAATGTCAAAATGCGAAAACGTTACAACAAACGCCGTGAAGTATAAGTCTAGGAGAAGTGTAAGAACAGTGTGAGAACTGTGAGAAGTGTGTGTAACGTGTGACAAATGGTTTAAAAAAACCAGTATCTTTTCCTTTAAAAAAAACAGAAATTTGCAGTAGCTACCTTTTCTTCTCAGATCTTTAAAGCAGTCGAGTCATCTCAATATGTTTGCTTATTTACAAAGCCAATCAATACTATGAATGAATTACCCGTGAGTTTGTCACGCGCACTTTGTCGTTTCACACTAAAGTCCCCGTCACGAGAAGCTATAAATTATGTAAACAAACATCTTTTACTAAGTAAACATTTTATACTGCGAGATAATAATAAATTGAACATATTCAATCGACATGAAATATAGACGGGTTATATGAAAGTAACAACCTATTTAATTTAGTCGGATCATATTTTAACGACGCAAAGCGCTATCGTTTGTGTTTCTTGGTACCGGAACGCGTCCGTCGCAGGGATTGTAAACTATCGGGACGCCATTTTAAAATAAACGCGTCATTCGAGTTTCGAATGCGTACGAGTTTGTTTCATTGCTTTGCATATATCGCGGATCTGGTTGTTATTGTTAATTTTGTTATTGTTTTGTGTTGTTTCGTTATCACTTTTTTCTCGATCGACTCGATGAGATGATTGATAAAACTGTAGACAGCTTCGTGATACATGTCACTGATTCTGACACAGAAATGGAAACATCTGAATCTGACGAATAATTATTCTTAAATAATATATGTTAATTAATATTTGTTACTTAATAATTTATTAAATCTTAAAAAAAATCATTTTTTTTGTTGGTCCAAATGTTGTGAACTCCTGAACACTTGTTTACAAAATTTATAGCTTCTCGTGACGGGGACTTTAGTTACTTTAGTCGTTACAGACAAAAATCTTTACTAAATGTGAATGTGAGTTTGTTCGCTTTCATGCCTCAACTACTCAACCAATTACGATGACATTCGGTACGCAGATAGCCTATGGTATGGAGAAGGACATAGGCTTCTGATTTTTTATCCTGGGAACGCGAGTGAAACCGCGGGGGCAGCTAGCGTGGTTATATGTTAGTTGGTGTTCTTTGGTAATAAATTCGTATAGTTTTAAAAGCTTGAAACTTATTTCGTGGCAGCTAATTTATTTTTAATTCGACCTTCTCGGGAAATCGCATCTTACATTAAAAATATTTTCAGACAATAAATTGACTTTCGACTTTCACTTTGCCGCATTGCAATTCCACGTTCCTTACACAGTTTTTTTGTGAATCCAAAATCAATCAAAATGTAATTTATCCAGAATAGGCCCAGATGTACGTTACAGCACAGAATACATAGTACGATAACCAACCGGTTGACTATAGTGTGAACCAAACTATGGTAATCATTGAAGATACAATTAGCATCCTAATGCAGATACGTGACAGACGTCTAATGGAACTTCTTAATGAATACAACAACTAAATAAATTATGCAAATAAAATAGTAATATGACATTTTAATCTTATGGCTCAAATTTTTTAACAATCTGTATTCTTGCAAACACTTCTATCCGTCTTTTTTATACAGAAGAACAAGTAAAAGGTCCGCTTGGTGGTAAGCGGTTGTCGTAGTCTATAGACGCTTGCATCACAGAGGTATCACTGGCGCACCAAGTTTGTATCCAGTTGCCCCCGCTCTTAGATGACAGCAGTACTGCTTTTATGGCCGGACTGTGACTTATAAAGTTGCAGTAAAAGCCCCGATCTAAAGTGTCTACTGCTTTGATCATTTGAGTAATGAATTAAATTCTGTTAATCTCGAATCGACCTGTAACATAGCTAATTGGATTTCGTATAAAAAAAACTTCCGAGACGTTCATATTCCATCAAAATCATTTACTCAATAATAAGCTCTTTGTAACATCGTACGGAAACCAACTGAATCTAATGAGCCGTCCTCGAGATTAAGAATTAATTGTCTTTTGATATGATACACTTAAAAGAAGATAATATCACAGATAATATTCTGCCCAGATCGTTCATGGTTTTGTGAGCTTACCTCTAGACACATAATCCTTTACTATGTTCTGATTTAGGTCAAACAAAATAGGGATAGATCCATTTCCAAATAAAAATAACTCTTAATAATTGATTTTCACGTGAATGTTTATAGCATACACACATAGATATATCATTTCATTAATACTGATATATTAAAGTTTTTTGAATAAAAATTAAATGAATAATAACAAATGAGGGATTGATCGTTTTTCAATGCCTCTGAAGTGTATGAAGCGGTGAAAATAGTGTACATGAGACAAGTTACCCAAACCGAATTCGACCTTAACTGCAATAACCCAAACATCAAAATGCGAAAACGTTACAACAAACGCCGTGAAGTATGAGAAGTGTAAGAACAGTGTGAGAACTGTGAGAAGTGTGTGTAGTGTGTGACACAAGGTGACACCGTGACGTTGCACGCCGCGTGCGCGGAGTGCGCGCGGCGTGCGGGTCGCGCGCGCTGCACGCCGGCGCGTGACCTCGACCCGTGCGCTGACCGGGTAATGGAGACCATCTCTGAAGATGCTGAGGCTGAATTGGAACTTGGTAAATATTTTATAAAATTAAGTGATAGTCGGCCGGCCACATCACTTTAAACTGTTGACAATACTAACTCTTACTACCTACGTAAAGAAGAGACACTCCCGCTAACTCACACTTCATGATCAGAAAAGCTCTCGAGGGCTAACCATAACCAACCACGTAGCGATAAGCGGACAGAACACCACACGAAGTTTGAAGGAGTGGAGCTTCCAACGTTTCCTAACTCCTACAATCTAGGGACGACCCACCTCTACTCTACGACCTACCTACCTCTGGGCAAGCGTGCGTCATATTCAGTTTCGTAATTGTCTTTTCAAGGCCAGTGGTCAAACACATTTAAACAAACACTCTCCAGGTGTATTGATGATCTGGATTGCTATTCGGCGTGTCAAGTGGCTAGAAACCGTTTATCTGCTTCTGTATGCATTTCTCACTTAAATTCACAATCGGAAAATTCAATCTTAAATGGTAAATGATGAAGATTCTGGTCAAACTCAAGGCTTCTCAAAAGTAAATAAATATTGGTCATGTATTTATGAAATTTCATGGTTAAAACTATCGTGACTATCTATTATTTTCGTTATTAAAGATCATGATCAATATTGCTGCCTTCAGTGACGTCTATTGGTTGCCGGCACCACTTCGTAAAATTTACGTCCTCTCGAAGCTGGTTGGTCCATCTAGTGGAAGATCTACTGCGTGTTCGCTTTCCCTCCACGTTGCTTCTGACGACCAGCTTTTCGAGACCTCCGACAAAGTCTATGCCATTTATTCTTAGGCCATTGGAGGGCACTTATGAAGCTCGAAGCTACCACCGTCACCGAAGTAAGATATATATATATAGTATGCGACGGTATATCGTACAGAGATCATGTATTGGAGAGTTGATACATTGGCGCGTTTTGGCGTTCACCTTGAGTCAGCAACCCATTAATATTATAGAATGATTGATTGTTTTGCGCCTCCGTAAATAAACCTGTTTTTGTAAACAATGTAAACCACGGTACATAATAATAGGGTTTAGTTACATTTAGACAAATTCAAATTTAAATTCAAAATCATTTATTCAAATAGACCTTCGCAGGCACTTATGAAAAGTCTGACTCTAATACTCTAATACCGGTTCGGAAGGTTGCATTTGCTGAGAAGAGCCGGCAATAAACTCAGCAATTACTCTTTTCAAATAGGCTTAGATTCATTACATAATATTTACATTCTAATCGCACTGAAAACAATTGCGTGAACCGGCGCGGCGGCAAAATTACAAAGTAGACTGAATAAATATTTAATAAGTAAATAAATAGCAAACTTAAGCAGACCAGCCGACCATCATCAGAACTTAATTTAAGCCGTGAATTAGAAATTATATCGAAGATATCAGCACCAACTTTACTAAAGAGCAACGGAAATTTTAAGCTAAATGTTTTTTTTAAGCAAAATTAAATCAGACTGTCAATTGGACGCTATTTTCAAAATATCAATCAACAAAAACAAATGCCATCGCCTCACACTTCAATCTCCAAATTTAGAACCAAACTGTTTCGATTCGAGCCAATTTTACTCCCATTCATAACGGCCCACATACCATTGTGAATATATACATGTGCGAACACAATTCAGTGTTAACACGACTTATTTTAGACCAGCCAGGTGTTTCTTCGATGCCTCCAATACAGATGTTTGTCTAAATTATGTGATTCTAACTGAGTTTGATCACGGAAAGTGTGTTCCGGTGTTCAAAAGTGTGTGTTCTTGCACTTTAGTGTACATTTTTATAATTATCTCGTGGTTTCCCTAATTTTAGCCCCTTAGGAGTAGAATTTTAAAAAGCCCTTCCTTTGTGGATGCCTACGTTATACTGGGTGTAGATTTCGAGATGGCATATTTTCGAAACCTATGTTGGATTAGTCATGCTGAACAACTTTTACTATGGGATCAACACTGAAATCTAAAAAATAAAATACTTTTCATACATTATGATCGAGCAAGGTTAAATTTTTATTCACTACTAGCTGCCCGGCGCGACTTTGTTCGCGTAATACCCTACCCTACCCTTCATTTAAACCTTCCGGACTTCCACGAATAGTTCAAACCCAAAATTAGCCAAATCGGTCCAGCCATTCTCGAGTTTTAGCTAGACTAACGAACAGCAATTCATTTTTATATATATAGAAGATAGAAGATTGGTCCCATAGTAAAAGTTGTTCAGCATGACTAACCCAATATAGGTTTTCAAAATATGCCATCTCGAAATCTCCACCTGTTATAAGGAACATGTGTGCTGAATTTCAAGTTTGTAAGCTCTGCGGTATGAGCTGGGCATGCATTTATCAATTAGACATTTTCTTTTATAAACTCACCGCACCGGCATTGGAATTTGGTCCGAGCAATACCAAATATCAACATTGAAGTAGAGAAAATCTTTACTGTAAACACCTCTTTCGCTCCGATGAGTGTTTTTAAACTATTGGTCGAAAAAGTGTTTAAAATTAGACCGTTAGACTTTTTCTCAATTTAAACTTTATCACACTTCTCCGTGTGCCCAATATGCTTAAAAACCGGCCAAGTGCGAGTCAGACTCGCGCACCGAGGGTTCCGTACAAACCTGTAGTGTAGGTATATAAGTAAATGGTAGTATAGACCTGAGTATTTGATATGAATTTCAATTTATGACGTATTAAAAAAAAACTACTTACTACATCTCGTTCAAACCAATTTTCGGTTGAAGTTTGCATCGTAATGTACATCATATATTTTTTTTAGTTTTATCTTTCTCTTATTTATTTATTCTCTTATTTTAGAAGTAACACATTTAACCACTTTGGAAGTGTCTCTCGCGCAAACTATTCAGTTTAGAAAAAAAATATATTAGAAACCTCAATATCATTTTTGAAGGACCTATCCTAAAAAAAAAATCGGAAAAACGTGGCTGTGACATATGGATGGACATACAGACATGACGAATCCATAAGGGTTCCGTTTTTTTGCCATTTGGCTACGGAACCCTAAAAAGGGCTAAAAAGATTGCTCTCCACGTAAAGATTATATTTATTCAACATACATCTCAGTACCTACCTACTTATTATTATTATTTGTATCCGAGAAAAGTGCGTATTTTCAACCGTTCGACGTACGTTCCGCGCGGAAAATTTGCAATTACGCGCCTGACGCGCAGGAGAGGATGTGCTTCTTGTTTTATTATCTGTGGTCGATTTAAATAATATTCTGTATGCCTTACTATATTCATTTTGTTCATAAAGAATCATGGCGAGCTCCATACATTGATTTGTACAAAAAAATAAAACATTTTAGAGGGTATTTAATCACTTCCAATGTTGAGATTACATTACCAGCAACATAAAATACAATAATATACATGAAATATTTTATAAACCCCGCAAAACATAACAACAACATAATGGTTTTGGTCGCAAATAGTCGAGATTCGCCGGCTCGCCATAGAAATTCGCATTTTTATCCCGGGGTTCTAAAAATATTTTAAATGGCTCAATTTGTTCCTTAGGCACCAAGCATCAATTATAACGTCATTCCAACGTCTCTAAAAATCTTTATTTTTTTGTACAAATCTCGCCATGATCCTTTGTAATCTCGAGGGAATGCCTAAGGAAGTTAGGGCTTGTAGTGAAAGGGCATGTAGAGTTATAAAGCTTGGCTCTACATGAGATCTGATTATTATTTGTTGTTATAGCGACAATAGAAATACATATTCTGTGAAAATGTCAGCTGTCTACCTAGTACGGTTCATGAGATACAGGCCACTTTTAGACTAAAATAAGAGAATGATAAAACTAAAAAAAATATATGATGTACATTACCATGCAAACTTCCACTGAAAGTTGGTTTGAACGAGATCTAGTAAGTAGTTTTTTTAATACGTCATAAATTGAAATTCATATCAAATACTCAGGTCTATCCTACCATTTACTTATATACCTACAGGTTTGTACGTCTGACTCGCACTTGGCTGGGTTTTATTTTTTATTCGGTTACAATTGTGAAATGTTGTTAACGTACAACCCTCACTTGACAAGTTTTCATAATAGCCAACAAGAACCCCGACAAGTGCCCCTCGTTTTAATGTTGTAAGTTCCCCGGGAAACAGAAACCCGACAAAACATTGTTCAAAACTCCAGTGCTTTGCGTAAGGTCCACTTAGCACATTTTTTATCAGAAGGGAGACATCAGGCAGGCGGTACAGCTGATGGTAAGCCGTGACCGTCGCCTATGCACATTTGCTAATACCAGGGAAAGCCTAGAAGAATTCCATTATTTCGAGCGAGCGTCCATAGGCTACGGTAACTGCTTACCATCAGGCGGGCCGTATGTTTTTTTCCACCTTAGTGGTATAAAAAAAAAATTGTTTGCCAGGGCCAGACACTGAAATGTTGAGCGGGACCCCTTTGTCGTGGAATGGACATGTTTTGAGTAGGGATGAAAGCCTGACTTTCCGCCAATTTCTTCGACCTATACTTGATTTCGCGACTGTAAATTGATATTTGACATTACATTTCATATAAATAGCGTAAAAAATTATCAATCCTCAATCGCTGAACATAGATTGAATATACAAGTTGGCAGGCAATAATTGGACTGTTTTACAAATAAACTTAAACCGACTTCAAACTACACTAAAAAGTAATCAAATCCTGATCTGATGACAATGGGACCAAACGGGAAGTGTACCCTTCCAGACAAAAAAGGAATTTTCCAAATCGTTTTATAAATGACGAACTTATGAGGTAACCAACATAAAAAAAAACTACAGCTGAATTGAGAACCTCCTCCTTTTTTTGAAGTCGGTTAAAAAGAGATAGAAATAAGAAAGAGAATAGATACCTATACGGGAATAGAAAGAACGAAAAAGAGTTAGATGGATTGCGTGAAAGTAGATATGAGTAAGAAAGGAATGCTGGTATGAAGGATAAAAGAGCAGAATGAAAGATGCGTATACATATTGCACCGATCATGTGTAATTGAGAACAGGTCAAGCAGATGATTTTCCTCATATAACGTGGGCATTCTAAGGAAAATTTTATCTTTTAGAGGAAATGCTGGTGGCGTTTGTTCCATACAAACGTAATCCTCAGTTTCCTTTCTGAATAATGACACTAAGGCGATGATTATTCTACCATGCAATCTGTAGGTACCACTGTAAATTATTATAAGAATTAGGAGTCTTCTAAAATCACAAAAACTTACCATTTTTAACGCCCTTATCAGACTTCCGGCAAACAAATTTGACGAATATAAAACAACAAAGGAAAACCGACAGACATAACCAAAGACCTTCTTATTATGATTCGTGACAAAAAAAAACGGTCCAGTTTTGGAAGAGAAAACCGGGGATTACGAAATAGCGATTTCGTCTAATTTCAATAGGTATAATCGGTCCAAGCTGTAGTTGTCTCTATCGGCTTATTCCTAAAATCCCCCCTAAGGGGGATAAGTGGAATGTATAAAAAAAAGTCTATAATTCCCCCCTGATAATCCCCCTTAGGGGGGAAAACTGGAATCGAAAAAAATGTTTTTCCACAATTCCCCCCTGAAATTCCACCGTTAGGGGGAAAAGTGGAATCTAAAAAAATAAAGTCTAGAATTCCCCCCTAATAATCCCCCTTAGGGGGGAAAACTGGAATTGAAAAAAAAACAATGTCCAGAAATCCCCCTTGAAGTAATTAAAGTTGAGATAGTGCCTCTGCTACTAGCGCCTATTTGGTTGCCGGTACTGGTTGCCAAAATATTTACCGTGATCTCCGGCAGATATTTTACTTAGGTAAAGGTCACCTCAATGCGGGAGAGTGAACGAGTTTGGGAATAATATTGACCTTTGAAGCACAACATTTAGGGTCGACAACGCGCGAGTGATACCCCTGGTGTTGCAAGCGTCCATAGACTGCGGTAACCGCTTACCATCCGGTGGGCCATAAGCTATTTTGCCACCTAAGTGGTATAAAAAAAACATAACAGGAGCTCCGCTAGTAGACCGAGAGATACTGGCACAAATTTCCTGGTCATTTTTAAATAATAAATGACAAATTTTTATACCATTTTAATACGCGCAACCGCCTATTTCATTTTCTTCGACTATCGGAAAATACAAAAATGTTGTGGGACAAATCGTTCGAAACACGTAATTTATTCGATGCGTTCTTTTAACGCCCACGCGATTGGGCCGCCGGTACCAGCGTTATGACCATCATTTTCCTTTTCGTCATTACGTAATTAGACCCCTGAAGGGTCGCCATACTGGTACAAATGACCAGGAAATTTGTGCCAGTATCTCCCGGTCTATAGGTGGGGTTATGTCGACCTAGTCACTGAATATTCTAGGCCATGTTTTAGTTTATACGACCAAGTCGGACAACAAGCATATGGCCCGCTTGATGGTAAGCGGTTACCATAGCCATATGGACGCTGCAATACGTGAGGCATCACACAACATACATTCATTCACAGACAGGAATACAACATAAAGTTATTTGGCTGAGGTATTCTGTAAGGCGAAGGTACTTCCCCAGTCGAGCTGCTCTTTAAGCGATAAACCCTATGCCTCTACCTCTCTCCAACTTTCGGAAGAGATATGTTAAATAATATAGTTACTTTGTATAGTATAGGTACTTTGTTTAAACTGTTTTAATTATTATTTTTACTCATCGAACAACTAACCCAAAGAAGCGCAATGACGTTTATTTTGCTTACAATCTATTCCGCCAATTTCCCACAATCGACAATGCGCTCTGATTGGCTAATTCAGGGACACATGCGCTCTAATTGGCCAAGTCAAGAACACAAGATGCAGTGATTGGTCTTAACTGTTCAAAATCACTGACTAGTTTCGGAATCGGATTGCTCGGTACAACTACTCTAAGGGTCCTCGATGTTTTTACTCTTCATCACATTTTATTATTACAAAATTCAACCTTTTTTTATATTATCGTTTTTGTTATTATATTTAATAGAATCTGTATCTAATCACATTTTTTTATTTATATAAAGAGCGTAGAAATTAATTTGAGTAGTAGGGGGGAAAAGTGGAATAAAATTTAATGAAAAGGGGGATTTCTAGACTTTTTTATATTAGGGTTCAGTTTTCCCCCCTGAGAGAGATTCTCTCAAGGGGGAAAAGTGGAATAATTCGAAATGTCAAGGGGGATTTCTGGATCATTTTTACACGAGAGTTCAGTTTTCCCCCCTGAGGGGGATTCTCTCAGGGGGGATTTTAGGAATAAGCCTCTCTATCGCCCTCGGGCGGGATAGCTCGGGGACAGCGCGACAGCCATAGGATATTTTAAAAACCTATTTTACAAATTTCTTGCAGCCATCCTTTACTCTTAAGGGGGTAAAATTGGGGATCAAGGGCATTCTGCTCGTTGTTAAAAAATGTCTCTAATATAGGCCTTTAATTTATTTTTAAAAGAAGAGGCGAGGTCACATCAAAATGTTGAATCAAACGTGAAAAAGCATTTTTTTTTGCCATGCCACGTTTCAATAAATGTCATATAGTACTGAAAAAGAAATAGTGGTCAATGACCTATATACAGAGTGTTTGAACATTGTATGGCCGGTTTAATACAGCTCGGAAGGTGCGCGCAGTGATGCATTGAAAGTGGGTACTATCACAGACAAAAGCTTTTCTGTATTTTTATTTGAAAATCGATTTATTTTGCAATATGTATTGTCTTTTGTTTCGTTGAGTGTGAAATAGTAGTTTGACTTTGTGTCTGGCAGTCTGGCAGTATATAAGAGTTATTACGGCGCTGTGATTGTGTAACGCGCCTGCATGAAAAACTTCTTTTTTTGAAATTCATAAGGATACCACGGAGAATGTGGCTGTTTGATGAGTAAGGAATGGTCCGAAAAAGCAAAAAAAAAAGGAGAGGAAATGAAATTCAGTACAACATTATAACACTGTTTTGGATGGTATAATAGTTACTATGACAACTAGGGCATGAATCTCGGAATCTCGGAATCTCGTAATATCGGAATCTCGGACCATTTTTTCCGATATTACAATATCGGAATTGAGTGATACAATATCGTAATATCGGAATCGGATATTTTTTCTATTTTAGTTTTTAAATAGAGCTTTTAAGCGCGCCACAAGGTATGGTCACCTAGAGCTATAAAATTAACGTATCGTACATCAATTTTGCCTACCAGTGTTGCAAGTGAGCGTATTTTTTCAACAAAATACGATGTTCATTATCCATAAAAATGCTTGACGCTTTGTTTTTAGGAAAATATTAGCCAGAAAAAGAGCGTTTAAAAATAAACGTAAAATGGTGCTGATTCTGTTGTTTACAACTAAAATAATTTAGTCTCACTATATCTCTTTCTAACAAACATAACAAAAGGATGTAAGAAATTTAGTCCTGTCAAATTAATCCAATGCTTGTTATCAACACAAATTTTGTCGCCATCTGTAGGTTACGTCTTACGTCTAAATACACGCAAATGAAGACGGTAAATACTAATTTCATAGCTTTAAATGTGTTCTATCCTTTAATAATGTTTGTAAGAAAGAGATGTGATTTTACTAAAATTAATTTTGTGCGATTTACAACAAAATCGGCACCATTATCTTTTTCTATACTAATATAATATTAATTATACTAAATATATTAACATCTATACTAATATCGATATACGAATCGTCTCGCACGTAGGTTTGACGACTTCCAGCCTCCGATGTTCAGCAGTGGACATCCATGGGCTGATATGATGATGCTTATATAATAAAGGGTTTTTAGTTTGTATAAACGGTGAAACCGCGGGGGACAGTTTTAATATAATGAAACTGAAGATTTTTTGTTCGTTTGTTTTAATGCATTTATCTATGGAACTACCAGTCGGATTCGAGTTTTTTACACTAATATACGAGGAAATTTTCCAATAATAGCATGGAGGACCTCTTGGCTCATTATGAAACCACTAATCTCCAATTCGGACTTGCAATCAACACACAAGATTTAAATGTTAATTATAGACCGGGCCTAACTTAATAGAATGGACGTACTGCGAAAAAGATACATCTACCTCGGCTCTACCATTTCCAACATAAGAGACTGTGATGATGAGATCAGAAGATCATGCGCAATGACAAGATCAGCAGTAGGAAGATTTGGAAAGACAGTAGGATAACGAGGAAAACAAAGATTCGACTTATGAGATGCCTGGTATTTCCGATCTTTCTCTGAGGAGCTGAAACTTGGTCATTAAGCCTACAAGATCGCCGGAAAATTGACACACTGGAGATGTGGTGCTGAAGACGCTTCTTGAAAATTCCGTTGACGGCCTTTCACACCAATAACTCGATCCTGCAGGAGCTTAGAATAACAGATAGTCTTTCATCGACTTTGCAGCTTCGAATTCTGAAGTTATTTGGTTATATCTGCAGAAACGAACACAATGAAGAGTCTTATTGTCCAGGGTGGGAGAGTGTACTCGCAACGCTACGAAAGCTGTAACCCTAGTCAAGGAGAACATTGAAGACCCACCATGTACACTATC
Source organism: Achlya flavicornis (assembly GCA_947623365.1). NCBI lineage: Eukaryota > Metazoa > Arthropoda > Insecta > Lepidoptera > Drepanidae > Achlya > Achlya flavicornis. Next base: position 10,459,130 of record OX392491.1, read on the forward strand.
TATTGCAACCACGACCACTCTGACAGGAGTGCTTGACTGAGCAGAAGATATTTTCAATCCAACTTTATAACGAACTAGTTGTCCCCGAGGTTTCACCCGCGTTCCCGGGATCAAAAGTAGCCTATAATACTCCGGGAGAATGTAGCTTCCTATAAGTGGGAAAAAAAAACTAATCTGACCGGCAGTTTCACAGATTAGTCAGTTTAACCAAACAAAAAACTCTTCCCCTTTATAATATTAGTATAGATAGATAATTATGTGAAGTTTATAAGGAATATGTGCAATTTATAATAAAAATGTCTAATTCCGATATTAATATCGGAATTCCGATATTGAGATCCAATATCGGAAATCAATATCGGAATTGAAAAATATTCCGATATTACATGCCCTAATGACAACCAGTGTTTTAATGTTGGCAATAAGCTAACTGTTTCAGGAACTTTTATAGAGGATTTATAGCATGGGTGTAGATAAAATAATATAATTTATTAATTCAAAGGCCTTCACAGGCACTTATGAATGTAATACTCTCTTTTATAAAATAAAAATTATGTATGTATACTAATGTTTTGGAAAAAATAGCCAATATATAGTAAGATTGTCAAAAAAAAACAAAGAAAATATTTAAAAAATGTAACCTTACTGAGTTTCTTGCCTGTTCTTCTCAGTTGAAGGACAGCTTACGAACTGGCGGTAGCTTCAGTAGCTTTGACCTTCATAGGTGCTCCTAGGGCCTAAATTGAATGCTTTGACTTTGACTTTGAATGCACGGTTCAGAAGGTTGCTTTTGCTGAGAAGAGCCGGCGACAAACTTATTTAGTTATTGCAGGTTATGCACCTATACACCTGCGTACCCAGCACGATTAATTGTGAAAAAATACACCTTTTTGCATGTATATTAGGAAGTACTTGTCTAAATAATAGTTCACACATTAACAGTTACAATGAGTTATACGTGAACTTGACCTCACTTTTACGCTTAAACACAGGTAGCCAGAGGACATGTGCTATTATTCCGTTTTAAACCTTTTGTTAAAACCATTAAAACTTTATAATGAGGGTTACAGAATGAGCATTAGGTTACAGAAGCGAAGCCTTGAACTAACAAAGTTTTGCTTTGAGCATTTTAACTGCCTTTATGATGTTTCATTGTTACTTGTTTTTATTAAAAGTTTAATTTTATCACAATTTATAAAAACCCTTCTTTAGTGTCCACCCGATAAACCAGCGATTTTAGTTGTGCACATAATGCTGTTTCTGTACGCTGTTTATACCTATAAAGATAGATTATTTTCCTTTCCTTCTAAGTAACTGTTTGTGCTTTATTTTGATGGAGCTTCCATTGCTTGGCTATTTTTATCTGATTAAAGTTACCAACAATAATAGAAATCTTAGTGAAAACAATGGATTATTATTATTATTATTTTATACCACTTAGGTGGCAAACAAGCATACGGCCCGCCTGATGGTAAGCGGTTATCGTAGCCTATGGACGCTTGCAACACCAGGGGTATAACGCGCGCGTTGCCGACCCTAAAATTATTAAAAAATATTTATGAGACACACCAACAGTTTACATATTTACACATTCATTAACATAATAATACACAATTTAAATCCTGATACATAAACCTATGACAGGCATGTACAACATTCACTAAAACGCAATAACAATTAAGCTTAAATAAAAAAAAACGGTACAATTCAATTAAAAAAAAGATGAAATCAAAAAAAAACAGAGAAAAACAAAAGAAATAATAATTAAAGTTTATATTATTATTCACATAAAAAATCTAAGTATATAATATCACAACATTATTAACACATAATTAAATTTCCGACAATCTCCAAATAAAAAAACAACCAGACACTTACATCGTCGCCTGTACCATTTTACATCGCGTAATGGAATCGAGATAAGCGTTGGCGTCCACCGACGATTGACTTATCTGCGTTCTGTTTTATGTGCGCGCTTGTACTTACATTTTGTACCACCCTGTATTATACGAGTTTCGTCGACGCTACTAGAATCGAAATATACAAAGAATTCGTGCGGAATGTTTGAACTAGAATTATCTCTATTTCGACCGTTTCTCAGAAAGTATGTAATTTATACCTGCGTGCAAAATTACAGTATTCATTCAAATTCAAATTCAAAATCAAAATCATTTATTCAAATAGACCTTCGCAGGCACTTATGAAAAGTCTGACTCTAATACTCTAATACTGGTTCGGAAGGTTGCATTTGCTGAGAAGAGCCGGCATAAACTCAGCAATTACTCTTTTCAAAACAAGCTTAGATTCATTACATAATATTTACATTCTAATCTCACTGACAACAATTGCGGGCCCCGGCACGGCGGCAAAATTACAAAGTAGACTGATAAGTAAATAAATAGCAAACTTAAGCAGACCAGCCCCCACAAGCAGCACCTGTTCACAAGTGTGACGCGTGTGGCAGCCATCGCCCTCATCGCCATATTGGAGGGAAGTGAGCGACCCTTTTATTAAGTTACTAGCTGTCTCGCGCGGTTTCACCCGCGTTCCCGTGATAAAAAGTAGCCCATAATACTCGGGGATAATGTAGCTTCATATTAGTGAAAGAATTTTACGAATTCGACTGGTAGTTCCAGTGATAAGCCCGTTTAAACAAACAAACAAAAAAACTCTTCCGCTTTATTATATTAGTATAGATAGTAAGTTACCCCTTCGTCATCTCCGTTCGTCCGTCTGTATATCACAACCATTTTTCTTGTAAACTATCTACGTCGCTCAATTTGACACACATATATGATATGATAATAGATGCATATAACCACAAAATTCGGAAAAAATATAGTGCTAATTCAAGCTAAAGCTACAAGAAAAACTGTCTATTCTGCGTTGTAGTAATTACAAATTAAAGAAACAGACCAACATTTTTTTTTTTATACCACTAAGGTGGCAATCAAGCATACGGCCCGCCTGATGGTAAGCGGTTACCGTAGCCTATGGACGCTTGCAACACCAGGGGTATCACTCGCGCGTTGCCGACCCTGAAGAAATCTCTTCACGCCCTTTTTGAAGAACCCCATGCTGTACTCCATTCAATACAACAATCAAACATGAACCTTGAGAGCATAATATACTATTTTCAGCCAGTCGTTTAATAAAACCTTACGGTGCGTCCATGCTACTCGAAGCGAGTACGAGCCGAGCCTCGAACGAACAGGATTCGTTCGTTGCTCGCGATTTCAAGCGTGGACGTACTTAACGAGCCTACAACGAGCGCGACGCGAATCCCTGTGTTCGTGAAAAAACTGACAATCGGGGGGAGTGCAGTTGAGCACGCTACGAATGCTCGCTCGAGGCTCGCAAGCCCGTCCACGCTACGCGAATTGTGCTCGCAGTGGGTCGTTCTTCTTATTAACTCCTCGTTTCATCGTAGTGACGAAATGGTCCCTAGAATTGATGTCATCCCTAAAGAATAGCCTCCATTTAACATGCCTAAACGACGCTCGTTTGTGATGGAATTCCACTTGGGTCTCTGTAGGCCAATTATTACTCTATTTTAGGGCAAATAGCTTATATTATTAACTAACCATGATATCTTGATTCTTCACACACGGCTATATCGTCTCAAACTAAGCAGCTTGTGCTTGTGGGGGCTGGTCTGCTTAAGCTTGCCATTTATTTACTTATTAAATATAGATCCCACCAAAAACATTTTTATGTAAAATGTTGCGAAGACATATGGCTCGCATTGTCAAAAAGTTATCAGATCTCATGTAGAGCCAAGCTTATAACTCTACATGCCCTAACTTCACAAACTCTACACCTTAGTCAAAATATGTGGTTTGGCCGTTTCGCTACCGTCACATGGGAGTAAGGTGAAAAATTTCTTCACTGTTCATAATTTTTTTGTTATACAATAGCTACAATAGCTCATGTAGCTATTGTAGCTATTGTATAACAAAAAAACTATCAACTATAAAAAACTATACAGAGAAACTATCCTATTGTTCTATTTGTGAAAACTATTTAGGCTTATTCATGTCAATGTAATGTTCTATTAATTTATTATTATTATTATTTAAAATAAGAAAGCTATGCTATACCTCTCTAACAAAGCTTTCATTTTACAAACATGATACACTTAAATTTCACGCGAGATCAGTGTTTTGGTTCTTTTTCCCTTGAATCCCATGAATCCCTCTACGCTCAGAATTCAAACTCGGCGGCCGCAACATTACGAACTTTGCTCTCTGTTTGCACAAATAACTATACCATCTATCCCACTAACACAAATATATTGCATATCCAGTCCAAAATTACCGAAAAGTATAACCTAATTAAAAAGTTTCTAGACATATCCGACCTATTTAAGTACCACTTGCTTCCAGTCAATGTAGGTCGGAATACAGATCAACTTTAGCTGAAGGCTAGACTTTAACAATAATGCAATAAGTTCAATTATAACAAATTGGTAATAAGTTAAGATCAAACTACAGAGGCGGTTATGTCATGGGATTTTACGTCAGGTTTTAGTTTGGGTGGTTTGATTGTGTTCATCATCATCAGCCTATAATGTCCCACTGCTGAGCACAGGCCTCCACGCGTGCCCACTGCGGATCGGTGGAGGTAGGCTAGTGGTCAACCTACTGTTGAAGTTTTCAAGCCGCCTAGAAGGCCTCCAACTAGCTTAACGGCTATCACAATTAACCAACGGATTTACGTGCCTTCCGCAGCACGGAAACGCTCGATTTGAAAATACCACTAGGCGGTCACCCATCCAGGTACCGACCACGACACGGTGGAAGCTTAACTTGCCGTTCGACTAAGAGCTTATCATGCAACACCACGAGCGCTTCATATGGTGTCCATAGAGTAAGTATTATTAATAAAGCTCAGACTAGGTCGGACAGTACTCTTGCTAAGATTTAACTGAGGCAACGTAATGGCGGCGCACGGCGGCTAGTTATGTGTGTGATTGTAATGAATTTACCTATGGAACGTGATTCCTGGTTTTTAGGGTTCCGTAGGGTGCCAAACGGGACCCTATTACTAAGACTCCGCTGTCCGTCCGTCTGTCTGTCAGTGGGCTGTATCTCATGAACGGTAATAGGTAGACAGCTGAAATTTTCAGATGTCTACCTTTATATTCGAAGATTTTTCAGGGTCAACAATTTTTATATTCGAAGATTTTCGTACCCTTAAGTACCTTAATAAAACTATTGTAAGTATTTTTTTCAAATAAACAGATTTAAAATTTTAAGAAACTTGTTTTTTTGGCGTTTCTTTTGATTTGTGATTTACTGTCAGGAAAATTGACGATATGAGTTCTTTGTCATTTTTTCTCAGTAAAAGTATCGATATCAAACAAGAAATTAGTTTTCGTTTTGTATTTCGTCGTACAAACTGTGAATGCGCAGTTCGTTTCAATAAGTAGCGGTAATAGACCGAGAGACACTGGCACAAATTTCCTGGTCATTCGTACCAGTAATGACGAAAAGGAAAATGATGGTCATAGCCCTGGTACCTTCGGCCCAATCGCTTGGGCGTTAATCGAACGTGTCGGATAAATTAAGAGTGTCGAACGATTTGTTCTACAACCTTTTTGTATTTTCCGAGTGTCGATGAAAATGAAATAGGCGGTTGCGCGTATTAAAATGAAATGTTGTAGACTTAAGTTGGTTTCAATAAATTATTATTATATTATTTGTACCAGGAAAAAAATTGCATAGCGTCATCGTCGAAATGAAAATCGCCATGCCATATTACTTTTCCGACGATTCCAAATGGCCGCCATACCACCGCAACGGTGCGATTAACGCCCACGCGATTGGGCCGCCCCGGTACCGCACTATGACTATCATTTTCCATTTCGTCATTACGTAATTAGACCCCTGTAGGATCGCCATACTGAGTACAAATGACCAGGAAATTTGTGCCCGTATCTCCCGGTCTATAAGGCACATACTCTAGTCGCTCTATAAATAAATATTCTATCTCTATCGGTAGGTATTAAACTCTCGAAATCCGCAGTATCGTAGGTAAGTTAAACTGCTACACGTCCTAACAACCAATTTATCAATCGCACACGAATTAATGAGTAAACACAAAAAAATGGTAATTTATTTAAATTAGCGTTCCGCATAAATAAACGCTGAAATGTATTGTTTACTCGTTTATTAGAGTATTGATAAATATTTACAATATTTTGATTGAAATATGAAAATCGTTTGTGTTTACAGTTTTAGAATTGTGTATTTAAATTATTATTCTAAATATACGTTAATATAGGAGTAGTTTTAGAGCTGTTTGGGGTTCTCTATTGTAAAGAAAAAAACTTACATTTCTATATCTATATTCATAAATAAAATTGATGTGTCTGTTTGTTATGTCAAAATAACAGCTTTTTACTAAATGCATAGAAAGACGGTAATACCAAATATCATTTTTTTAAATTGTTGTCTGTTTGTTTGGGCTAATCTCCGTAATGGCTGTACCGAATTTAACGGGATTTTCACTGGCAGATAGTTAATCTTTTAAGAAGTAACTTAGGCTACTTTTATTTTAGAAAACTAATTAGGGTTCCGCGCAAAATCTCTAGGCGCAAGGTCATCTAGTCTAAGGCGCAAGACCGACAGATGAAGTGCACGGATGATGGCATGACATCCAATACCATCAGGCGGGCCGCATGCCTGTTTACCGCCTTAGGGTCATCGCTCACTATATCAGCACCACTCCATAGCAGCAACGGCCCGGCCGGCACCGCCTCAACTCAATCCAATCACGCGCGGCGCCCGGTGAAATTGGTGGTGCGGCTATGGCAAGATACTGCTTGCTGGCGTCACGCAGCAAGGGAGCCGACCGCTCGCTGGAAGCATGTGGTCAGCAGTACAAGTGGCTTGCAGCGGCAATTTACTATAACGTATACGCTTTAAAGCCTTAGGCCTCACTTGCATGGCAAGGTAAATGCCGAGGAGTAGCCGTGCTGTTGTAGTGAGCGGTGACCCTTAGTGGTATAAAAATATTTTTTACAAACCGGCTAGCCAACAACACAAACATGTGTCAAATCTTTGCCTGTCAATTCTGCCTGAAAACAATATTTATCGGCCTAAGTCCAATTAATCGCATACTCTCATCTTACCCCAGTTATGGAGGCGAGGGGGGGAAGGGTCATACGTCACAGTTATCGTTTTATAGTGGCCATTAAGCTGTTATCAATGGACCCTTGCGGTGATTACTTGCCCGAGGGGTAGTGGAGTGGAGTAGGTTTTATTGGCGACATATTGCAGCCAATCTGGGGAAACCTGCGAGAAATGTATGGGATAGACGAAAACTGAAACGATTCATGGGGGGCCAAGTCTGCTATTTATTTAGTAGCTATTGCAGCTTAACAGCATTATTAAACAGCCAAAAAGCTGCAAAAACAAAAACATTATCACATTAAAACATTACATTCATTGTTCTAATATTGTTTTCCATTAAATCATTGGAAGCGCTCGTGGTGTAGCACGATTAGCCGTTCGTAGTCAATAGGTAAAGTTAAGCTACCACCGTCGTGGTCGGTACCTGGATGGGTGACCGCGTGGTATTTCAAATCGAGCGTTTCCGTGCTTCGGAAGGCACGTAAAGCCGTTTGTCCCGGTTATCACTTAATTGTGATAGTCGTTAAGCTAGTTGGAGGCCTTCTAGGCGGCTTGAAAACTCCAACAGTAGGTTGACCACTAGCCTACCTCCACCGATCCGCAGTGGGCACGCGTTCATTCCCTTTCACCCTGATTTGTGAAAGGAGGCCTGTGCGCAGCAGTGGGACATTATAGGCTGATGATGATGATGATTCATTCATCAATCGTATAATCCCTGTCGCAAACAAGTCACAGTGAGGTGAGTCCTCCAGCAGAGAGTTGATAAAAAGTATTGCGCTCGGCACGGACGAGTGCCTGTGCCGGGTGCCGGGCCGCGGCGGTGGAGCTAAAAATTACATTCCGTCACGATCCCATCACAGGACTTTTTGGCGGGAACTTGCTGAGTGACGTTGCGTTTTCATTTTTATTTTCATAAATTTGTGTATTTTGAGTTTTATTGTGTATTTTTGGTGGTATTTTACCCAATAAAGATCATCCATGTGCACCATTGTAGTAAAACATGACTTTTATGGACGGTGACTGACTGAGGACTTTATTGTGAAAGTGATTTATTGTGACTGGAAACTATAATATAACTCGACACTGGCAGAAATGAGCCGCAATTTGGGCTTGGTTGCCAAACATAAAAATAAGAAGAAGATCCCATCACAACTTCATTACATTGAGCCAATGTGCGTTGTCTGCTAAATTCATAATGTGCCTTCCGAATAACGGAAAACGCTCCAGTTGAAATACTACTAGGCGGTCACCCATCCAGGTACCGGCTAGTAGTATTTCAACTCGGCGGTAGCTTAACTTTGCCGATCGATACCACGAGCGCTTCATAAGGATTAACTTTAGGGATACATTATTTTAGGACCCCAGCGACGCACTTTGGCGACGACAGGGAGGTTTTTCTTTTTTTATACAACTAAATCTGTAAACAAACATACAGCCCGCCTGATGGTAAGCGGTTACCGTAGCCATATGGACGCTTACAACATGAGAAGCATCGCTCACGCGTAACTGACCTTTCCCCCCTCCCCAATGAGCTCTGGCGATGTTACTCACGCGCAGGAACACAACTTTACACAATATAAAGTTATTTGGCTGCGATATTCTGTAAGGTGGAGGTACTTCCCCAGTCGAGCTGCTCTTTGAGCGAATAAACGCTACGCTCAACCTCTCTCTATAGGTTCTATAGACATAATTCAATTACCCACATAATATAAGAAATCTTCTATCTGTGCGTATTCCTGAAACGATGCCGAATCTGGGGACAAATGGCCGCATTATCTCCCTTCACTGCTGTACGGAAACTCAATTTATATCCACCCTCTTTATGGGTCGTTGTTAACCGACTGTGGAGAAATGTGGTATTGTCTATTTGGGAGGGTCAATTTGGAAAAACGTCCTTATATAGAGGCTTTTCGCCCTACGTTTTAAAGGGTTACCATTTGGGAGTTTTAAAAGTCCTGATAAAAAGTCTGATTTCCTCAGAAAATAAGTCCTGGGAGTCACGAATCACAGTTTCTGTTCACCATCTCATGCCGTAACTGTATAATTTATTGAAGGCCTAATACTACCAAGATATAATTTAGGGCAATTTAGTTCCTCCAAGAATAAAACTATGGGAGTATAACCTCAACTTGATTAAATAAATAAATAAAATAAATAAACTCTTGCTAAGTAGAATATTATGTCCTACTTAAAGGACATATCTAAAACTTTAGCTATTTTCACCAGTGCGATGTCTTCTACAACTGGGTTACAACCACAGATTTATAATAATCTAGATAACGCTAGTTCATTCAATAGTATGAAACCGAGCGTGCCATCTTTTTCGTAACTACGATGAAATGAAACGTCCCCATTGATTCCACTCACTACGTTTTTTTATACGACAAAGTCGGTAAATAAGCATACGGTACTGATGGTAAGCGGTTATGATTAATGCTTGTAATGCCACGGGACACTTGCAACACTAGGGACATCACTCAAGCTTTGCTCTTCCTTCTCCCTTCTCCAATGAGCTCTGGAAACCATACTTACGCGCAGAAACACAACATTGTTATTCGGTTGAGGTATCCTGGAGTTACTTCCTCAGTCAAGCTGCTCTTGCTATGCTATTTACCATCCCTAACAAGCCACTAGTGCGATTCAAAAGTTGTAAACTATTGTAGGAGTGCAGCAAGTGCATTACATCTACTTGCAGGCCACGCTTGGGCGGACGGCTAGCGGTATCTAGCCTGTTATAAATCTATGGTTATAACTATAGTACAGAGTGTACACTGCGGTAATGTCAGTTTGTTAGTTGACAATGGCCGGGTCAAGTATGTGCCAACCCTTATAACTCGCGCTCCTTGCTCCTCTATGTGTTTGTGCCTTAGAATTGCGAAGAGAAAAATATCACTCGGAATATCTTCGTTCGACGATTAATATCGTAAAACTTATTAAAATATGGTCAATTCTTAAACCGTTCTTTAAATGGATATTTTTGATCGAGACAAAAAGATTCTCATCGAAATTCTCTTCAAAATTACATGTTTTCATAATTAAATTTATTAATAACTTATTTGAATCCAAAATATAATTCGAAATTTTCTTCAATCAACCATAGGTATTTAGGTAGTTTCAAACATTATTGTCTATAGGTAACTTTAATATTACGATTTATTCATAATTTCATTATTTAAAAAATATTACCATGACGTAATATTCTGCGACAAAAAAAAACTAACAAAACTAAAAGCCTTTCGATAAGAAGTAAGCCAAGACTTGTATAGTAGGTCAAGAGTAGCCGAGAATCGAACGCGCGTCCCCGAGCAGCGCCAACAAGTCTCAGATTCTAGATATGCCATTGAGTGGTTACTGTTATAAGATCAGGTTGATGTTGTAGCGTTGGAGCGAGGCGACTTTATACCAAAGTAGATGCTACGGAATTTTGCTTATTGGATTGTAACTTTTTATGAATTGTTGTTAAAGCAGATTTAAATAATACTTTGTTATTTAAAATAAAAAAACACAGGATTATATTTTTATTTTCCGGTATCAAAATGAAAATAACATTAAATAAATACGCCTATAACGCCTTCTTTCGCAAAAAAAACTTATGATTATTTTCTTTTTAAAAATCTATTCAAGTTTTGTTTTAATAAAGCTTCTACATTCTCTTATGGTGCGTCCATGCTTGCCGAACCGAGCACGAGCCGAGCCACGAACGACACACTGCGAGCACGATTCGCGTAGCGTGGACGAGTCCGAACGAGCATTCGTAGCTCGACTGTGCTCCGCCCGTTTGTCAGTTTTTTCACGAACACAGGGATTCGCATCGCGCTGCGAGCAACGAACGAATCCTGTTCGTTCGAGGCTCTGCTCGTGCTCGCTTCGCGTAGCATGGACGCATCATTATAACTTCAAGTAGCTAGATTCTAGCATTCTATAGCTTTATTCGGATGCTGTCCTACTATTACAAGCTATAGCTTGCTCCTATTTACAAGAAGCAACTAACAAACAATTACCCGTCGTGATTGCTCCTTAATTAATATTTAATAGCTTATACGTTCAATTTATTTTAAAGGTCAGCTTCTATGAAATGAAACCGTTTTAGTGTTAATTAGAAATAACTAGCTGTCCCCGCGGTTTCACCCGCGTTCCCGGGATATAAAGTAGCCTATGTCCTTCACTATACGCTACCTGCATGTCAAATTTCATGATGATTCGTTGTAGTTGAGGCGTGATGGTGTAACAAACAAACAAACTCACTTTTGCATTTATAATATTATAGTTAGGATTAGGATTAGTAAATTATTTAAAATGTAAAATCAATGTAAGTACATTTGAGAGCTCACCTGCCAACAAACTGCTTTGCAATTTGGCAGATGTAACCATGTAATTTATTTAGAAATGTTACACTAACAAACGTTAACATACATTACATACATGTAGGTTTTCGTCAGTGGCGTGCATTGGTTTTCGGACTAGGTAGGCAGAAGCAATCATGGCCATACACGCCTAAATATGCCTCCTAGATAGATTATGTTTTTTTTACCAGATTCGTAAAATTGTTTAGGTCAGCGTATCATTCCACACACATTTGGTATGATTCATTAGCAAACAAAATACATAATAACAGAATAATATATTCGAATAACAGCACCCAGATAGCCAGGTGTTTAATAAACATAATATTCTGTGTTAAAATGTCTAAGATTTTTAATAATTTTATTAATAATTTATCGACACATTTTGCATCTTCAGCACAAAATTTCTTCATTTCACTCACAATACACTTCATAGATACACTTCGCAAAATCACAATAAGTAAATAACAACAACATTGCATACAATGCCAGCCAAACCATAAACAAACTAACACAAATAAATTGCGAAGTTATATTTGAGTTGCTCTAATGTTGGTAAAGTAGTTGTAACTGTAGTCTTTTTAATTTGGATGGGTTACTTTACTTACAACAGAGAAGGTAAGGTTACTTTTGGTCCATAAATCGCGAATGTCAAATGTCAGTATGCTACGCATAACAAAAGCGTGATTTATGCTTTCGTCGTATTATCTTAAAGAAGTGTGTGTGTGTGTATGAATATGCCGAAATCGTTTTAGTGTGCGTGAATTGCCGTGAATTTGAGAGGCGAACTCGCGAGTGCCTGTGCGGCAAAGTTTGAAATTTCGTATTGAATGTTAGGTTAGAATTTTTATTTAAAGTGATTATGTAGTTTAATTGAATCAAAATATTATTGTAGTATTTATCTACTCTGAGATATTATTGAATTGAATCTTATGAGGTAAGCATTGCTTATTTGCCTATATGGAATGCACGCCACTGGTTTTCGTAGATCTTTCCATATGATGGACGACTAAAGGCGTTTTGTTAATTTCAGTTCCTTCTAGGATTTGTGTGCTTACCACCTTCGGCCACATCATCACTTACCATGGTGAGATTGTGGTCAAACACAGGCCTATATACGGTAAAAAAATATACTAACAAAAATCCACTTGTCCACAGACAAAATTCGCAAGAAATACTCATCATTGGGCGACAATGTGGTGGCAGTACGTCTGGAGCGCTCCTCCAAAGCAGGGGTGGGTTTGGGGCTCAGCCTGGCGGGGCACCGGGACCGGAGCCGCATGGCTGTGTTCGTGTGCGGGCTGCACCCGGCCGGGGCGGCCGCCAGGTCCGACCCGCCGGTCAGGGTCGGCGATGAGATACTTGAGGTATGTACGACTATGTAAGGAGAGTGGATTGAATAGGGTTATGTGACGGCCCAAAAGCTGGGTGGCGAGTATGTCATCATCAGCCTATAATGTCCCACTGCTGAGCACAGGTCTCCTTTCACAAATCAGGGTGAAAGGGAATGGGCAGATACTCCACCACGCGTGCCCACTGTGTATTGGTGGAGGTAGGCTAGTGGTCAAGTAGTCAACCTACTGTTGGAATTTTTCAAGCCTAGGAGGCATCCAACTAGCTTAACGGCTATCACAATTAAGTGATAACCGAGACCAACGGCTTTACGTGCCTTCCAAAGCACGGAAACGCTCGATTTGTAATACCACTAGGTGGTCACCCATATGAGCCGATATGAGTTCCTTATAATTTGTTCTAGGTGCATGTATTCAGTCGTTCAAACTATATACGCGCAGTTCTTTTCATGGAAGCTTTGCACATAATAATAAATTTATATTCTTTCTCCTTAAAATCAAAATAAACTCTCAAATTAGAGTAACAATTTTGGCAACATGACATGACATGTCATTTTAAAGTTTGTAGGAGAAACTGGTAACCAAGCTAAGCTGGAGCCTCTCTTCCCACATGGACTATTTACACACACACCCCTGCGGATACTCTAGCTAGTACAGTCCCTCTATTAATATTCCTATCTACGGGTCATACCAAAACCTAATCTATAAATAAACAAGTTCACAAATAACCAAATAAATAAATCATACAGATTCATATCTCAGAAGACGTCGTCAGATCGAAATATATTGTTGTGAGCCGTGAATCATATCCCGAGCCAATGTCAAGTACATGTCTGTTACCTATTGTGTTTGTTTCATAAATTTTTCATGTGAGAAAAATCGGATGAGTGAACGGATGTCTGTACATTAGGTATCCCAAAGCAAATAATACTATGTAGGTACAATGTTATTGACTCTACCAAATGAATCGCTGTTTGGCGGCGGCGTCGTGTGACGACCTCCAATATGACGTGGCGGTGGCTGCCACACGCGTCTTATTTGGTGCTGCTTTTATGGGCTGGTCTGTTTGCGACTGTTATTTATTAATGATTGATAGTTTACTTTGTCTTTTTACCGCCGGGGCACGCAATTGTTGTCAGTCAGTGAGTTAATAACAGGAATAAGTTTTTTTTTAAGATTTTTTCTGCACTCCATCGTAAGATCAGTTCCATGTCATAATGATACTGCATTTTTTGACGGGCCGGTTGGCGCAGTTGGTTAAGATTCCACCTATTGCGCCGCAGGTCGTGGGTTCGATTTCCACACAGGACTTGGATTTGTGTGCATTAATATGTCTGTATGTCCTGAGTCGGGGTGTAATGTATATTAAGTATGTATTTACAGACAAAAAGTAGTATACGTATTATATCAATTATCTGGTTTCCATAGTACAAGCTCTGCTTAGTTTGGGATCAGATGACCGTGTGTGAGGAAAGTCCCAGGATATTTTTATTTATTGTTATCCGATTGACATATGGCACATTTCAAGTTACTATCTATAAAACTCCAAAAAGATACAGTCTTGGACTGCTGTCGAAGGCACCTGAAGAGAACCCTAAAAAGGATTTCTTTAAATCTTTCTCGACTTGATTCTCATTCTATATACTACGAGCGTAAACACTTGGAAAATGTCCAAGAGCAATATACATTGTGAGACATGAACGAATGACCGATAGGCAGCACGTCCGCCAATGACGCGTAGATGGCGCGAAGTGATATATTGCAGTCTTTATGTACGTTGTAAATGTCATGTAGGTAGTCAGTGTACTAATGTGTGGTAATGTATTTCAATCATAGTTGTCTACTAAGTTTCCGCCGCGGTTTCACCCGTGTTCCCGAAGGATCAATATGTCTTCCCGGGCTATATTTTTACCACTAAGTAAGTAAACAAGCATACGGCCCGCCTGATGGTAAGCTGTTACCGTAGCCTATGGGTACTTGCAACACCAGGGGTATCACTCGCGCGTTGCCGACCCTGAAGAAATTTCTTCACACTCTTTTTGAAGAACCCCATGCTCCATTGGGAAAACCACGGCGGGGAGCTCATTCCAAAATCTGAGCGTCCTCGGAAGAAAGCTCCTTTGAGCCCGCACAGTTTGAAACAATTCTGGTTCGATGGCGAGAGTTGCGATGGTGGAAGGTAGCCGTGGGCATCAAGTCGAACAATTCTTTAGAACAATCTCCGTTGTACAAGCGGTAGAACACACATAAGGAGGCAAAGTCTCTCCTCAGACTGAGGAGCTCTAAATCGCTTGTGAGCTCGGGATCTGAGGGCACGTCGCTGAACCGAGTCTAAAGGCCCAAGCTGGTATCCAGGCGAGAGCACCTGGACACCAGCTTGTGCCCATAGATTAGGTACCTAAATAAACTGTCATCTATCTAAACATTATTTGAAGGCTTCGCAAGGGGTGATTTAGCTCCCATTTCATCCTCCTCTGCAAATGGGCCCGGCCACAAGAATTACCCTGCGGGACATTGGAAAGTGGGCCATAATGACTAAAGACCCAAACGAACATTATGTGCTAATTTGTAGCAGAAGTGTAGCTCTGCTCTGCCATCAATTATGCAGGTATCAAGTATGTATTGGATATCATACATTAGAGCTTGATCTGCGAGTTCCGCTGGGCCGTTGTTCTGCTGGCGCCATGCCAGGTCACCGCAGGTATAGTGATGAGCGGAGCGGAGAGCGGAGCGGTTGATAGTATTAGAAAGCTTGTCGCTCATATTCTTCTAAATTAAAGGATTTTTATTGCTAACATAGCCAGACGTAAGCTTACTTACATCCAGCAGCGGAGAGGAAACGAAGTTCCGGGGTTCTAATCAGTGAAGGAAAACATTGTGAGGAAACCATAGCACAGTGGTTCTAGTACCCACTTGACTGGCTAACACCATCATTTTTAAAATCCAAACATCTTGGAGCATTTTGTTCCTGCGCGTGAGTAAGGTCGCCAGAGCTCATAGGGTAGGGGGGAAAGGTCGATAACGCGTGAGCGATACTTCTTGTGTTGCAAGCGTCCATATGGCTATGATAACCGCTTACCATCAGGCGGGCCGTATGCTTGTTTACGGACTTCGTTGTATTAAAAAAGTAAAAATATCGGTGTGTTCCGACAGCTGCACTAGAGAGACAGTTCCTTCTAGGCTGTGTGTGCTTACCACCTTTGGCCACATCATCACTTATGGTGAGATTGTGGTCAAATCCAAGCCAAATCAGTAAATATTCCTTGAATTATAGAGGGTGCACTAAGAAAAGATACCCCGGAATTTAGCACTAAAGCACCCCAAAGGTGGTAAAATAGGTGTACACTAAGAAAGGTTATTAAGCCTTACATAATTTCTTAATTTTTCGCTTCCGCTCCTTCTCCGCTCATTCACCATACACATAACCTTTAATATACTCGAACATGGCCCAACTATTCCCAGTTTAACGTTCGTTTTGATTGAAACATTACCCCTTGCCGGCCGCGCCGCCGCCGCCCGCGCACCGTAAACTGAGCCGAATCCGCGGTAAAGTTATGATGTTTACACCATTGTTGTAGGTTTATAGGATTTCTCTGGATATTTTAGCGTATCGTATAGCTGTAACACAGTAGAAGTAAGAACAGTATGTAATTTACATAACAACGACTGAAGCGCGCCTCAAAAAAAAAAATTGTCTGTCTATTACAATATCAAACAAAAAAACACGAAGATATCGTGTGTTGAAGTTCCGCGTGACGTCACTTCACTTTTTACTCTAAGGTGACGTCACGAGCCCCACTCCCGAGCTTTGACTCGCTTTAACTTTGTCAATTTTGGATAATTTGGTAAAGCAAAAAATACGTGTCCATTTTTTTTTTTTTATTTAACTGACGGACTAATTAGAATTATTTTTTTTTTACCCAGGAATAATCATCCCTATTCTCAGTATAAGTCGGTATACGCTACGCAAGCAATGAACTTCTAACCGTCATGTCGTCGGCCAGTTAAGCCAGCTTTTTGGGACTAGCAACGGACAGTATAAAGTTACTGTCCACTGAACAGTAGCTAACTCTGTGAAAACAAGCAAGCTATTGCCTCCCGGGTGTCAGTATAGAGCATTGTGTCCATCTTTGGATTTAATCCTATACTTTTGGATATTTTCATCGAAATGGCCAAAAAGTATGCCAAAATGTTCAACCCTTTAGTTATGCGGTCCGGTTTTTTCTGCAGTTATGTATGGCTCAAACCAAAAACTTATACGTCTAAGGAAGGTTGGTACTCTCTCGAAGCGCAAGGGCCGTTTATTTTTTACTAAATCTCTATTTTTATTTATTTCGTATATTGTATATCTACGTTAATAAAATTTATGATCATCTTGGCTTGTAATGAATTTGTAAAAAGCTGGTCACGACATTGAATGACATCATCGGCTGTTGAAATCTTCAGGCCTATTGCACATTATAAGAAAATTTCTCGTGTCTTATAAGAAATCTATCTATGTATATAAAAATGAATCCCTATTTCCCTTGGTCACGCCATCACGCCATCACGCAGGAACGGCTGGACCGATTTCGCAATTTTTTTTTGTTGGGTTTCTTATTGTTAGGAGAAGGTTCTTATGAAAGAAAAAAATAAGAAAGTTGCGAGGGTAGGGTAGGGTAGGGTAGGGTAAGGTAAGGTAAGTTAGGGTATAGATTAGTAGGACACCACGCGAACGAAGTCGTGCCGGGCAGCTAGTGTTTTATAAAATGCAGGTATGCTCGTGTCTGATCCGACATTTCTTGTAATAACAAAAACCAATGCGACTGAATTTCTTATAAGACAAGAGAGGCCTGAGGATTCTTCTGAAACTAAAGAAAAAATATTACTAGAACTACTTTTTTGTAGAAGTGCGACGACGAATAATAATGCCACTTTCTGATAGAGAGATTAAAATCTTTGCCAAGACAAAATATTCTGTTCCATATCTTTGATGTAAAGCTTTAATAGCTTCCTCGACCTTCGCTTTGATCTTCATCGTCAGAATACCGACACATTTTATATCTATTATTATCCAGCTATTATCGTATGGCCCTACCGGACTCGCTCGGAATACTCGTGCTGCACGTGATACCCAGTTTGTTTCTAGGGTTTATGGGCTTACCTCTGTTCTAATACTGACTTAAGGAAACTATGGGCAGTGAATGTGCCAAATTATACAGGGAACTTATTGGTTTTAGGAATAAACACTAGTTTCTCAGAGTATATAAATACTAAGTACACGTACAAGTCTAGTATTAATATTTTGAAGAGAGTGTTGGTTGGACTCTGGTCAAGATTCCACCAATCGCGCCGCTTCCCACACAGGACATGCATTTGTGTGCATGAACATGTCTGTATGTCCTGAGTCTGGGTGTATTTATGTATATTAAGTATGTATTTACAAACAAAAAGTAGTATATGTATTATATCAGTTATCTGGTTTCCATAGTACAAGCTCTGCTTAGTTTGGGATCAGAGGACCGTGTGTGAGGAATGTCCCAGGATATTTATTTATTTATAATAATTGTAATGGTCGTTGGAGGTAATTGCTGCTATCAATAAGGCGCCAGGGACCATCTGCTGTAGGTCTTGCTTCCAAACCCTTCGTTCTGGTACTCATGCTCCTGAATTACTTCAGTACTATTTCTCCTGAATGGTATCGGAGCTGCAAGCTCGCAAACATTTCAAACAACTACCCTTTCCAACAGTAGAGTTCGTTGCCAGGTAGATCTAGCGGATATACTTCTATTTGAAGCGCTCGTGGTGTAGCATGATTAGCCGTTCTTAATCGATCGGCAAAGTTAAGCTACGTCTGTCGTGGTCGGTACCTGGATGGGTAACCGCCTAGTGGTATTTCAAATCGAGCGTTTCCGTGCTTCGGAAGGCATGTAAAGCCGTTGGTCCCGGTTATCACTTAATTGTGATAGTCGTTAAGCTAGTTGGATGCCTCCTAGGCAGCTTGAAAAATTCCAACAGTAGGTTGACCACTAGCCTACCTCCACCAATCCACAATAGGCACGCGTGGTGGAGTATCGCCCAGTCCCTTACACCCTCATTTGTGAAAGGAGGCCTGTGCTCAGCAGTGGGACGTTATAGGCTGATGATGATGATACTTCTACTTGCTCACCGGGCAAGATAAATTCATCAGCTGTAAAGGACAGACCTCGTTATGGCCCTTCGCCTTTGGCCAGTACCGTCAGACGTTAGTTACTCGCGGGAAAGGACGCTTGGTCACAATTATATCTATCGTCTCATGAATCTAATGTGATGATGATTGTTTCAGGTGAACGGCATTGTCCTGCACGGGAGGTGTCATCTCAATGCTTCTGCCATCATCAAGGGCCTTGTTGGGCCTGTCTTCAAGATTATACTGCTAAGGTAAGTTTCTTGCTCTTTGTGTGTTTAAAGAGGTAATCTGTAAGAGCTTTGAGAGCTGAAAGATCAGCTCGACTGGGAAGTACCTCAACCTTACAGTCCTGCGCGTAAGTTCTTCAGGGCTCATTAGGCAGGGGGGAGGGATGGTAGCGCGTGAGTTATGTAACTGCTTACAACCAGGCGGGGTTTTTTATACTGTGGCCGAAGGTGGTAAGCAAACATAGCGTAGAAGGAAATGGCTCTCAAATGCAGCTGTAGGAACACACCGATAGGTGTTTGGCGACAGGTTTTCAACTTGAGGGTGGTAGCCAGTCAGGTGGGTACTTTAAAGTACCCTACCACCCTGCTATGATTTCCTCACGATGTTTTCTTTCACCGAAAGCTCAAGCTCATTGTAAGATTCGAAACCGGTACCTTCGTCTCGAAATCCGAAGTAACTGCCACTGAACTATTATCGTCATAAAGTGCTTTATGGTTTGCCTTTTACCACGAACCTCTTGCCATATACGGGGAGTTCATTCCTCGATTAGAACTAAAATGGTCTCCTACTGTGCGGTTTCATTGAAATGAAATGAAATAATTTATTAATTCAAATAGGCCTTCACAGGCACTTATGAATAGTCAAACTCTAAGCACCTTATTACAAAACATGGTTTAAAGGAAAACCAGGTTTTAAAATAGCCTCGTCCCTTTTTATTATATGACGTTAGAAAGTGACCAAAAGGCAGTAAAACCTGGCTTTACTTTAAACCATGTTTTGTAATAAGGGGGTAATACTCTAATGCACAGTTCGGAAGGTTGCTTTTGCTAAGAAGAGCCGGCAATAAACTCAGCAATTACTTATTCTTACTGTAGACGCTCAGGCTATAGAATGAGTGGCCGTGGTGTACGGGACTACAGTATGGGGTGAGACAAGAAGGGTGTGAAGAGATTTCTGCAGGCGTGATACCCCTGGTGTTGCAAGTGTATATAGGCTACGGTAACCGCTTCGCATCAGGCGAGTCGTATGCTCGTTTGCAACCTTATTGGTATAATAAAAAGTAAATAGGAAGGGGATACCTAATACGCCCATTTCATTTTACTTACCTAGTAGATTTATACAATTGGTGGACATAAAAGGACATTAGGGTCAAATAGGGTGCGGAAGAATGGTTGAGTAGCTAGAAGTGATATTAGTGGGGTTGATCCTTTCTTTTTGCACCAGAAATCTTGTGTATAAAGAAGCGAAGTACATTATGTGTGTATGTAAATATAAACGTTCAGAATTATTCAATGTCATTCTAGAAATTAGATTGCTCTGTACAGGGGCGGCCTTAGCCATTGCGAGGCTCCAGGCGGGTAGATCTTTGTGAGGCCCTGTTTCACGAGAAATGCAATGTAAAATATTTTAAAATTGTTTATTGGAAATTATCAAAAATTAAATAAACACAAAGATAACAAATTATTAATCATGACAAACTATGGTTCATTAATGTTTAAAAATAACAAGGATTCAGAAATGACGTTTGCGGCTTTTTCTAATGCTAAAATAATTAATTAAATTAATTAATCTAATATTATCATTTATTGAAAGATAAAGATTATGCAACGCACATTGCTGCTCTAACATAAAAGCATATGCTGACGACAGGCGAAATGAAACACGGGAAATCCCCGAGCCCGGACGTAAATCGTAATCACCACGGTAACTACCACGCAAGAGAGTGCGAATGGCGTGACGTGAGAGTTTTATAATGCGCAACATTACACAACATAAGTACTAATATTTTTTACCTTATAACCTAATATTTTTTTACCTGGATTGTTGCGAGAGTGTGCGAGGCCCCTGCAAGAGCGAGGCACCGGGCGGTTGCCCTGCTCGCCACCCCCAAGAGCCGCCCCTGACTACAGAGTCCTGTGTGGGAATCGAACCCACGACCTGCGGCGCGTATGGTGAATCTTAACCAACTGCGCCAACTGGCCTGTCAAAATGATAACCAACGTGACCTATTTCATTGTCATGTCACATCTAGTAATCTATGAAAGGTTTCACAGACAGAACAGTCTTATTTATTGTCAAGAAAGGCATGGCGCGTATCTTAATCAGGGTTGTACATCGTTACTTTGTTGAAATTAACTTTTGTTGCATTAAAAATACAAGGAACAAAGGTGTATTATATTTGATAGAGTCCTTAGAGGGTGCGAAACTCAATGTTTTATCTCTATTTTTTCACCTATGCCTTGTATTGTGGTATCTATTCTATACTCACATAATAAAGTGGAAGAGTTTTTTGTTTGTTTAATTAAATGATTGATCTCTTGATCTACCAGTCGAATTCGAAAAATTCTTTCAATAAATGATAATAGGAAGCTACAATATACCCGAGTATTATAGGCTTTTAAATCCCGGGGACTTTGAATAGAGTTTAAAAAGGAGAATACGTTATAATTATTCCTTTTGATTATGTCAAAATTAAAAATCAAAATCAAAAAGTTTTTTAATCAATTTAGGCCCTGGTAAGGCACTTATGAACGTTAAATTGGTACATACAGTTGAATTTACCACCGGTTCGAAATACACTTAAACTGAGAAGACAGAAGAAGAAACTCAGCAAGGTTTTTTTTTTAGTCGTGGAAGATCTTTTCATGTTACAGCTTTTTATGTGTATTTGTTAACGGTAACAACCCTAGAGTGTGTGTCAATAATGAACGCCGTCCGTATTTAATGGCGGCGGTCTGTGATCTTTTCCCGACTGGATAGATGTTTTGTGCGTGACGTCACCGTTTTTCTTTCGCTTCCGAGAAAGGCCTGGCGTCCACTAAGGCGCATTAACGAATCAAAGTCAGCCATTATTTTTGTATTTGTAGGGTAATCAAAGGGTTCCACCTATTACTAAGCCTTCGCTCTTCATCCGTCCGTCCGTCCCTTCGCCAGTCTGTCTGTCCGTGGTCTCTATCTCATGAACCGTAATAGATAGGCAGTTGAAATGTTCACAGAATGCGTATTTCTGTTGCCGCTATAACAACTCTCTATCTCTATAGTCGTTCCCTCAAGACTGAGGATCGTGGTCAGCATCGGGTTTGGTTGTAGAGCGGATGATCTGCCTCCACCGGTTTCTGTCCAACGCGTCCCTTACGACCGTGTAAAATTTTATGGACGATGAGTCTTTGTGAACTATGATCAGTTTGTCCAAACTTTCATCGCCTTTGCGCACCATTTTGCCAAAATACGCTATACATAACAACAATAAAAAATATATGGGCCCCGATACAAGAAACGTCTTTCTCCGGAACCCTTCGTGGGAAAGTCCGACTCGCACTTGGGTGGGTTTTTTTTACATTGGTAACTTTAGTAGCTTTGATCTTAGGTAAGGAGGTACTCCCCCAGTCGGGTTGCCGCACTAAGAAGACATATCACTACCAAGAGTTGTGTTGGCCTTATCAATGTATTTCTTTGCAGAAGGAAGGCAGCACTTGAAGATGTAGCCGTGAAGCCCTTAACGCAGTTCCCAGTCGCCTTGGAAGAAGAGGTAAGTGCATTTTACTTTGAATTTAATTCACTTTTGCAATTTTATCCAGCGAAATAGCACGACGTGTTGCATACAAAATATCCAATTCTACCAAAAACGTACAGTAGTACCCAACTAATATGGCTTACCGATGTACCTGCGCAGAAGATACATTTTCAAAATGTGTGCGGAGGGGCGTCACTTGCGAGTGAGAGGGAACTAACAGCTGCACTGTTTTATGAACCTTATAGTAGTGATCTAAGGTTGATTGTAAGTTTTAAGCATTCTTTCGTTAATCTTCGGGGCCATACTTTCTTTTCTGTGCGAACGAAGATTCACGACGCGCCTTATCAGTTGGATATTTTTCGACTTCAAAACAGTGTCAGATGAGAGTTCATATACGTTATTTCATACTTTTTAGAATAACCACTTTGAAGGCGTTTTATTTTTAAGTAATCGGAATAATCTGTGAACATAAAAAAACATTCGCTTTTGAATCGAACGTAGACCTCCTTTTTACAAGTTTTTATTTAGTTTCAACTGTCCTGTGTCTATTATCGAATCTTGCAAGTTTTTGACCTACTTTCCAGTGTCCAATTGAGCTGAAAAAGGTATACATTACTTTATTAGTTGACAATGCAAGTACAGACAATACAACAAAAGAAATCACTATAAAAAGCTTGTATTAAAAATGTAATGTTTAACAAAAACTTGTTTCTAAGTCAGTTAAAAGACGTGCCACTTTGGTCCCTCCCTACGTATGTCATGAAACATCCCCATTGACTCGATTCACTACCCTTGAAGAGTTCCTGTCTTACAGTTGATGACAGTATTTGCATTTTTATGTGTTCTAAGACACGACTTGCCACACCCGCTCGGCAAAGATCTTGTATGATGACTAAAAGAATCTATTTAGTCCGTCTTTTACATTATCAAAAAATATTAAACACGTATTTTTTCTTTCGTCAATTAAACAAAAATTTACAGTTGCTACATGACGTCACGTTAAATTACACTTTTTACTCTGAAGTGACGTCACGACCACGAGCCCCCACTCACGAACTTTGTCTCGCTTTAACTTTGTAAATTAATAATGATATTATAATAAAATATAGGTAATTGAAAACAGTCCAATTGAAAAATACGTATTTACCTGTGAAACATCTTGTGTATTTATTTTTCTATGCACGTCACAATTGCTTGACGACCAAGTCACAATCGATCGTAAATATTTTAATTTAAATGTAAAATCACAGCAAAGACGGGACGCTAGGGGCTCTTAATCGAAAAAATGTTTGGCTCACGTCAATTTTGTGTAGGTATGCTTCTCTTTCTCTCTCGCAAAGTGTTGATAAGGATTTTGATATCTCTTTTCCACGCTTCGGAGGTCTGCTTAGCGTAGCGATATATGAAATCTATGGGCTCTAATAAATATCACACTCTTGTAGAAGCACGACAAGTTGGCGCTTTGCACCTCCAAGCAGATCACACCTAGTTTAACTGTTAATTAACGTCACTTTGACAATGATTTAGGAAATCGGTAAATGAGAGTATTTATTTTGGTACCAGAAATTGACAATTACTTGACAATAAAAGAACTGAATGGCGTCAAACAACTGTCTACTGTAAAAGGTTTTATTACCGGTAAACTGGGGCGGATCTATATAAGGGCTTTTTGGGCTGCAGGCTGCAGGCCAGGGCCCCGTGGATATAAAGGCCCCCAGCCCCCTTTAAAGATAATGGACAATAATGTAAATAAAAAAAAACTCTTGTGTGTCTAAGTAATATTAAATAAATAAAATATTGTATTATCCTTTTTATTCCTATACCGAGTTCCTAGTACAACATTATCGAAAACTGTTTTTTGAAAAAATGGCAATTACGTAGTTGATTAATTATGCAGGCCCCCAAGTAGTAATAGCCCAGGGCCCCATGAACTCACGGTCCGGCCCTGCCGACAAAGAAACATGAATAAAGACAATATAAAAAAATACGTATTTCACAAAAATACTTTAACTTATTCATACCTATTGGTGTGGAAAGTTTTTTTTTTTTTAAAGATATTAATTGTTCCTAAACAATTATGCTTCGTTTTAAGCTAAACCTATAAAGCGTCATCTCCTGGCATCCATAGCTAACTAATACAAGACTTAGTATTAATAAGGGTAAGTGCTGCCATCTATGAATTGTTCCTAGAACTATTTCTCCATGTTTCAGGCACTTTTCTCATAATTTAATCCATTTGATAAGCTTAGATTAAAGCTAAAATTAAGATTAGAGATGAGTTAATTAATCCTTAATATACCTACTCGTACATTTTATAAGTACTTAATGATATTATTAATTGCCCATGTTGATGCTTGAAGGCAAAAACTTAAATTACCTACATTTAGTAGACACTTGTAAAATACAACTTTAAAAACTGGTTAAGAGCGAGTTGGACTGTATGATGAAGTAACCGATATAATAGTTTAAATAAAAATAAATATAGTATTTCGATTATTAAAATGGGATTTACCCAACTATATTAAACAAAGAGGTAAAATATGTATTAAATATAAAATTAAAATAAACATCGATATGTGCAGATTCTGTTGTTTACAAACTAAACTAATTCAGTCTCACTATATCTCTTTCTAACAAAGAACGTATGAAAAGGATATCAGAAAAGTTCAGTAAAAACTTTATTATTGCTTGTTTCGACGTGGATTTATGCCCGGTTTCAATGATTTAGGCACCGTTATCGGTTAAGATTTATTAAAATTAAGACTCTTATATCTTTACTAATAATGAAGCAAATACCTCAAAGTTTTGCATAGCAGACCCTCCCATATGGAAGTAGCTATCACAGGTAAAATTAGCTTACGAAATGATCTATATGCCCAGTTTGGCAATAAAAAAACCTACCGTTGGTAAGCAAAACGATTCGTTTTTAGGGTTCCGTAGCCAAATGGCAAAAAACGGAACCCTTATAGATTCGTCATGTCTGTCTGTCTGTCTGTCCGTCCGTATGTCACAGCCATTTATTTCCGAAACTATAAGAACTATAATGTTGAAACTTGGTAAGATGTATTCTGTGAACCGCATTAAGATTTTCACACAAAAATAGAAAAAAAACAATAAATTTTGGGGGTTCCGCATAATTAGAACTAATACTCAAAAAAAAATTATATTGAGGTTTCTAATATCATTTTTTTCTAAACTGAATAGTTTGCGCGGGACACACTTCCAAAGTGGTAAATTTTGGGGGTTCCCCATACTTAGAACTGAAACTCAAAAAAAATTTTTTCATCAAACCCATAAGTGTGGGGTGTCTATGGATAGGTCTTCAAAAATGATATTGAGGTTTCTAATATAATTTTTTTCTAAACTGAATAGTTTGCGCGAGAGACACTTCCAAAGTGGTAAAATGTGTGGGGACACACATTTTACCCCCCTAACTTCCCCCTGTAACTTCTAAAATAAGAGAATGATAAATCTATAAAAAATATATGATGTACATTACGATGCAAACTTCCACTGAAAATTGGTTTGAACGAAATCTAGTAAGTAGTTTTTTTTTAATAGGTCATAAATTGAAATTAATATCAAATACTCAGGTCTATACTACCATTTACTTATATACCTACAGGTTTGTACGGAACCCTCGGTGCGCGAGTCTGACTCGCACTTGGCCGGTTTTTTGTTTATTGAAACCGTCTATCCTTTTTCAATGAGGTTTTTTAGAGAGATACCTATGTAATGTACTTGAAATTAGTTTAATGCGATATCAGCACCATTGACTTTTGCCCCTAATTCATAATAATCTTTACATACATAAAGGTATTTCTATCGCCATAGACGTACACAAAATCAGACGGAGCGACTAATATGAAAATAAAGCCCAATATTTCCTACGTCTGCGTGAGTAAAATGAGTACTGGCAAAAGTGACATAAGCCTTATTGTCACTGTCGATGTCTCAATTTGGAATGACAAAATATGACAACCGATCGGCACGCTACTGTTTACTGGCGGAATGAAAAGGTTCGTCAGTTTTCAACTTGATTCATTCAACGTATCACGAGCACATATTACCTTTTGAAACTGATTAGACATAATACACTGAATGAGAGAAAATAATGATTTAACTGTTCGTTATCAAAGTTCAAAATTATTCACATCAAAGTGGTTCGACTGTTTATCGTGTCAACAAGTTTTTTGTTATGTTTTGATAAACTAAAACCTTCTTGTTGGTTTAACCTGCTATTGTTATTTATGTCAAATTAAATTTGAACATAGGGCAATGTCATAATTGAAAAAAAAATACTTATATTTTATTCCGCAAAAGCCATATAATCTGTGTTTGACGTGATGTAAAAACATGCAAAACCTTGTTCGATAGCAAACGTCACATTTACGTAAATGTTAGCAGCACTGTTTTTTTTTTTTTTTTTTTTTTTTTTTTTTTTTTTACTGTGTATAGGCCTGTGTTTGACCACAATCTCTCCATGGTAAGTGATGATGTGGTCTAAGGTGGTAAGCACACAAAGCCTAGAAGGAACTGGCTCTCAAGTGCAGCTATCGGAACACACCAATAGGTGCTTGGCGACAGATTTTCAACTTGAGGGTGGTAGCCAGCCAGACGGGTTCTACAAAGTACCCTACCACCGTGCTATGGTTTCCTCACGATGTTTTCCTTCACCGAAAGCTCAAGCTCATTGTAGGATTCGAACCCGGGACCTTCGTCTCGGTATCCGACGTCACTACCACTGAGCTATCATCGCCTTAAACCGTTATCGCCGTTTCTTCCTGATATGTTGGTTAATATAATAAAATTGATTCTTGCGATCTGCTGCAAGCGAAAACCAGCTCTAAGGTGACGAACCTTTTCATTCCGTGACTGTACATGTGTACATGGGTATTAGGCTTATATTTTTTACTCAGAAAGCTCGGCATACTTCTTCATATTTTTTTATACGTCTATGTTATGTATTGAATTTCTTAGTCTCATTTTGCCGTTTAAGAATTTCCTTTGCGGAACCCTAAAGATACTCTTCAAATCGTATATCAAAACCAATAATAGACACTAACGAAAAATTCTAATAAATTCTTAAGTTTTATTATTCCTTCATAAATACTCTGTACCTATATTTATTATTAACGCTGACCTTGTCTATCGCCCTCTCCCTCGCTCCAATGTGTGTTTAAAAACAAATAATTTCCGAACGTTTTTCCTATGACCACTCAACTAATGGATTTTGAACTTTAACCGTTTCATATTAAATTTAATATCGATTGTCTGTTATCATTTTCAGTGTTTATCTTTCGCTTCTAACTTTATACGGCGTAAGTGCGGGTTTAGTAACATTTGATTTTCAAACCTGTTACTGGTGAATACAGTTGGTATTAGGTTGTGGTGGATAGTAGATGTGCTTTACGTAATTCTTGTATTATTCGAGCGTTATCTCGTATTTTAGCAATGTCATATAGCAAACAGTTTTTGTATTTAGTACGAAGACGGTTCACTGTTGACGCGGACGTGTATTGAATAAGAATTGCAATTATCAACTCTATTATAAGTGAGGTAAAGTGATAAGTGCGTTAATTCGGAGTGAACCAGTGTTGTGTGATAAATAAGTGGTTTTGGAACAAAAACTTTGATTAAAAGGTTTTTTTTTCGTGTTTTTTGTGTGGCATGTGTCAAAAGTCGCGTTGTCTGGCGGATCTTTGATTAATAATGTCTTATATTTAGATACGATTTTGCATTTTTGACTATACATTTTTAACTCGAGAACTCAAGTTTTTCCATCTGCACTTGAGAGCCTGTCCAATAGATGTTTTATGTCCTTTCTACGAATTGTGTATGCTTACAGGCGCCAATAAAAGAAAAAAAATATCGATGGTCGGATAAAAATTGGCGGGAATTTCTGGATGCAACATGGAGGGTATACTAGATCCGTATTACAGAACATCAATGGCGAGATTAAAACAATTGAATTTGAAACCTAGAACTAAGAGATAAAGTTGATTTTCCAATATGAAATCTCAGTTTTTCTCGACATACGGGCTTTAGGTCAAGGGTCGATTTGCGCGCATTTTGCATAAGGTTTATTATGTAGTTTAAATGATATCGCATCAAAAAATACTAATTAGTGTTATCGATTTAATACAGCAGCCTAATTATTTTGAATTGTTTATAATTAACTGTTACGGTAGAAAATCATCAATGGATTATTGTGTGAATTATAACCTTATCAATAAATAACGGAGATTAGTTATTAAATAATGTAAAGTTCCATTTTTAATGCAATATAATGGGAAAGAATTTTCAGTATCGGACCAGTAGTTCCGGAGATTACCCCCTACATACAAACCAACTAACTTTACTTCTTTAAAATATCTATTGGTATCTATTACTCATTAAAATATTAGTAGAAGAAAACGCGAAAACCACCACAATCCACCATAACACTTACTCCATAAAAAGTTAAAGTAAATTAGTAGATTTGAGTGAATAAAGCGTGAATGAATTAAAATTAACAAATTACCCTAAAATAACAAAGCTGCCTTAGGCCATTGCAGGGCCCCTGGGCACACAATTTCAAATTTAATTTATGTTTAATTAAGTTGAAAGCTTCATTGTACACTGTTTAAAAGTTACAGCTCTCTTCCGCATTAGTGAGAAAATCTGGTGTCTAATTAATATTATGTCGGCCTTTTGGGGCCCCCGTGAGTGGAGGGCCCTGGGCACGAGCCCCGTATGCCCTTATGGTAAAGATGGAACTGCAAACTAACGAGCGCTGCTGAATTCAGCGACAAAAAGTAGCTACGGGCGACCGTACGACTGCTTAGGATTCACTGTAACCTTACGAAAACTGCAAATATCTGAAATTGTCATCATACCGGTGCGGTATCAAGATTATAATAATACTAGCTGCCCGGCGCGACTTCGTTCGCGTGGTGTTACCCTACCCTGTGGTGATACCCCACCCTACCCTACCCTATATGCATAATTTTCCCCGTTTTTGCAAAATTTTTCACTGATGCTTCGCTCCTTCCTCGATAAATGGACTATCCAACACAAAAAAGAATTTTTCAATTCGAAACAGTCGTTCCTGAGATTAGCGCGTTCAAACAAACAAACTCTTCAGCTTTATAATATTAGTATAATAAATATCCTAGGACATTCCTTACAGACGGTCATCTGATCCCAAACTAAGCAGAGCTTGTACTATGGAAACCAGATAACTGATATAATACATATACTACTTTTTGTTTGTAAATACATACTTAATATACATAATACACCCAGACTCGGGACATACAGACATGTTCATGCACACAAATGCATGTCCTGTGTGGGAATCGAACCCACTACCTGCGGCGCGATGGAATCTTAACCAACCGCGTCAGCTGGCCCCTCGAAGCTATGACCACATAACCCTACTACATACATACTTTCTTTTCAAATATACTCATATATTTAGATAATTTACACCCAAACTCACGGCAAGTAGACGTGTTGCTTCCACACAAATATATATCCTGAGCGGGAATTGAACCCGTGACCTGAGAAGAAATCTAATTTAGTAAATAAGATCATCCATTTGTTTATTATGTTAACATAAATATCAGACTATAACTAGTTCTACATAAATAACATAACTCCGTAATATTTATTTATGTATTTTACACATTTCTGTTGTAGTATCACAGGATATACTTGCGTCTCTTTTCCTCGTTGTGTCATGAGAAAAAGACAATAAGATGTTTTTTTTTTTTTACTGAGTATAGGCCTGTGTTTGACCACAATCTCACTATGGTAAGTGATGATGTGGTCTAAGGTGGTAAGCAAACAAAGCCTAGAAGGACCTGGCTCTCAAGTGCAGCTGACGGAACACACCGATAGGTGCTTGGCGACAGATTTTCAACTTGAGGGTGGTTGCCAGCCAGACGGGTACTACAAAGTACCCTACCACCGTGCTATGGTTTCCTCACGATGTTTTCCTTCACCGAAAGCTCAAGCTCAGTGTAGGATTCGAACCCGGGACCTTCGTCTCGGTATCCGACGTCACTACCACTGAGCTATCATCGCCTTAAAACATATTGCTCTTGCATATTGTTCTTGACAATAGGTGAATCATTTTCTGGTATCGTAGTTATCACACGCTCCCTGATATTGAAATCTATATTTTCTAATCATAAAGTTCAAACTTGTTTAGCAGCAAGGTTTCTTATTGACGGGCCAGTAGCATTGGTTGGTTAAGATTCCACCTATCCAAATGAGACACAGTCAAAGTCAAAGCCAAAGCCATTTATTCAACTTGGGCACTTATGAAGGTAACGCATTTACTGAAGTTACCACCCGTTCGGAACTCGGCCTTCAACTGAGAAGAATCCGGCAAGAAACTCAACAAGGTTATATTTTTAAAATATTTTTAGACAATTTACAATAATAAATAATAGAGTGACAGACAGAATGGAGGGACGGACAGCGGAGGCAGTAATACATTCAAAATTCAAAATCATTTATTCAAATAGACCTGCGCAGGCACTTATGAAAAGTCTGACTCTAATACTCTAATACCGGTTAGGAAGGTTGCATTTGCTGAGAAGAGCCGGCGATAAACTCAGCAATTACTCTTCTCAAAACAAGCTTATGGTGCGTCCATGCTTGGCGAACCGAGCACGAGCCAAGCCTCGAACGAGCACACTGCGAGCACGATTCGCGTAGCGTGGACGGGCTTGCGAGCCTCAATCGAGCGCGATTATCAGTTTTTTCAAGAACAAAGGGATTCGCATAGTGCTCGTAGTAGGTTCGTTCGTGGCTCGGTTCGCGTAGCATGGACGCACCATTAGATTCATTACATAATATTTACATTCTAATCGCACTGACAGCAATTGCGTGCTCCGGCGCGGCGGCAAAACTAAAAAGTAGACTGAATCTATATTTAGGTAATAAGTAAATAAATAGCAAACTTAAGCAGACCAGCCGACACAAACAGCACCTGTTCACAAGTATGACGCGTGTGGCAGCCATCGCCCTCCTCGCCATATTGGAGGGAAGTGGGCGACCCGTCACACGAGTCCCGTTGGTGGCACCCTTTAGGAATCCCAAAAATAAAATAAAATAAAAGGGGCCCTACAAGGCACCCTTCAGGTGCAAGTTGTACTCGCACTTGGACGGTTTTTTGTTGCAGTGAATCTTCAATGTTAGTTTTACAATTTTGTACCAGTTTTAAAATTTCGTGATTCATTATAGATCTGAATCTGCAAATGTGACAAAATTTGCGCCCAAGTATAAAAAAAAGTGGCCCATAGCTTTTTCACTTTTATCATACGACGGTGTTATCCGTCCACAGTTTTCACAATGTACTTTATGGATTTTTAATTAGGTAAAACCGTGGTAAACACAATTTCCCATGTTCTAATCGGGTTGTCCTACATTTTATTATAAAGCCATAATAATGACTGAAAATAACTGATATCCGATCAGTTATTGAATTTGTTGTAGCCTAATTATTGTTTGAATCTGGCATTCAACTCCGGTATAGAGCTGAATTTTGGGAAACCGTAATTTTCATCACCAACCTCAGTTTATTGGCGGCTTTTCTCAGGAAAAACTTAGTTTCCGAACCGTGGTACTTTGAAGGAAAGAAGTTTTTATTTTTCAATTTTGAGAATCGTTATGTTTTTAACCGACTTCAAAAAAAGGAGGAGGTTCTCAATTTGGTTGAATGTTTTTTTTTTTTTTAAATGTTTGCTCATAACTCCGTCATTTATTAACCGATTTGGAAAATTCTTTTTTTGACTGGAAGGGTACACTTCCCGTTTGGACCCATTATCGTCAAATCAGGATTTGATTACTTCTTAGTGTACTTTGAAGTCGGTTTAAGTTTTTTGTAAAACAGTCCAATTATTTCAATACTT
Source organism: Achlya flavicornis (assembly GCA_947623365.1). Taxonomy (NCBI): domain Eukaryota; kingdom Metazoa; phylum Arthropoda; class Insecta; order Lepidoptera; family Drepanidae; genus Achlya; species Achlya flavicornis. Next base: position 10,491,756 of record OX392491.1, read on the forward strand.
CTCAAGATTTGTCACTGACCGAGGACATCCTCGTGCATATCATTGATAAATTGTAGACAATCACTACGTAGTACATAATGAAGTCGCTTTCCGCGTCTAATAATTATTATTAATATAATTTTTTCAGCAAGGTTTATATATATTATAATACATGCATATTATATATACAGAACATAATATAACAAGGTAGCTACTGTGAAACGTTGAAGAGTTCCCTTGACTGTCCTTCGTCTTCATCATCAGACCCCTAATGACAGCCACAACCCATCTAGATGTAAAGTTCTCATCAATACAAATTAATCAAGCCCAAACACCAGGTAATTGCTGTAAATCGCAAAAAGACTGCCGAAAGACAGTCGAGGAGTTCCCTCGACTGTCTTTCGGATCCATCATCAGATCGACTCCAGACGTTCATTAAATAGTAGTGCTTTAAACGCACTAGTCGCCACTACAAATATTTGTCTTAATTTGTATCGTTATTTGAGTTAAAAATAGGGTTACCCCGAATTAGAAAAATTTGAAATTATTAATATTATGTTATGATGCTTGTTTTGAAAAAAGTAATTGCTGAGTTTATTGTCGGCTCTTCTCAGCAAATGCAACCTTCCGAACCGGTGTTAGAGTATTAGAGTCAGACTTTTCATAAGTGCTTGCGAAGGTCTATTTGAATATGTATGATTTTGAATTCTATAATTCCCGAGGCTTTCCCCACATCAATCACCAAAATTATCAAAGACTGATTTATTTAGTTTAATTTTTCTACAGGCATTCGGGCATTCGAGAAGCGATTCCGATAAGATAAATTGACATTATAATATCGTTGATATCCAATATCAGACATATTGAATATCGTGGGAATTATCGTTTTACATAATTTTATTAGTTAGTAGATAATAGTACTTTACGCAAGGACTTAGAAACCGTAAAAAACCGGTTTATATTAGGAATCTTTTTTTGTTTTGTTTTACCTTAGGAAATAAAGGATTCTCGAATTAATTTTATCTCATTACGTGGAAGACAAGAATATATGGTTGTAGTAGCTTCTCTCTGCGCTTGCATCCCCCCTGGCTCAGGGACAATTGTATGAATAAGCATAATAATTATATGGTATATTGTATAAGTATTTGGAAAAAAAGCTGTAATATGAAAATGTTTTCATGACTCACCGACATCACAATTTCCTATATCAAAATCAAAAAGTCATTTATTCAATTTAGGCCCTCTGGTAAGGCACTTATGAACGTTACATACAGTTGAATTTACCACCGGTTCGGAATACACTTAAACTGAGAAGACTCCGGCAAGAAACTCAGCAAGGCTTTTTTTTTGTGGAAGATCATGTTACAGCTTTTATTCCATTCTCAAGTCAAAATCTGCCATCAGAACCAACAATGTTCCAGTTGGCCCACATAAGACCCAGCTCGTTTCTAGGCTTTGTTTTCCATCTAGGGCTACATCATGACATGGTAGTGCCCGAGCTATTAGGTTTCAAAAATTACCTAGTTTTTATTCAGGGTTCTGTATCAAACAAGAAATGGCCATTGCCATTTCACTCGGTCGGTTAAGTAAAGCTGGCGCGTTCAACACATTTACACGTTCCACTTGTGTAGTGTCTGTGAATAAGCGCGCGGCGTGAATCGTACTGCATTCGCATTATGAAAACTCTATCCGTCTCTCACGCGCGCGGTCAAGCTTATGAGTATGAAGGGGACAGTTATTGTTTCGCTTTTGCTACTGCTCATAAATATAGAGTGGTATTTTTTGCATTCGTCAGTTAGATTTGACTGACTGATTAGAAGCAATAATTTAATTAAACATACTGTATCGTGAAATTGCATAAGTGAGTACAAACTACTACAAACCCTTATCAAACTACAGAGATTTTATATAGTGGCCACCTTGCCTACCCTTAGGTATAAAAGACGGCACACTATTTCTGGCAACCCCTTACAAGGCGTCAGAGACCATCTGCGGTAGGTCCTGCCGCCAGAGTAGGTACTCGCCCCTGGTCCTCATTAAAATATGTGAGTCGCACCGTGATCACTAGTTAGTTAGAGTCGCTCACCACGCGCACCTTGCGCAAGCGCAAGCACCAGCGCTAGCACACCCTAGGGTGCTCGCGGATTCAATCCCCGCTGGGGACGCCAGAGAAGCCGACTGCCATTTCTCCATGAATGGTACCGGAGCTGTCATGGTGATGATCACGGAGGGTGTTAATTACAGGAATCAACAAATGTTCTTCCTCTATAATAAAATTTTCCTTTAAGTGTCAAACTATACCTACGGACCCCTGCGCGCGCGCAACCCCGACACGTACTTAGCCTTGCCTTTTGTAGCCACAGAAATAAGACATAATGTTTTGTTTTATGACTACATTATAACTCAAAAAGGTTTGTAAATGCCATAAGCTGTATAAGTCAGCTACATATTTGGTCATTTTGTTTAATTCAAATGCTAAATTGTTATCCGCACAATCAGTAATGCACAGGATTTGCTCTTTATCACATAAAACAATAGTGTAGGTGTATGAAGTATGATAACCCAATCCCATCCCATGTTTGACCGCAGATAAACAGCACTTTACAATGCTGTTAGCTGATAACAGTCGTTAAGCTATATGCTTTATTGTAAGTCACATGGTAACAGTTTTTCAGCATGATAAATCTAGGATTTCTAATGCCATCTCAATAAATATCCTGGGACATTCCTCACACACGGTCATCTGATCCCAAATTAAGCAGAGATTGTACTATGGAAACCAGATAACTGATATAATACATATACCTACTACTTTTTGTTTGTAAATACATACTTGTTATACATAATTACACCCAGACTCAGGACATACAGACATGTTCATGCACACAAATGTATGTCATGTGTGGGAATCAAACCCTTGACCTGCGGCGCGATAGATGGAAACCAAGAGGCGCCTGCTGGCCCGTCAGCTAAATAGATGGTTCTCAAGTGCGATGCAATGATAACTTAAGTTGGTATCTTTGAAATTTATAGGCTCCAATAAACCTTAATAAAGATACCTGAAAAGAATCTGAAGAAAATTATCTGCGAAATTTTCTTTAACATTCATAAATTCACCGCCCTGTGAAATACACGAAAATTTATCCAATCTGTTCAATTTAGGATCTACATACATCTCATGTATAAAAAAATACCTAACATATAAAAGAAAAAAAAGATAATTGCAAAAAAATAAGCGATACTTATTGGTCCGACACCGACGATCAGCTTCGAATTATCTACCATAATATTTTCTACAACCCTGACTTTGGGGTGCAATTCAAATAAGTGTAATATAAGTGACAGTTGTAACACAAGTGACAGTTGAAATCAAAGTGATGTTGTGCGCAAAGTGATGACTGTAATGACCGAGGTGCGCACGCGGCGCGCATTCGACGAGCATTATTACAAACCAACAGTGTTTCTGAGAACGATATGGCGACGGACGCTGTCTTTCAAACGACGGAAGGTGAGTTAAAAAGATATTTTTCGAGGATTAAATAAAAATCAGTCGGCCAAGTGTGACCGTTTTGAAACAACAACAAATTAACAAATTAAACCATATGAAAATTCAATGGGGAGGGACACGCAAAGCGAATCTCATCTCAGATGGCGTCACCCTCACTGGTAACCACAGAGAAAAGAAACTGTCATTGATATTGACTTGATATAGCCAGTACATAGGCTTTCCTCATAAAAATCGTTAGGTTTGAAGTGATCACTGCATAATCTTGCCTATATGAGCATGGTTTCCATTTTTTTGTAAAGCTTTGATTCACATCTTTCTTATTTTCAATCGGTGTAAACCTTTATTATTGAAATGGACTACATAAAGGCATTATAATTATTGAATAACTTAATTGATAACGAATACGTAAAAAATGTATGGTGTTTGACAGAAAGACGGCACCAGCTACTATACGACACCTAGCGGGATAAATTGCCAGTGTGCCTCCTCATTAAAGGATATTCATGTTTGTCTTTTAAACAGTATCTTTATGCATAAAAAACCTAAACCATATGTCTCTCAATGTCTCTCAATGTCTCTAAGTGTCATGTAATCTCATTCACGAAAAGAAAAAATAAAACGTTATTCAATTACTATCTAGACGGCCATTTACTAAATCGTTCAGTACTTGTCAGAGACCTTGGTATACTGTTTGATGATCAGTTAACGTTCAGGGGTCACTATGACAGCATCGTTAAGAAAGGACTCAAAACCCTCGGTTTCATAGCACGAGTTACAAAAGATTTCAAAAATATTCAGAGTCTGATTCATCTTTACAATAGCCTTACTAGAACAACCCTAGAGTATGGTTCTGTAATATGGTCACCCTGCTATGCTATCCACTCTGACCGTGTTGAAAGTGTCCAGAGGAAATTTGTAAAAATTCTATGTTATAGATTGCATCTGGGCCGTCGCTTGACTTCTTATTCTGAGAGATTGCAGTATTTCAAATTTACATCCTTGCAGGCTGCTTGCGACGCGCCTGCAAGGATGTAAATTTGGACCTTTTCATGCTTCATAAAGTGCTCCACTCGGTTCTGGACTCACCTGACTTACTTTCCCTTCTCAACATAAACACAAGACATAAGAGTCGCCGCCCCAAGACATTTGCACTACAAGTGTATAATAATAACACCTCATACTACAACCCAATAATAAGGATGTGCCGATTATATAATGAATTGTCTGCCGCAAATGGTCAGACAGTTCTTGACATCTTTGATGATAACTTCTTCAAATAAAAAAAAAAAGTCCGAAATATCCTCGCTTGAAATTGTTTTGAATTAATGTCCACTATAATACTATTGTAATAATCATGCTTATTTATCTATTTACTATTTTTTTATTATTGTTCAGTTTATTTATGCGTTAAGATTAAGAATATTGTGTAAAGTCATTACTTTGGTGCGCTAAGATTATCATGCTGTGCGTATACGCCCTTGGGTCTCGATCTGGATCAGATATAATATGTACTTCATACTAGCTTTAAATTACTTGATTGTGACCTGTTGTATATGCCTATGTAAAATAAATAAATAAATAAAAAGTTCGTTAGACTGGAAGCGCGATCTAATGGGAGACCATTAGAAAGTTTTTGTATGTTGTGAACTTAGATAATACTGAAATAGGAAAATACGGTCCGTATCGTCCAACGCTTAGATAATGTATTCATTGAGGATATCCATCTTAGAAATACATTATATAGAAAGATGTTTACAAAAAATCGATCATTAAAATAATCTCTCAATCAGAAGTATAATACCTAATGTTTCTCACACCACAATATTCACATGTAACATTCAATCGGGAATAGAACCCGGAACTCGACGGTAGACATGACTCACTATATTCTTTATCCGCTTATTCTAATATAAATAAACAATATTCACAAGAAACATTGCTTATTTACCATTCTTACACCGAACCACAAGACGCCGGGAAATGTATCACCCGTACGTTGTTGACATACCGAAAATACGGACACAACGTTTTGCATCCTCATTTATAATGCGGACAGCAAGGGAGTGGAACTTATTGGTGTGTTCCGACAGCTGCTCTTGAGAGCCAGTTCCTTCTAGGCTTTGTGTGCTTATCACCTTCGGCCACATCATCACTTACCATGGTGAGATTGCCACAAACCACAGATATATATCTGAATAGATGTCGCAAGTGTATGTACTTCGCGTGTCAAAATCTATGCAAAAATTGGGCCAAATGTTCTTCTTTTGAAACTGTTTCTTACGGACAGGGAACTCGCATAAGGCTGTATGTCCACCTGAGATGTGAAGCGAGGGAGATGTTTAGCTGACAAATAGGATAGCTTAATTTTCACGTTAAAAATCTAATGCCAGCCTAACTAAATCAATCTTGTGACATTACGGTAGATACAATAAAAGTTACACGATTGGTTTTCGGACGGAGGGACTTGCGGTAGGTATCTATGTAGAGTTATGTCTGTGGGTCAAACCTATACAAAGTAAATAAAAATAATTGAATAGATAGATATATCAGATTCCCTCCAATATGGCGAGGAGGGCGATGGCTGCCACACGCGTCATACTTGTGAACAGGTGCTGCTTGTGGGGGCTGGTCTTTTATTTACTTATATAGATTCAGTCTACTTTGTAGTTTTGCCGCAGTGCCGAGCACGCAATTGTTGTCAGTGCGATTAGAATTTAAATATTATGTAATGAATCTAAGCTTGTTTTGAAAAGAGTAATTGCTGAGTTTATTGCCGGCTCTTCTCAGCAAATGCAACCTTCCGAACCGGTATTAGAGTGTTAGAGTCAGACTTTTCATAAGTGCCTGCGAAGGTCTATTTGAATAAATGATTTTGAATTTTGAGATGAGGACCAAAATAGGTGGGAAAATCACAAATAATATAATTTATTATATAATTTGAATGATCAAGGAGCAAACACCAAGATGACAGACATAATGAACCTGACATATATTGCCAAATTGTTTGGAAACACTCCAACGAAATAAATTGAGGATTTTCCTCAATGTCCAATACACTTTATATTTATAATGTAACTTCAAGTTTAGCGGAAAATATGTTTAAACAATAGACACTTGTGCACACCTTGGCACGAGCTGTGTATTTGCTTAAGGATTGTTTCTATGGCGTTTATTTATTTATGCCAGTCGTACACACGGCTACAGATCAAGCTATACATTTCCAATATAAGCTGATCCCGCATTGTATATGATTTCCGTACAATGGGAGGTCAGCTTATACTAGAAATGTATAGCTGGATCTGTAGCCGTGTGTACAAAGGTCAAAATTCTGCAGTTCATTTAATTTTTAAGTATGAATAAATACATAAATTTTTGCTTGCTTTTCTTCTTCTCTATATAAACTACTAGCTCTCCCCCGCATTCCTGAGATAAAAAGCCTATATCCTTCTCAATAACATAGGCTATCTGCATGCCAAGTTTCATGATGATCTATTAAGTAGTTGAGGCGTGATGGCGTAAAAACAAACAAACTCACTTTCGCATTTATACTATAAGTTAGGATGCCAAATGTCACACTCCTATGTGCGCGGAATATGCAGATTTCTCTTCAAGGATTTTTATATGGACTGTAGAATGTGTTACTTAGTGGAGAATTAATAAGAGGTGTATAAGGAAATATGAGGAGATGAATATACCTATCTTAATTAATTTTAACAGACTACAGGGCGGCTTTTGAGCTTATGGTTTTAGGTATCTCTAGCTTCAGTCTGACAGTAACATTATATGCGATCTTATAAAAGTGACCGTAGTGGCCACATTTCTGTTGAGTTGATAACTATTTTGTACAATCCAAGAGTTGTCCTTAGAATTGAGAACTGTATTAATGCTCAAGACTCCACTCTCTTAAGAAACCTAGTAGGTACTAGTAGTACCTGAAAGTCTACCAGCAAAATAAATATATTTGTGCGTGTATAATTTAATGCGCACCCTGAGGAAATGTTTTATAATGAACTAAAATATTTTTGTGATGAGCAAAGCTGGCTCTGTGCGGACGTGATTAAGCTGGAGATAGCGTCAGACACCTATACTTATGTAAGTGAAATTCATACAGACTGTAGGAGATGGCTTGATCACTGTTTAACTACGGAGGCAGCTTGGCGTTGTATTGTAGATATTCAAGTACATTATGATGTATTCTGGTCAGATCATTTACCCTTAGTAATTTATTGTAATTTTGGTAATCTGCCACCTAAGGTACTATGCAAAGAATTAAGTGGTAACAAGGTTAGATGGGGGGAGAGAAATGCAGAACAGAGAGAGGAATATAGTAGGCTATGTACATTGGAACTGAAAAATATTGACTTCCCTAAAGAATGTATGCGCTGTGCAGATAAGTTATGTATTATTCAAGATCATAAGCCGGTTATCGATAAATTATATAATAAAATTGTTAATGTTTTAAGGGAGGCGTCAGTAACTACGTGTAAAATAAGTAAAAAACATAGATCTAAGTATATTGTTGGATGGAATATGCATGTAAAGGCTGTTCATCAGGAGGCGCGGCTCAGTTTTCAGAACTGGTTGCTCCATGGTAAACCTAGGTCTGGTGATGTCTATAATGCTATGTGTGAAGCTAAGAAGCGGTTTAAAAATAAGCTTAAATGGTGCCAAGATAATGAAAATAAAATAAAGATGGATGTATTGGCAACACACCATAAAGCAAAGGATTTCAAGGGTTTTTGGAAGCATACCAGGAATCTGGCAGCTGGGGCGTGTGTACCTGCTAGTGTCGAGGGTCAGTGTGATTCCCACCTGATTGCTGAGTTGTTTAGACAACATTTCAAAGTGGAATCTCCTGTACGAGGTGTGCAGCAGATGCTCGACGCCGATGATGGTCTGGGAAATGATGTAGTCAGATTTTCTGCGAAAGACGTTGCGTCAATCATTAAAAATATGACACGGGGTAAGTCGCCAGGTCATGATGATCTCAGCGTCGAGCATTTGCAGTATGCAGGTGTTCATTTGCCACGGGTTCTTGCTTTGTTATATAGTTTATGTATATCTCATGCTTATCTTCCTCCGGAGCTTATGAAGACTATCGTTGTACCTATTTTAAAAAATGGGACGGGGGATGCCTCTGACGGGAACAATTATCGTCCAATCTCGTTGGCTACTGTGGTGGCTAAGGTGCTGGATGGCTTGCTTGATCGTCAACTTGATAATCACATTCATCTGCATGAAGCTCAGTTCGGGTTTAGACCTGGACTGTCAACAGAAACTGCCATATTACGACTCAAGCATAACGGTTCAATACTATACTACGAGAAAAACACCTGTATATGCATGTTTTTTGGACTTGTCGAAGGCATTCGATCTGGTCTCGTACAACGTCTTATGGGATAGGCTTCGGAGTGAGACGAGTACGCCTAAGGAGGTTGTTTCACTGCTGAGTTACTGGTATCAAAACCAAACGAACCGTGTGAAGTGGGCGGGATCATACTCGACGGAGTATAGGTTGGAGTGTGGTGTCAGACAAGGTGGTCTCACCTCACCGAGGCTCTTCAACCTTTATGTGAATCGGTTGATCGGTGAGCTCAGCAAAGCAGGAGTCGGTTGTTCTATAGATGGAACAACTGTAAACAACATCAGCTACGCTGATGATATGGTTTTGCTGAGCCCATCGATTAGGGCTCTTGAGATCCTACTCGAGATGTGTGAGAGGTACGCGGAGGCTCATGGTCTCAGGTACAATACGAAAAAAAGTGAACTACTTATATTCAAGGCCGGGAGTAAATTGCCTAAACATGTACCTGCAGTCAAACTCGGGGGACTTGCACTAAGTAGAGTCACCAAATTTAAATACCTTGGACACTGGGTCACCGAGGATCTCTCAGATGATCTCGATATGGAGCGGGAGCGCAGGGCATTGGCTGTGAGATGCAATATGCTGGCTCGCAGGTTTGCACGGTGTAATATATATGTCAAGAGAACCCTTTTTAAAACATACTGCCAATCATTTTACACCTGCAGCCTGTGGGTTAATTATTCTGGCAGATCTTTCAATGCCCTGCGCATCCAATATAATAATGGGTTTAGGATGCTGCTAGGATTGCCTCGTTACTGTAGCGCATCGGGGATGTTTACTGAGGCTAATATATAGTGTTTTCAAGCATTACTCAGAAAAAGAGTGGCCCTGATGCGTCGAGTGCGGGACAGTACTAGCGGCCTCCTAAACAACATATTATGCAGATGTGACTGTCCAGTTGTGCGACACTGGAACACCTTGCACATGGGGTCCAGGGTCGCACTTCTTAATCTTAAATAAAAATGTTTTTAGCTTATTTTCCCTACTAACATAGTTTTTTAAGCACATACTAACAATATATGGATTATCTGAATTAAATAAATAAATAAATAAATAAAATAAATAATGGGCTAATTTTAGAAACAGCCAATTTGATTCTAATGGGACTTTCGGACAGGAAGTTGCAACGCTGAAGAAGCTCCGAAAAAAACGATAGATAAACTTCAACCAATAGAATTGCAGCAAAACTGGCGAGGCGTAATGTTTGTGCAATTCTATTGGTTAATATTTGACAAAGATGGTCGCACCATAGTTTTTTTCGGAGTTTTAGTTAAATTGAATGCAACAAAGTTACATAATCACCCCGCTGATAGCCGTGTGTGAAGTTAGATATGTGAGGTTAATATTTGTTTTTTTTTTGACAGTCGGAGGATCGGTTCGCTGGCTACAAGGGAGTGCGGGATATTACCATCAAGAAGGTAAGGTACTTTTTTTTTTTTATTAGCGTGGGGAAATCCTCATAGGATACCCGACCGCCCTGGGAGGGAGCGGCCAGGTTATGCCGGACTTTTACCGGCCAGAACCCCACGGTGGTCGCCACCTGCGCTACAGAGGGGGGCGGGTTCTCGTGCAGATCGCGTACCTGCTCGCCCCTCCACGCGCGGCGCTGTGATAGCCCGTCCCGGGGGAAGTGTGATACCTCCCCCCAGCACCCTCGCGGTGCTATCGCACGATGAGTCGTGACCACAACGACTCATCGTCCTCCTCGGGGCCGCTTCTGGTCGTTCAGGGTCCCCACCCCGATTGCCCACGACCCCGAAGGTCCCCGTTTAGTCGCCTTTTACGACAGGCAGGGGAAAACCGTAGCTGTGATTCTAAGCCCCAGCTACAGGGCAGGAGGGCCGCCACGAGGCACGGCCGCGCCTCGGCGGCGTCGTCTCCGGGCGGGATCGGCTCTCTCCCGATCCCGCTCAGCAGCCTCCTTCTGGACCATTACGGTCTCACAGAAGGAGGCTACGGCCCTCCAAGGTAAGGTACTACATTATATCAACCAGTTTAGCGCTGTGTCAATCTTGTGAAAGTGTCTCCGGAAGTCCGGATACAAAAGTTTTTTCCTGATTTTAATAATCAGATAGACTGAGTTAATCATCCAAAGTTCTGTTGACCATAAGAGAAGGATAAGTTTTAATTTTCAAATGTTTTAAATCTAAAACCTTGGTTGCCATTTTTTTTTCAAACTCGGCTTTTTTAATTACTGTGTGCCTATATGATGATGATTTGAAAACAAATAAAATCGCATTTATAAGATAAAAATAATAATTTATTCAGATAAGGTCTTATTACTAAGATCACTGAAAGAAATCCACCGTTTTAGAAAACATTTATATACATTGCGAACATGAACTATCTTATCAACATCAAGAACTATCTTAGAAACATAACTATCTTATACAAATTACAAAACCTCCTTACTATCTTATAAGTATTACAAACTAGCGATGGGCGATTGTTACTAAAAACAATCGAATTATTCGATTGTCCAATTAATTCGAATCATTCGAACATATTCGAATAACAATCGACACCTTTCGATTGTTCATATAGTGCGATTCGTGCGGCACCGCGCGTGGCCTGTGCCGTGCGCTGGCTGTCCGTCCGCCGAATGAATGAATCTATTCGCCCCCGCGCTCACCCGTCGATTGTGCATACTATTGCAACCTGCGTTGCGTGCGTCAATTTAAATTCGAAAGGTCGATTGTTATTCGATTGTTTATTCGTTAGAACGAATGAATTGTATTGTACAATCGAATGTACAGTTTTACAATTGTCGATTCATTCGATTACTTTTTTTGGAACAATCGCCCATCGCTATTACAAACTGTCTTATTCTTCTTCTTATTTTTAATTTTGGCAACCAAGCCCACATTAGAGCTCATTTCTGCCAGTTTCGAGTTATATTATAGTTTCCAGTCACAATAAATCACTTCAGATTATAGTCCTCAGTCAGTCACCGTCCATAAAAGTCATGTTTTACTACAATGGTGGTCATTGTACTAAAACTCTACACGGACATTTTGAGACAACTTGAAAAGTCACGATACACATAATTCATTTCATTTCACTTCACTGGTGCACATGGATGATCTTTATTGGGTAAAATACCACCAAAAATACACAATAAAACTCAAAATACACAAATTTATGAAAATAAAAATGAAAAGGCTACGTCACTCTGCAAGTTCCCGCCAAAAAGTCCCAACTGTCTTATTAAAACATCACAAACTATCTTGAGTATCCCAATAACACAGTTTTAGTTGGCAAGTTCACTTTGAACTTCAATCAGAAACCCATAATGTGTATTTTCTGTAATGTTTCCAGGGTCCATCAGGTCTGGGCATCATGATCATCGAGGGGCGCCACACCGAGGCGGGTCGTGGGATATTCGTGTCGGATCTTCAAGAGGGCAGCGCTGCTGAACAGGTAATACCGCCACCACTTATTGTAGGCACATCCATGAGCATTTCAAACTTCAAACAATCATACCACGACATGACAATGTGATGGTGTCACCGAAGTTTTTTTTTTTTATACAACTAAGTCGGTAAACAAGCATACGGCCCGCCTGATGTTAAGCGGTTACCGTAGCCATATGGACGCTTGCAACACAAGAAGCATCGCTCACGCGTTACCGACCTTTCCCCCCTCCCCTATGAGCTCTGGCGACCTTACTCACGCGCAGGAACACAACTTTACACAACATAACGTTATTTGGCTGCGGTATTCTGTAAGGTGGAGGTACTTCCCCAGTCGAGCTGCTCTTTGAGCGAATAAACGCTATGCTCTACCTCTCTCATAAACCGAGTTGCCGGTAAGTGCTTCAATATTTTCTACTTGAGGACAGTTGCCAGCCAAGGTGGTACCAACGTGCTATTAGTATGGTTTCCTCACGTTCTAAGCTCAATAACCACATTTTTGCACTGGATTTGAACTAAGCCACCATATAATGAAACACAAGAACTTTAAAATGCTCTAATCCAGGGCTTCCCAAACTTTTTTTTTTTTTTTTTTTTATACCACTAAGGCGGCAAACAAGCATACGGCCCGCCTGATGGTAAGCAGTTACCGTAGCCTATGGACGCTTGCAACACCAGGGGTATCACTCGCGCGCTGCCGACCCTGAAGAAATCTCTTCACGCCCTTTTTGAAGAACCCCATGCTGTACTCCATTGGGAAAACCACGGCGGGGAGCTCATTCCACAACCTGAGCGTCCGCGGAAGAAAGCTCCTTTGAGCCCGCACAGTTCGAAACAATTCTGGTTTCAATGTGTGAGGATGGATTCCCCGTCGATGGCGTGAGTTGCGATGGTGGAAGGTAGCCGTGGGCAACAACTCGAACAATTCCTTAGAACACTCTCCGTTGTACAAGCGGTAGAACACACATAAGGAGGCAAAGTCTCTCCTCAGACTGAGGGGCTCTAAACCGCTTGTGAGCTCGGGATCGTCAACAATTCTGATGGCACGTCGCTGAACCGAGTCTAAAGGCCCAAGCTGGTATCCAGGTGCTCCCGCCCATAGATGACAACAGTACTCCATATGCGGCCGGACCTGCGACTTGTAAAGTTGCAGTCTTTGCCCTGATGTGAAGTACTGCCTCGCTCTGTTGAGCACTCCAAGCTTTTTGGATGCCAGCTTCACCTTGTCTTCCAAGTGACTTCGGAACAGCACGTCGCTGGAAATGTCGACGCCAAGGATCCCGATGCTTTGACTGAAGTTCAAGGAAGTGTTCTGGAATTGTGGAGCCACAGACCATGGGGTTTTCTTAGCGGTGAACGCGCAGGCTTGTGTCTTAGTGGGGTTAAAATGGACTAGGTTTAGTCGACCCCAATCGGAGACACTAGTCAGTGTACTCTCGATTTCAGACACCAGCCGTTCGCGGCTTTCCTCAACCTCGTAACGAGGGATATTTGCACGGCCCGTGTAATGGGTGTCCCCTGTACTGTCGTCTGCATAGCAATGAATGCCGTCAATAGACAGCATATCATTGATATGCAGTAGGAACAGTGTTGGGGACAGCACAGAGCCTTGCGGAACGCCAGAATTTATGACCATGCTATCGGAGCAGCTACCGTCGACGACGGCTCTTATGCATCTGCTGGACAGAAAGCTGGCAATCCATTTGCATAATCCCTCGGGAAGCCCGTATGATGGTAACTTCGTTAGAAGACCCCTGTGCCAGACCCGATCGAACGCCTTCGCCACATCTAGGCTCACTGCCAATGCCTCACCTTGACTCTCGATGGCGAGTGACCAACGGTGCGTGAGATACACAAGGAGGTCACCAGCTGAGCGACTGTGGCGGAAGCCATATTGTCGGTCGCTCAACAACTCGTGATCCTCCAGGTATCTCAAAAGCTGCGTGTTGATCACACGCTCCATGACTTTGGAGAGAAGGGAGGTGATGGCGATAGGCCTGTAATTCGTCGGGTCTGATCTGTCGCCCTTTTTGGGCACTGGGTGCACGTGGGCAGTCTTCCACGAAGACGGGACTTCCTTTTTGGTGTAGGAAAGTGCAAAAAGACGCGTCAATACTGGACACAATTCAGGAGCACACCGCTTCAGCACCACTGCCGGTATGCCGTCTGGCCCACTCGACTTATGGATGTCCAGAGAAAGCAGTTCCCGCCGGACCTCCCGTTGGGTAATGCTTATCTCCGGCATGGAGCTAACACACTGCGGGATGGTAGGCGGTGTGGCGCCCCCGTCATCCAAAGTCGAGTTCGAGGCAAAGAGATAGCCCAAAAGATCAGCTTTCTCCTTTGCACTATGGGCCAAGTTTCCGTCCGGCTTACGGAGGGGTGGCAAGGACGACTGGCAAAAGTTTCCTTCAGCAGCTTTGGCAAGAGACCAGAAAGCGCGACTTCCAGAGGGAAGGCTAGTCAGCCTCTCACCAAACCTGCCGACGAAATCAAACTTCGCCTTGGCGATCATTCGCTTACTGAACCTCGAGGCAGCGTTAAATTTGCGTTTCGCATCAGAGATGTTAGGGTCCTGATCAGTTCGGGCCGTGGTCCAAGCCTCATACAAAGTTTGCTTATTATGTCTAGCATCTTTGCAGGGCCGATTAAACCACGGTCTCTTCTTCACCCCTGCAGCCACTAGCGGGTTTGGGATATAACATTCCATTCCCGCCAGTATCGCCTCAGCGACGGCAGCTGCACAGGTGTCAGGATCATCTGATGCGAAGCAAAGCTGTCTCCACGGGTACGATGCGTAGAAATCTCGCAATCCATCCCAATCTGCTGACTTGTAGTGCCATACACGTCGCCTTCCGGGAGGCCGGGGCGGATCATGTCGGACGCATGGCACTTGCGTCCGGATGAGACAGTGGTCCGATGACCCAAGTGGCGCATCCACTGTCACTGCATAGTTTTCCGGTCGCGTAGTCAGCAGAAGGTCCAGTAAGGAACTAGTATGGCTCTCAATATCTGGGATTCTCGTAGGAGAAACAACCAGTTGTGAGAAGCCATAGGCCAGGGCAAAGTCGTGAGCAGTCCTCCCCGCGAAGTCAGTGGACCGAGAACCAAGCCACTCAACGTGGTGAGCGTTGAAATCTCCTAAAATCACTAACTCCGCGGAGGGGTACTGCTCTAGTACTTTGTCAGTCGTCAATTGCAGGTGCTCAAATAACCGGATTGTGTCCGCGTCACCGCTGTGGGACCTGTAAAGGCACGCGTAAACTTTGGTGTGGCCACCGTGATCTACGCGCGCCCACAAAATCGACAGGTCCCGGTCTTCTAGGCCACGGAGACGGCGACAACAAATATCCTCCCTGACGTACATACATACCCCGGCACGGCGCACAAAATTGTGCTCCAGCTTGTACCCGGGGTAGTGTAAATACGATGTATCATCAGGGCAGGATATTTGCGTCTCCGTTAGAAATAGCAGGGTCGGCTGTGCAGTCTCAAGATGTTGGTGGACTGCATTGATATTAGCGTGAAGACCCCTGATGTTGCAAAAGTCCACAGAAATTGTGGACGGGGAGGCCGCTGAAGAACTATTTCTTTTTTTCTTTTTCCGTGGCATTAAAAAGAGAATGATGAGAGATTAAGAGGAATCGCTGTGCCAGCAGCGAAAGAGACAAAGTGCAGTGTTATTCGCCGAGAGTGGTGGACAGGTGATGCGGTTTGTTGGTGCGGCAGCCGGAAGGGCCCCCGGTCCCCCCATGATACAGTCGGCCGGGTCCACTCCGGTCTCCTCCTCCGGCACGACCAACTATACCATGGATTATGCGCGAGGCGGCGGGTCAGCCTCCCAGGGCGGAGATTAAGTAATCCCTGGGCTCAGGACCCCTACAACCTGCGGGCAGCCAGCGGGCAGCTGTTTCACCGGGTCTCCCTGACCGCCGCAACAACATGCCGCGCCTGCACAACACAACGGTGGTGCGACACCGCTGGTCCCCACACTGCCAGCACAGCGCCTCCTCATTGAGCTCTGGCGACCTTACTCACCGCAGGAACACAACACCACATTAAAGCAGCGTTATTTGGCTGCGATCTTCTGTAAGGTGGAGGTACTTCCCCAGTCGGGCTACTCCTCGAACGGGACAGCCCTTTATGCCCTACCTCTCTTCGTGGCGTGAAAACTGTGCGTCGCGACGCCGGTATTATCCCAGGGGCGTCGGCGTCGTGTCGGCAATCTAAATAGGTTGGCTGTCTTTGCCTATGCAACCGAGTCGAGTGAGCACCATGCGCATTGTGATGCGGCGGGAGCGGGCCGCCAGTGCTTTTTCTTTTTTAAAAAAATAGATTTTATTTGGAGTTTTTCTGACAAATTGTTATTAGGTTAGTACTACAACTAGTAGGTAAATGTATGGCAAGAAGGCCAGGGAGTCGCAAAAATATGGCAACTTCCCAAGGTCGTCACAGTTAAAATAAGTTTGGGAAGCCCTGCTCTAATCAATGTTGAAAAGGTGGCCCATAATGACGCATGACCCTTTCGACAAGTTGAAAATCCTATCAAGATGGGTCTCACCCTCTACATCTAACGTGTAACGTGTAATTAATATATTAATAACTGTTTTCAGGCTGGTCTACAGATTGGTGACATGCTGCTAGCTGTCAACAGAGATTCTTTGCTCAACTGCAGTTATGATTCGGTAAGTTATAGCCTTCCTGTGCTTAGGAGTTTCGGGGTCTTCATCCCCACAAGTAGGCCTCGTGCCAAGATTGCTGGCTATGTCTCTAGCTCCGTGTAGATATGTAAGACTGTTCTGAGGGGACACTCGAAGAGACCTCTCTAGTTCGAGGATTTGTGCCCGTTGATTGGACACTCACTCGCGTTAAATAGTCTGCTAGTTTTTTGTATACTAATAAGGTACCAACCAAGCATACGGCCTGCCTGATGGTAAGCGGTTACCATAGCCTATGGATGCTTGCAATACCAGGGGTATCACTCGCAAAAATTATAATGATAAAGCGCGTGAAAGTTCGTGACGTCTCTTTAATTATTTATCTTGTGCGGAAACCACTATATACAAATAGCCAACAGACAGACAAACGGACAAATTGTATTATTACACATTAAGTTTATATTATCATGGAGAGGTTTAAGTAATTATTGTTATTATTAAATCGTAAAAGTAAGAAGTGCTTATTATGTATTGTGATTTTAATTTTAGAAGAGCTTTGCATTTACTTTATATAAATTGTACTATTAACTTGAGAACTAACTGCCGACAAACTGCAATGCAGTTTGGCAGATATATATATTGTAAATAAAAATGAAACTTTTTATAAAATAAATAAAAAAAAAAAAAAAGTAAAACCTGTACCATAACATGGCATCACGCAGAACTTCAACGCACGATATCTTCGTATTTATTTGTTTAATTGACAAAAGAAATGTGCCATTTTTTTTAATAGTGTAAATGGCTTACTAAACAGTTTTTCAGTCATCTAGCCTATTGGCAGATTTATTATGTAATTGGTGTATTGTCAGGCTGCAGCTAAGCTGAAGCACACGGAAGGCGTGGTGGTGCTGACGGTGTGCAGCCCCAACATGAAGGACGACTCCGACGCGGCCAACACGCCTAACACGCCTGGAGGTTAGCATTTCTTTTTTAACCTCACCGGATAAAATTTAGGGAACTACGGCTTAGAATGCCCCAGGTGGGCATGAACCTCGGCTCAGGGCGTTACTGAGGTTGGAATTTTTCCAATTACTACTAAATATGGGCAGTCAAGTTACTGCAGGTCGGGCCGCTTGAATGGGACGAGACTGGGTGGGACGTCGCGACTGCTGGGCCGGATCCGCTGGCGAGGACGATATTGTAGCGAACGGTCATTTGAAGCTAACTTATTAGCTATGTATACTTCACACAAGAGGTTTGTGTCCTATTAGATATATGAAGTTCACACTCTAATAGATAGATGGCGCCACATGATCATATCGCAACCCTCCAACATGCACCTATAAGGGACAATGTAACAATCTGGTAATCCTAATAAATAAAATAAAATGTATATTTGGACTTCGGTGTCCAGGCACGATGACTCCTAATGAACCTTGCTTTTCTATGAAAGACTCACCAATTTGCTTTTGTTTTAACTTTTTTTACACCTAATTTTAACACCATGGGCACATTAAGTTTCTACCTAATATTTATTAATTTCAGGCGTATCGCGACCAATGAGCAGGAATCAAACCCCCGACCCCGCGCTGGGAGCAGGCACGTCGCGACCGCAAACACCCAGACCTGTTCCATCACCAGTTAAAGGTACTTTATTATATTTGTATTTACCAAAGCCAACGAGACGAGATAAAGAATGTAAACATCTTTCAATTTTTATTCAAAGAAATTATGTTGACAACTGCTTTACCGACCGCTTTCCTGTACCACGAATCACACAACGACAGCTGTTGTCGACCACTTGACATCATTATTGCAAGCGAGAGATAATGATCGCTCGCTATCGTAATGTAACTCAGTGGAGGTCGGTTTTATACATATTTTATCTCAACTCCGTGGCTCTGCTTTAGTTTATAATAGTATGAAGCGCCTAGAGTGTGCTATAAGCAATAACTCAAAGAAGTAGAATTGACGTTCATTTTGCTTGAAATATATTCCGCCAATTTCACACTACCAACAACGCGCTCTGATTGGTCCTTACTGTTCAATGTCATTGACTGGTTGGTTAATTTGATTGCTCGATATACCATATTATTTACATATTTTAAGGCGATGATAGCTCAGTGGTAGTGACGTCGGATACCGAGACGAAGGTCCCGGGTTCGAATCTTACAATGAGCTTGAGCTTTCGGTGAAGGAAAACATCGTGAGGAAACCATAGCACGGTGGTAGGGTACTTTGTAGTACCCGTCTGGCTGGCTACCACCCTCATGTTGAAAATCTGTCGCCAAGCACCTATCGGTGTGTTCCGTCAGCTGCACTTGAGAGCAAGTTCCTTCTAGGCTTTGTGTGCTTACCACCTTCGACCACACCATCACTTACCATAGTGAGATTGTGGTCAAACACAGGCCTATACACAGTAAAAAAAAAAAAACACTTTAAGGGCATTTTTCCTCTATTTATAAGCATGTTAAAAATGTATGTTAAAAATAAAGTTATCCACAGTGGAGCCCCCTCCGGATCCGGCGACGGCCGCCATCGTGCCCAACCAGGACATGATGATCGAGATCAACTGCAACAACGATGTTCTAGGTGTAGTGTTGCTGGGCGGCTGCGATACACTTATTAACGTGAGTATACTTTAACACTAAAAGCGTTAATTTTCTCACAAAAAAACTAATTAATAAATAATAATGTGTAAATCGTAGACTTGGCCTGGTTAGTCAACCGCTAGCAGTTTTAGGGTGTCCTACATGTGTTAAGACGGGAGTTGGGCTGCGATTATTCCATACAAATGTATTCCCCTGTTTTCTTCCTGAATAATGCCTCTAGAGTCATAATTTTTTTCATACAATCAAGTTCTGCTTGGACACGTCCCTGTTACTTCCTTTTTTTCAGCAACTAATTATTAAAGATATTATGGCCTTCCAAAAATTACAATTAATGCCCTATTTTTCCGCCGTGATTAAAAGCTCTACCAGACAAATTCGAAAAGATTTTAACACAAAAGAAAGTAATAGGAATCTAGATAACCCCTTACTTAAATTTTTTATCTAAAAAATAATTGAATCGGCTCAGTTTTCGAGGAGGGAAATGGGGAAAACGAAACGTCGATTTCGTATTTTTTTTTGTGAATAAATCGGTCTGAGCTGCAGATGTCCCATAGCGCATAGCATAGCGGCACAGCGCGACGGCAATAGTTTCTTCAAATACCTATTTTTCAAATACCTCGCAGCTAAAAATAAATAAATAAATAAATATCCTGGGACATTCCTCACACACGGTCATCTGATCCCAAACTAAGCAGAGCTTGTACTATGGAAACCAGATAACTGATATAATACATATACTACTTTTTGTTTGTAAATACATACTTAATATACATAATTACACCCAGACTCAGGACATACAGACATGTTCATGCACACAAATGCATGTCCTGTGCGGGAATCGAACCCACGACCTGCGGCGCAATAGGTGGAATCTTTTTTTTTTTTTTATACAACTAAGTCGGTAAACAAGCATACGGTCCGCCTGATGGTAAGCGGTTACCGTAGCCATATGGACGCTTGCAACACAAGAAGCATCGCTCACGCGTTACCGACCTTTCCCCCCTCCCCTATGAGCTCTGGCAACCTTACTCACGCGCAGGAACACAACTTTACACAACATAAAGTTATTTGGCTGCGGTATTCTGTAAGGTGTATAGTATTAGAGTTATGAGGAGAAATGAAAGCCACGTCACTAAAAAAGTTATGAATATGAAAGTGGATGGATATACGGGAAGAGGAAGACCGAAAAAGAGATGGATGGATTGTGTGAAAGATGATATGGGTATGAAAAGAGTGAATACTAGTATGACGGATAGAAGAGACGAATGGAAGAAGCGTACATATTGCGCCGACCCCAATTGATTGGGAACAGAGCAGGTAAATGATTCTGTAAGGTGGAGGAGGTACTTCCCCAGTCGAGCTGCTCTTTGAGCGAATAAACGATATGCTCTACCTCTCAAAAAACGTAATATGTGAATCCTTTTAGAATGTAACTTTTAATTAAAATAGCAGAGTTGGCGTGGTTAGTCAACTGCTAGCAGTTTCAGTGTGTCCCTCCTCCGCCTCTAGAATCAACTTTTTTTTTCATTTAATCAAGTTCTGCTTTGGACACGTCCCTGTTACTTCCTTTTTTTCAGCAAAAGGTTACAATAAATGTCTCTTATTTTTCCGCCGTGATTAAAAGCACTACCAGACAAATTCGAAAAGATTTTAACATAAAAGAAAGTAATAGGAACCTAGATAACGCCTTATTTAAAATTTTAACTTGGCCTGTTTGGTCAACTGCGAGCAGTGCAGGGTGTCCTACGTGTGTTAACATGTAATGTGGTGGTGTAGGGGTGTGCGGCAGTGGTAGCGGACGTGTACTCGGCGGGCGCGGTGGGTCGCGACGGGCGGCTGCGCGCCGGCGACCAGCTGCTCGAGTGCAACGGCCTGCCGCTCACCGCCAACATGGCGCACGAGAGGCTCTGCCTCACGCTCAAACAGAGGACTGCTAAGGTATCGTGATGATGTTTATATTTGACTAGCTGTCCCCCGCGTTCCCGTCATGTGTCCCTATGTCCTTCTCAATACCAGTAATACTAATAATAATACTCAATACCTCTTGGCCAGTGTAAATGATGAGCTTGACATTTTTCAGCCTCGGCAACTTCCATTCAAGAGGCTTATCCATAGTGTCCTTAAGTAAAATTACTGTACTTATGCTTAATTTAATTTATTTTGTGTCTAATTTGTATGTGGTATTTTTTTATTTCATTTTAATTTGTTTTAATTTGGGTTTTTTATACTTAGCTTGTGTTTTTTCTTTTTTGGTTGTCTTAACTTGAACACCAACAATATGCGTAGTTTTAATTTGTGCATGCTGTGTAAACGTGTTTAGGGTTATAGTCTAGTTTAAAATCGATATATCATATTAATCTTAATGCTTGTTTATCAACTGTAACCTGTTTCGTTTACCTTATAAATAAATAAATAAATAAATACCACAGGCTATCTGCATGGCATATTTCATGATGATCCGTTCAGTAGTTGAGGCGTTATGGCGTAACAAACAAACAAACTCACTTTCGCATTTATAATATTACTAGCTGTCCCCCGCGGTTACACCCGCGTTCCCGGGATAAAAAGTATCCTATGTCCTTCTACATACCATAGGCTATCTCCATGCCAAATTTCATGATGATCCGTTTAGCAGTTGAGGAGTGAAGGCGTAACAAACAAACAAACAAACAAACTCACTTTCGCATTTATAATATTAGTTAGGATTAATTAATTATTATTAAATTATATTAATATTTATAAATTCATTAATTATTATTTATATATTAACAACAATTAATAATAATATATTAATATTAATTAATAATAATATATTAATATTAATTAATAATAATATATTAATTAATATTAATAATTATAGTTAGGATATTTTGCCTAATTTACATTTAAGCTCTGATCAAACCAATGCGTTCATCCTGCGTCCGCGGTGGTGTGCACGGTGGCGACCACTCCGCGTATATCTATTCACATGGAAACGCGTTCGCCAGATGTTCACCAGATATTCAAAAGGCACACATTACTATGTACCCTGTTACCAAAATAACATTGAAAGATCGCGATCATGTGGACACAAGACTTTAAATTGCCAGCGAATCACGGCTGACTATAAAATCGCTGCATGTATAGTGTGCTTTTTGTAGCAATGCGCGATCTGATTGCCACCGCCACGTGCAGACGCCGCGGCAAATCAGAAGACGTACACAAGTTCGTACACAACATTTGATCGCAACCGTGCACGCCACCGCAAACGTAGGCTGAACGCGTTGGTTTGATCGGAGCTTAACTTTTTAACCTATATTAATTAATAATATTATAAAGAGGAAAGATTTGATTGTTTGTTTGTTTGCATTGAATAGGCTCCGAAACTACAGAACCGATTTGAAAAATTATTTCACTGTTGGGAAGCTACAATATCCCCGGGTGACATAGGCTACTTTTTACCACGGGAACGCGGGTGAAACCGCGCGACACAGCTAGTTCTCTATAAACTTCATCAATAAATTAATGAATCATAAAATGTGCAGCTAAAACTGTTGGTCCACCGGCCGGAGCCAATCAAGTACAGTACAGTAGAGGTGGAGCTGTCGCGCAAGGCGGGCCGCGCGCTCGGCCTCACGTGCGTGGCGCCCGTCGCCGCCGCCGGCCTCTACCTGGGGGACATGGTCAGTGTTCTCTTTGTTTTTAGGTTAATTTGTATACAGGTTGAATTTTTTTTCTAGCCAGTGAGGGCAACTTCTTAACTACAGGTCTTAGAGAAAAACGCTGAATGAAGCCCGAGCTGAATTTTGAAGAAAATAAAAATGCCATTAAAAAATGATTTTTATTTTGTGTTTTAAATTTGGTTTTTTTTTTTCAAAAAAATATTTTTCTTTTTCTGCTTCTACTTCACAATACGAACAAAATTATGTAAGACAATTAGTGCGTTCGAATTGGAGTGATGTCGTTTTTAACAGTTTCAAAATGGGCATTTTGGTTTATGCGTTCGAATTGGAAAATTTCAACAATTTTGCAACTTTTGCCACAAACGATATTTCCCAAATCGAACGATTAGTGTCGTAAAATAACTTATTAATATTAATCTTAGAAATACATGTAATTATAATACGTGTGTATAATAAACCATTCTCTCAAGTGCCACAAAGCGTTTAATTCAAAACCACAATCTTTTACATGGCGCAGTCGGTTTTGAACCTGCAAGAATAATTTTGTTCCAATAAAGTGATATCATACCGCCTTTGTTCGACGCCATTTTCAAGAACGACAAACGAGCACATGGAAGAAGGTAACAATATGGCTATCAATATTGAATATCGAATGCCAGCAGCATTACAGCTAGATTCCATCGAAGATTTGTTGCCACGCTGGAAGAAATTTAAGCAACAATTTAAAATTTTCTTGTGTGCTGCTGGTTTGGAGAGGTTATCTGAAACAAGGAAAGCGGCAATACTGCTCAATGCAATTGGGCAGGAAGGGCAAGAACTGTACTACAACATATTAAAAAATGCGGAAGAAGATGAGAAATATGAGAAGGTCATCGTAGCATTTGATCAATACTTTGAGCCGAAGCAAAATGAACTAATAAACACGTTCAATTTTAACAAAAGGAATCAAGAAGAGGGTGAAAATTTTGATTGTTTTTATTCCGAAATAAGAAAAATGATAAAAAATTGCAATTATAAAGACATGGAAGACCGCATGCTTCGGGATAGAATTGTTATGGGGATTCAAGATAACAAACTGCAAAAGAAACTTCTGGAAGTCAGTGACCTCACCCTCAACAAGGCAGTAGATATGTGCAGAGTAGCGGAGTTATCCAATGAACATGCCAAAATGTTAAAGAAAACTCCCGAGTCATCGCAGATAGTTGATACTATCAACAGGCGTAGTCAAGCTAAGTATAATAATTATAACAACAGCAGAACAAATAATGAGTTAAAATATAATAATTTTAGTAATCAATTTTATCATTGTTTAAAATGTGGCAAAGAACATGGTCCCCGGCAATGCCCGGCTTTTGGAAAAACTTGCTCTAATTGTAATAAAATGAATCATTTTGCTCAGGGTTGTAAAAATAAAAAAATGCATAATATTAGGAACCAAGAAGATTTGTCATGTAATGATAGGGAACAGAATAACAACTTTGTTCATGATTTATGACTAGTCAAAGTGTGTCATTCAGTAGGTAACAACAAAACGTGTAACAGCAATGAATGGTCATGCATGCTCAGGGTAGAAAATAAGAGGATTCACTTCAAATGCGACACAGGGGCAGAAGTCAATGTTTTGTCTGTAAAAGATTTTAAAAAAATTGTCGATGATGAGGAGCCTTACTGGTCTGAGACAACAATTATTTTAGAGGCATTTGGGGGAACCAAAATTAAACCCTTAGGGAAAAGAACATTAAAAGTTTTCATTAATAATGAGGAAAGCATCGAGACTGAGTTTATAATTATTAAAGAGGAAGTACGACCAATATTAGGGTTGAACTCATTAATAGAATTAAAACTACTAAATAATATTAAAATCAACAGTGTTAAATTAACAAATAAAAACTTAATTATTAATAAATACATTGAATTATTTCAGGGTATAGGTGAATTTGAGACACCACTTGAACTACACATTCAGCCAGGAGCTCAACCTGTAGTTAAACCACCAAGACGGGTACCTCATGCTTTGATGGATCGTTTGGCTGATAAATTGAAAAGTCTTGAGGAAAGCCAGATTATTGAGAAAGTCGAACACCCAAAATCTTTTGTAAGTAATCTTGTAATTATTGAGAAAAGTGATGGAAACTTAAGGATTTGTTTAGACCCAAAAGATTTAAATAAAGTATTATTAAGAGAGTATCATCTTATTCCTACATTAGAGGAAATAGTTGCTAAACTATGTAATAAATCTGTATTCTCAGTTGTTGACTTATCAGATGGTTTTTATAATATAAGATTATCAGAAAAATCAGCAGACTTTTGCACTTTTAGTAGTCCTTTTGGCTGTTATAAATTTCAAAGATTACCTTTTGGTTTGTCCGTTGCACCGGAAATTTTTCAAAAATACAGTGAAAAAACTTTTGGGGATATACAGGGTGTTATAATATACTGCGATGACTTGCTGATCTGTGCTGATAATGATGAGGAACATGATTTAATATTAAAACAAGTTTTTGAACGTGCAAAGATATGTAATGTTAGGTTTAATCAAAGAAAATTTCAATACAAATTGAAAGAAGTCAGATATTTTGGACATATTTTTTCGAAGGAGGGCATGAAAATTGACCCTGATAGAATAAAAGCTATATTAAATATTAAAAGTCCAACAAATAAAAAAGAATTACAAATATTTTTGGGAATGGTAAATTATTTAAGAAAATTTGTTGATAAATTAGCAGATTTAGTAGCACCTTTGCAAATTTTATTAAAGAAAAACACCATTTGGTTATGGACTCAACTTCATGAAGAGATTTTCTCTAATATTAAAACATTTATTAGTAAAGCACCAGTCTTACAAAATTTTAATAGTAATTTACCAATCACTATACAATGTGATGCAAGCAAAGATGGTTTAGGTTGTTGTTTAATGCAGGATAACAAACCAGTAAGTTATGCTTCAAGAAGTCTCTCTGAAGCAGAAAAGAATTTTTCACAAATTGAAAAAGAACTTTTAAGTGTGGTCTGGGCAACAAAGAAATTTCATTATTACATTTATGGGAAAAAATGCACAGTACTTAATGACCATAAACCTTTGGAAAGTTTATTGAAAAAAGGGGTCCATGAAATTCCATCAGTTCGTTTGCAGAGACTAAAATTAAAATTATTAAAATATGAAATTGTGTTTAAATACTTAAAAGGAAGACTAATGCATATTGCTGATTTGTTATCTCGCTCATATCTAAACGAGATTGACATGGATCAATCTTATATGTTTGAAGTTGTCCATTGCATAGGTTTAGCCTCGCACTTACAATGTTCAGAAGAACAAAAACATAGATTGGTATTAGAAACTAACAAAGAGGAGGCACTGAATAAATTAAAGGAGTTTATTATTAAAGGTTGGCCAGAAAATAAAAAAAATGTACCAGAGAAACTTATGTATTATTATAAGTTAAGACAATATCTAACCATAGATCAACAATTAATATTTTTAAATCACAGACTGGTAATACCTGAATCTTTAAGATCTGAGATTTTATGTAAGTTGCATGAAGGGCATCTAGGTACAACTAAGATGAAACAAACTGCTAGAAAATTATACTATTGGCCATCAATTGATGCACACATTGAAAAACTTGTAAAAAAATGTATTAGTTGTCAAAAATATCAAAATAATAATATAAAGCAGCCCCTACTGACACATCAGGTACCTACATTACCATTTTCAAAAATTGGAATTGATATTATGGATTTCCAAAGGAAAAGTTATCTGGTTATTTATGACTACATGTCAAAATGGTTAGACATTAAATTAATTTCAAGCAAGTGTGCACACAGCATAATAAATTCATTGATAGAAATATTTTCTTGTTTTGGCATCCCATCTGAAGTAGTGGCAGATAATGTTCCTTTTAATTCAATGCAATGTAAAAAATTTGCTTTAGAATGGGGCTTTAAATTCACATTCTCCAGTCCAAGATATCCTCAATCAAATGGGATGGCAGAACGTGGTGTGCAAATAGCCAAGAAAATGCTAACTAAATGTTATGATGATAAAACTGATTGGCGAATGGCTTTGCTTCAATATAGATCTTCTCCAGTATGTGGCACGCATTTCACACCCTCGCAGCTATTAATGAGTAGAAATCTGAAAAATAAATTACCTGTAACTTTTAATTATTTGAAACCAAAAGTAAACAAAAATGTAGAAATGGAGTTTAACTATGTTAAGAATAGGAATGTAAAAAATTATAATAAGAATACTAGAGCAAAGAATAGTTTCCATCCAGGACAAAATGTATGGTTTAAAAAGGATCCTTCAACAAATAAATGGATGCCTGGAAAAATAATAAGAAACAATAATTATAGATCATATGAAATTAAAGATTGTAATGATTGTGTATATATAAGAACCTCACACCATGTTCGACCTCAATAGTCTGGTTTTATATGTCTGAATGTGTAGGTCTTGGTGTATGTTTTAGTTATATTTTTTTTTAAAAAAAAAGGGGGATGATGTAATAGAACAAGTCTTAGTATGGACTTTTAGAAATATAAGTTGGCAACACTGTACGGGGTTCTCATCCTCTCTTTATCGCTGGCTGCTCGAGCCCACTATACGTGTCGTAAAATAACTTATTAATATTAATCTTAGAAATACATGTAATTATAATACGTGTGTATAATAAACCATTCTCTCAAGTGCCACAAAGCGTTTAATTCAAAACCACAATCTTCTACAAAAATGACATTTACATGCTGATCGCCTGCTTGTCACTTGTCTCAACCTACCTTTTTCCTTCAGTTAATCATTAAACAAAGTTAATCTAACAAATTATTCTCTTACCTGTTAGTATTTCTATAAAATTTTATAATAAAAATTAGAATTTTCGCTTCCCGTATGAATTTTCCGAAACTTATCTGTCAGATTCAAAGATGTCAAAATATGATCACAAACGACCCTGCCTCGGAGGTGGGTCAAAATTTGCAGTTCACGATGTCGTTTTTAACTGTTTCCAAGCAAAACGAACGGTGAACGAAAACTGTTCAAAACGCCAATTTCGCCCACAACTTTCCAAATCGAACGCCAGTTGTGATCGTTTTTGGCATTTTGGACTGTTATTTTTGCTACCATACCCCAATTCGAACGCACCTAATATTGGTCACAAGTTGCTAGAAGTTAACAAAATTGACCTCTAATTTTTTGTCAGAATGCTAAGAGCTAATTCTTTATGGCTAAACATAGTGAGGTCCCTGCGAGAGCTGCTCTACCTCGTCAAACTTTACGCAGGATAAAACCATGGTCAAGGAAAATATAAAATAATATTTTGTATAACTTCTAGCAACTTGTGAGCAAGATTGTCATACATAATTGTTGTTCATATTGTGACGTAGAAGCAGAGTGCCGAAAAAAAATTTTTTTTTGAAATAATTCAATATATCCGATAATACTAATTTTTGTAAATAAATCTAAAATTCTTAAAAATTCAGCTCGGGGTTCCTTTCAGCCTTTTTCCCTAAGACCTGTAGTTCCGAAGTTGCCCACACTGCCTAAAAAAAACACCTTTTATATTTATGGAGATGAAAGAATAACACCTCTATTTAAAAGGAAATATCTTCAGCCGGGCTAGGACCTCGTGCTGGGGACCACGGCGCAACTGTACATGTTGGATACTTGAAAAGTATGAGGCACGAATGGTGAGCACATAGGCAGTAGTGGGGGCAAGCTCGCGCATGTAAACTTCTGGCCAAATCACAGTAGCCAAATGACACGCAAGAATCCAATAGACGACGAGCATCGACTGACGAACCAATCGTGTGCAGCTCGGCGTTTTCCCTTCTTCATTCCGACAAACAGACCTAAAATTAACTACTGCGCAGGTGTCAATCTGTGCTCAAGGCTCGTGCCTCATACTATATACAACGTGTATTGGAAAGGGTTTATCTATGGGAAAGTGGTGAAGACTACGTCAGGCATATGTATACTCTATAAAAAGTTTCAGCTTAAAATAAATTACTCAAAAATTTATAACATATTTTTGCTTCCAAGTTTTTTGATTTAAAATCATAACCAACATGTCACCACTCAGTGGTCATTGTCTTTTCAAGTCACTTGCTAGTATTATTATAAAATTTTGTCTTTCATGAACTATACGCTTATTACCAAAGGAGTCTTCCGTTACACGTTGTATGCAGATCTCGAAATAAATTTCGTCAGTGCGATGCACGATGTTGAGGCGCCATCTATATTTCTGTATATGAACTATCTCAGAAAGATTGATACAGAAAAAATACTTTACACAGAGCACACGGGGCATTAGCTAATTAATAATAAGAAACATTTTTATTTGATGACATATTAATGTATTTTTAATCTGTCTCTTGCCGGTTTAATTACTTACTTTAATTCATTATTAAAAAATTAAACATTATTTACAATTTGTAATAAATATATATTTACCAACGACTTCAACCTTCCAGCTACCAGGTTCCCCAGCGGAACTGGACGGTAGACTCCAGAAGGGAGACATCCTGGTGTCAGTCGATGGCAAAGACTTATCCGCAGCTGATCTGATAACCGCAGCCACCACCCTCAAACTATGCGGCACCAAAGCTTGTATTAAAGTCAAGAGATACAAGACCGTTAGATAATTTATAAAATCGTTGTTGGTTTCTTTTATAACATGGATTACTCAACATTATTGCAATCAGATCCTATTTGAATGCTGTATCAGTAATCTAACAGTTCCAGTTGCAAACAAACATTGATTGCAACTGCGGGACTATTACGTTACATTGATTGTACTTTGTTTAAATTTGAAACCACCTCTCATAGAATTAATACAATGATTATTACAATTTCCAAAATACATCCATTGCTGAAGTATGGTTTCAATCAGAACGTAAAAAGTTACGTAAACCGGATTCTTATTGAAACTGATTGCAACAATGGACTGTTAGAATGTAAAAGTGGTTGCAAGTTGCTATTCAATCGGCTTCAAATAGGAACTAATTGCTAATTAATTATATAATCCTATATGTCTTATTCGTAAAGAATTGTGTTTTTTGTTGAATGTTGAATGAAAGGCATGTTTTTATTTTTTTATATTTATAATTGGCTCTTGGCCTTTAGACTCTCTCGAAGGATTTCAATTTGGCTTAAAATCTATGAAAAAGGCTACTAATACTTGCCTATTTTTAGTCTATTAAATCATATTTGAGAAATAATGAAATTTTGGTTTTCCTGCATTGCTTGCTTCAGGTAGGGTATACTGTACAGTTACTAGTCACTAGTTATTTGTTTTTATAGAAAAAAAAACAATGCAATTTTAGCATTGTAACAACATTCGCCAGAAAAAAATATCTTTATGAATGAGACAAAAAATAGACATTTTGATAGTTCAATAATTTATTCACAGAATAAAAAATCGTGAAAATTCCACTGTTTATAAGTACATTATTATTTATTTTTAATCAATTATTTGTAAAATGGTGGGACTTACGGATGATCAACCAGTATTCTGTGAATAAGTAACTAGCCCATACGATATTATACACTGTAGGCCAAATTAATGTAGTTTCTATTAGGTAACATTATACTTAATTATACTCTTCAATCACTATATAGGACCGTGACATGACAAAAACATCAAATAACTAAAAAAAAAAGCTTTTTTTGAAAATGTGTATTTTATTTTAATTGTATATACATTTAAAATACCACCCATACAAAATATATTATATATATCATAACAACATTTCAGTGATGAAAACTTAATTTGAAAAAAAAATACTAAGTTTGTGATGTTATTATTATTTTTGTCATCTTACTGTCAGTGTAGTGAATGGAAACCTTAATGCCGTCGTCTTGACATTTGGAAACTAAAGAAAGTGACTAGACAATAAAATTAAATATTTATTCGTTCTGTTTTTAGCTATTTTACTTTGGGTTTTTATGTGATCACTTAATAATACTTTTGAATGGTATTTTTTACCATTTTAGCTGTCTCGTAAGTTGTATTTAGTTTAACAAACCTTGTCTCAAGGGCTACCCCTATAATTAATTTGCCTAGTTTATAATAACTGTTTTCAATTTCAACGGCGTAATATATGGATTGCCTCTATTTAGTAAAATTTTTTAAATGATCTAAAGACAAATAAAAAAAACATCATGTACAAAAATTTAACTGGAAATAAAAACAAGGCCTTCATTTTAAGATCCGTGTTAAATAAAATTAAAATACATGCAGTATTGATTAATTTATAGGATCTTGGTTTAGCTTGTAAAGGTTAATTTTAAGGGCAGGCCGATACGACCCTTCGCTTGTAGCTTTTTTTTCTAAAGTTTCTAGCAGTATTTCTAGGGTTAGTACAACCATTTTACCATTTTAATATTATTTTTACTAACACTGTTCATGTGTTTTTTTTTTCAATTTATTGGCCATGATTTCTTTTATTTGTAAAATGTTTTAATGTCATTCATATTTGTATAAAAAATAGACCTTTACTAAAAGCCAAAACCATTGTATGATTCCTATACAAATAAAGATTTTTTTTGATAAAAAAATAATCGATGCCAAATATATTTGTTATATTTATTTTGTATATTTTATTGTATTTCTTACCTCGTCTGTAACTTTGTATAATACCTACAGTAAATAATTTAGACCTTAATATTGAGAACATTATCTAGTCTCTAGATGTAGATTATGAAAAAGGACAAACGGTATTTGCTTAGTCAATCACTTTAAAATATAAAGGTTTATTAAAAAGAAAAAATGTGTATTTGATTTGTGATTATTAATCATTGATTTATGTGTGAATAATATCCCGAATTATTTATTTATATTATTTATTTCCTCTATTTGCTAGAAACATTCGAACAAACCACCCAGTTCTATTTTATATTACAGAGAAGTTGCT
This sequence comes from Achlya flavicornis, assembly GCA_947623365.1. NCBI lineage: Eukaryota > Metazoa > Arthropoda > Insecta > Lepidoptera > Drepanidae > Achlya > Achlya flavicornis. The sequence goes on from OX392491.1 coordinate 10,523,863, forward strand.
TTCATTTTTTTTGTTTTAGTTTTGTCTATAAGAGTAAATCTCGTTTGTACTTTTTAAATTTTTAGATACCCTGTACATTGTAAAGTAATCGATGTTTTTCTATATTAAAATTACAATGCCTTCTAGGTGAGTAGGTTACTATCCAAATATTATATAATCTTATACGATTGAATAGATGGCGCTAGTAAATAAAAAAAACACTACATTATTGATTAGCGCCATCTAGTAAACATTTTATCGACTAACACAATGCTAGGAAGCTAGATTCAAATGAACAAACTTAGATATTAAATATTTATTAATTAGATTCACTTTTTACTAAACACAGTAATAGGCACTGTAAAATATTGAAGCTAGGCATAAACTAGAAAACATAATAAATAATAATGAAAAAAGAATAAATGCAAGCCAACATTAAATAAAATAAATAATATCTTGGCCTTATTTGTTTAGGTAGTGCTAAAATAGAATTAGCAGAAATATTGTTTTTTTTTTGCATTACATTTTAGTATTTATTCCATGAAAATATTTTATTATGTTTGGGGAGCTAATAGAACATATTTTATTTATAAATTTGTTAAAAAAAACAGATATCTAGTTAAAATAAAAGCTTTCTAAAACGCATTGTAAATTGCTTTTTTTATAAATTTATAAAATGTAAAAAACTTAAAATTTATAAAAGAATGAACTGGCATAAAACTTATCGAACGTGATGAGCCATATATGAAAAAAATATAAATGCATTTAAAACATAATTCGCTATAAGTTATTGAAAATTTAACGTAGAAAATATAATTATTGCATTTAAGAACAATGGATTGCGTAGCATAATTCTAAATCATTGTAAAGTGTATAAAGATTTTGCCACATTATTATTGTACCTAGAAATATAGATTTATTTAAAATATCGTAGTTATTTATTTGGGCCTGGTTTTTTTAGCAATTACTCGTATTATTAAAAAAAATACTTTTAACAAATACAAAAAAAAAACGTATTGGTTCATATTATTTTGCATGAAAATTAAAACCTATAATTTTTAAACCAACATTATTATGTATTTTCAAGTGATTTTTTAATTTGCAACAACAAACCTTATATTCTTATTCACTTATCCTTCAACTCTATTCCTGTAGTAATAGGTAACCTTTTGTGATGTTTATAATAATAATGTAAATTAAAAATAACCATAATAATACAAATAATAATAATAATACATAACATAATATAATAGTAGTACATAACTTTTGTCTGTACTTAGTTATTTATTTAAAATTTTGACGGACTTTTAATTTCGACGGTCAACTATTACATCATTTATTTTACCCTACATCGTTGACTAGGTGATTAAAAGCCTTGTTATTATAGTTATTAGGTTTTATTTTGAATAAATAGTTTAAAATTAGGTAAATAAGTAGATGGATTATAATAGTTTCAATTTTAAATAGATAGTGATAGAATCAATAAAATTCATTGTTGGATTTATAAATTAAACCATAATTATGTAAACTGGTAAAATTGTATGAAAACATAGTGATTCTGTAATAAATTGTGCGCTTTTTTTCATTAAATATATTTTTATTTTCCCTATTAATGTAACTACCCCTTTCTTATTTTTGTGTGCATAATAAACAGACTGTAATCCGTGTCGAGATTTCATTGGCTTTTAATAGTTTTCTATTTATTATGACACTCTTCGAAAGTCAAAGGTATGAGCAGTAGGTAGTGAATCCATAGATAGGTGTTTTTTCCAGCCAGTGAGTGCAACTTCTGAACTACAGGTCTTAGAGAAAAAAACGCTGAAAGGAACCCCGAGCTGAATTTGAAGAAAATAAAAATGTCACAAAAATTTATTTTAAAAAAATGATTTTTTTTTATCGAAATTTTGCTTCTACGTCGTCACAATATGAACAAAGTTTATATGAGCCTAGTTTGGTATCAGATAACTGTATGTGGACATATTAGTTATTTTGTTACAAGATATTAATTTATTGTTTTTTATAATAAATCAACCAGTAAAATAAAACAAAAATATTCACAATTTCTATATTTCTTCATAGCTTAACATTATGGTAGGTGTTACATTTTTTACAATAAAATTGGCAATAGATCTTAATTGCTAAAATTGTGATACAAGTTCAATAATTATGATAAAACACAATTTAGTGATGTCAAATGACTAGAAAAATATCAACATGGGTTTGTGATAATATAGTTTTTGTTCGTATTTTACACTTTTTAAGTACATAACTACACTTAAAATTAATAGTTCTTATCGTGTTCGTAAAATTAAGGTTAGCAACACACTCAAGAACTTCAAAATTATTATTTTGGATAATGAATGATCATGTTGCAGTTTTCGTATTTCTTTTTTGTAGATGTCATTGATTTTTATTAAACTACCTAAAATTTAAGTCAACAAGGATAAAATATTGATGACAAAAAGACTTAAAAATAACAAGAATAAACCTAATTATTTTAATGTTAATTTAAATGTAAAATACTTTAGGGTATACAGTACAATAATAACCAGCAGTAATGCAAAATTCATGAAAATGATACAAAAAAATCTTAAAGATTAAAATTCAATAAAAGTAAGCGAGGCAAATATTTGCATCAACAATTACTTTTAAAGATTTGTTCTAATTCAATTGCTCTTTAAGTAAAATAAGTTAAGTTGGGGATTTTTTTTAAAAATAAACTGAGAGTTAAGAAAATAGATAGAGACTAGATAGATATATAAATAGACAGATACTATTAAAGATGTACGTAAATAGATTGATACTATTAAAGAAGTAAGTTCTAATAAAGAAGTAGTAAGTAATAAGTAATAGTCTTGGAACATTTGGAAACAACCTATAAAAAGCTTCATACATAAGCTATAAAAACATAACTTAAAAATAGACTAATAATAAATAGCCGCAAAGATTCGATAACATGAAACAAATCAATATATAATAATAATAAGTAATGTATTCAAAAAGTTACTGATTTTGGAAAGGATTTTACAACGGGTCGTCCTGCGACATAGTAATTCCATGATAAGTTTCCAAGCTGGTTTATGACTTGCACTACTGCTAGTATTTAAACTGTGTTTATAACTTCTCATCTGAACTCTTTCTAATAATCAACGGCTTTAACCTACTTCTCAATTTCACTAACCTTTTACTAACTTTATCGGTTGATGTAGGGATCCTTAGATCAGGCATAGACTTGCTCTCGTGCACTGACAATTGCTCTGTAGACTTTGCTACAGTCCCATAATACCTTGGCATACTTAGATCCTCTTGCAACAACATAGCAGACTTCTGTTGTATACTCTGCAAGCTAGTTTCGCCTTTATATTCAGGTACGGAAGGACTATCAGCGAAGAATCGTGGTAAGTTATTACTTTTTATAATCGGAGTGTCTGGTAACTGACTCAATTTTAGCTCGGATTCTATCATACCCATGACTCCTACCATTGATTTGCTTTTTGTCAGCGGTGGTTTTTCAGGTACTAAATGAGCAGGTATATTCAAAAATGACGCGCTTCTATGTGGTACCCTTAATAAGACCTTATTTATTTTAGTGGGATCAATGTTCTTTAAACTTTCGACTCTATTGAGCATTGGTTTTACCAATTTACTTCCACTGTCGACTCTTTCTAAAGTTTTCGCACTACTACTTCTTGATAAATCACCCTTCTGTCTTAGAATTCCTTTAACGCTTTCGACTCTTGGTATACTTAGAGTGGAAGGTAAAGACATCATTGAAACAGGATCGTATTTATATATTGGACTTTGAGTCGTTATCTTCGTTTCATCTTTAATAGTTACTGTGCTAGGTTTGATCACATCTTGTTTTCTAACAGCGACATTCATGGTTAATCCTTCTTCTGTATCTGGAGTTCTTCTATCGCTCTCTTCTTCTTCTTCTATCTTGAACATGTCGTGGTTAGCCAGCAGTTCATCTTTGAACATGATCTCGAAGTCCGTGACAGGGGAGTCCACTTCATCTTCGAAGTACACTTTGGTTCTGTTTGGTTTGTCTGATAAATAATCAGGTTCTGACTTAGTTTCCAACTCATCGAGAGAATTGGTGCTTCCTTTTGCATTGAGCTCGTGGTCATCTCTGAATATTAGAGATTTTGAGAACACCTGTAATAAATGAAGAAAGATTTTAATTAATTGTGAATTATTTATCTTATCTATATCAGCAGTCTCAGTACCTAACAGTCCATGGCTGAACCATTTCTTACTAGCATGTGGTACTTTGTAAAAAAATACAGGATTAGAATTATTAGTCCTATTATCGAGTTGGTGTTCTCGACCACTCCCTAATTCAACAATCATATTAGATGTTTTTTTTTTCAATTTGTTCGAGGAAGATTGCAATGAATTCGTGCGAACTGACGAAAAATGGGCAAATTACGTTACCTTCGCGCAGCAGTTTGAGAAAATATCCGATGCAAATGCATTGCATGCATGTAGAGCAGGCTGTTAGCCTGTCATAACATAAGTTCTAAACAAAGAGTTCTGTATTTACCTCATAAAGCTTATCAGCGTGCAAGGGTATTTCATTGACCTCTCTCCCTGTGATGGTTCTAGACGGTAAGTGGTTGTTATTGATGGGTTGCGCGGTGACCACGCTGTCCACGCTGGCTCCCATGTTCGGGTAACCGTTAGTGTATACATTTTCTTCTAATCTGGAAAGAGAGAAAGAGATGGGTGTTAGATGGACTTATCGGATTTGTATTTGGAAATTAGTAGGTGGTTAAGACATAAGAGTCGGTAGAAGCCACGTGAAGCAAGAGACGACTGTTCAGTTCATTGTAGAAATGTATGAGGGCTATGTGTAACAGTGGACATCCGTGGGCTGACTGATAATTAGGGGTTAGGTCCCGGGACGTCTAGTGTCTCGCAGTCCCGGGACGTTTTGTAAATTTAGGTGTCTCGAGTCCCGAGACTTTCGCGTCGAGATTCGAGGCTTGTCTCGTGTGTTTGGACTTCGATACTGTCGAGACTTCCCAAACCCTAGTGATAATGATTATGATGATAATGATACTTCAAGAAGATCTAGAACGAAACTAAATATATATACAATTTTACGTACTTTCGTATTATTCGGTGTAATTACAGTAATAATGATTCTTAAAGAAAGACATCATCATCATCAGCCTATAATGTCCCACTGCTGAGCACAGGCCTCCTTTCACAAATCAGGGTGAAAGGGAATGGGCAGATACTCCACCACGCGTGCCCACTGCGGATCGGTGGAGGTAGGCTAGTGGTCAACCTACTGTTGGAATTTTTCAAGCCGTCTAGGAGGCATCCAACTAGTTTAACGACTATCACAATTAAGTGATAACCGGGACCAACGGCCTTACGTGCCTTCCGAAGCACGGAAACGCTCGATTTGAAATACCACTAGGCGGTCACCCATCCAGGTACCGACCAAGACAGACGTAGCTTAACTTTGCCGATCGATTAAGAACGACTAATCATGCTACACCACGAGCGCTAAAGAAAGACATACTCGTACGTAACCCTTGTGTATCTCGTCGCTCTTTGTCAGAAGAATTTCAGAATGATTTGGGCTTCGGTTTAAGAAATAAAATTCCTACTTTGTTGTCCCAGGAACGGGATTTTATCGTATAAAAAGCAATATAATTCTATTCCAGGATATGACCTATCTGTGTATCAAATTATATCAAAATTGATTCAGCTATTAGTGCATTTAAAATTTTGCGAGACACAAAGCCTACGAAAAGTAAAGTTAACGTATATAAACAAATAATAGTAACTATTTATATACATTTTACTTACGCACGATAAATAGATAATAAACTATCTTCTTAAACATATTTACATGTGACTTATAAACAGGTTCCTCGACTTATATTTGTATTCATAGATATTAATATGAATTACAATACATTTGTTGGTTCAGGGTTTTTTACCGGTTTTCCTCAAATAGATCTTCGCTTTACCTTTCATACTTATGACGTAGTATTAAAGTGCATTAGGGATTATAATGACAAATTCTGGATGACAAAGGTTGGTGAAATACCTTCTGGGAAGGTACGTGCTATAGTAGAAGCAATTACGACATCATAAATAATAATTATTATGAGTAAAGGGAGGTAGAGCATAGCTTTATTTCGCTTAAAGATCAGACTGGGGAAGTACCTCCACCTTACAGAATACCGCAGCCAAATAACTTTATCTTGTGTTTCTGCGCGTGAGTAAGTGAGACAGAGCTCACTGTGGAGGAAGGGTCGGTAACAAGAGAATGATGCCCCGAGTGTTGCAAGCGTTCATAGGGCTACAGTAACCGCTTACCATTAGGCGCGGCGTATGATTCTTTCCCGATTTAGTGGCATAAAAAGGGTGTCAGAAATCTTGAAAAATCTAAACCGGTTATTATTCTGATATTTTTGTAAAAATTCTGCGCACCTTAATCTTGACAATCGCTATGACAGATACGAAACTCCGCGTCGCAAGTAACTCGATAAAAACTGTTCATCGAGGCTTATCACACATTTATCGACATATCACCCCGAAATTAAGAATTCGTGAAGCGAGCGAAGTAATCTTTGATGAATCAACAGTTCCGTAGCGTACACTGATAAATATACACTTTCTAACATTTTTCTCATGGTCGCTAAAACAACCGTGAAATCAAAAGTGAACCACCCTGTCAAGATGATTACATTGCTGATTTGATTAGAATGCAAAGGATTAATAAAAAATCTGAAAAACGAAAATATTTTTTAACAAGAATAAGTTTTAAAATATCGGTTGAAAAAACTTTCTATATCATTAAATACATTATTAATGTCTATTGTTTTATTCATCTTATTGTTGCGGTCAGCCAAAGTTAATTTACACTAAGTATAACTTAACCTGCTACTTTTTATATGCTAGATACCCTACCTACATACCCTACTACTCAGCGCTTCCGACACGCTCTTGACATGTATTTATTATTATTATTATAACAACAATTAAAATTAAAGTGAAGCTTTTATTACTTACAGCCTAATTTAAACAAAAACTCTAATCATAATATTTTCAGTAAGCTAGGCCAGTACACTAGTTTTAAGTCTCATTTATTTTCTCTGTATAATCGTGGCATAGTATTTTCTTATTACTTACATCTAATCGCAGGTTTTTGCCTAGTTTAGGCATCAAGGCTTTCAAGCCAGCCTACATGCAACAAAACAACCGAGTTACATTTTAATTTGCCATTAATGTATTTTATGCAAATTATGATTATTATTATCCTGTTGTATTTCACGGTCTACCAGTCAGATGGTCGCGGCGTAAAATAGCTGTTGTCATTATTATTGCAGCATATTTGAAAATATCATAAATATATCATATAAGAAGCGCTCGTGGTGTAGCATGATTAGCCGTTCTTAATCGATCAGCAAAGTTAAGCTATGTCTGTCGTGGTCAGTACCTGGATGGGTGACCGCCTAATGGTATTTCAAATCGAGCGTTTCCGTGCTTCGGAAGGCACGTAAAGCCGTTGGTCCCGGTTATCACTTAATTGTGATAGTCGTTAAGCTAGTTGGATGCCTCCTAGGCGGCTTGAAAAATTCCAACAGTAGGTTGACCACTAGCCTACCTCCACCAATCCGCAGTGGGCACGCGTGGTGGAGAATCGCCCAGTCCCTTTCACGCTGATTAAGAAAGGAGGCCTGTGCTCAGCAGTGGGACATTATAGGCTGATGATGATGATGATGATATCATATATGGCATATCCTATCTCAATATCTCAATACCACAGAGTCTGAAGACAAAGGTCTTCAGTCAGTGCGTGTTACCACTGATGACATGGCCGAGACGTGGTCTTTCACTGCTGGCCGCATAAATAAGCTCTGAGTCACTCAGCGAGCTATGGAACAAGCTATGCTCGGAATTTCTCTACGTGACAGGGTCCGAAATGAGGACATTCGTAGGAGAACTAAAACGACGGAAATAGCTCGTAGACTATGCTGAAGTGGCAATGGGCAGGCCACATCGCTCGAAGAGCCGATAACCGATGGGCGCCGAAGGCGACGCCCTCCCACCAGGTGGACCGACGACCTAGGGCTCTACCGCGTAACTTTGGTGGTAATCGTAACGAACACAATTAGTTAATTTCATCGGTCGCTTGGCGCCGCTGGATGCAAGCGGCCCAGAACCTTTCGAAGTGGAAATCAATGGGGGAGGCCTATGTTCAGCAGTGGACATCCATGGGCTGATACGATGATGATGATTTGAAAATAAAACATAATCGACACCGCCATAATCAATCAATTTAATGAATTTATCAAAGAAGAGTAGGTAGAGTAAGTAAATAATACAGGCCTATTTAACAAGTGACTTCATTTTGCTAATGACGATCCGTCTGATCTTCTTTTACGTCTGTGGTCTCAGGTTAAAAAGTCATTAGGGTTTTTGGATGGCCTTAAATTATCAGAATTTCTACCCTTTTCAAGATACTTTCTTATGACACTGTGTATGGTTTATTAACTTCCCCCTCCTCCAATTAACCGTGAGAGCATGCGTCGTGGTGTATTTTCTCACTGCCTTTCACCCTCATTTGTGAAAGGAGGCCTGTGATCAGCTGTGAGACATTATGGGACAAGAATTCCTAGTGTATGGAATACCTAAAATAATATAATAAATATCCTGGGACATTCCTCACACACGGTTATCTGATCCCAAACTAAGCGGAGCTTGTACTATGGAAACCAGATAACTGATATATATACTACGTATACATATACTACGTTTTGTTTGTAAATACATAATTACACCCAGACTCAGGACATACAGACATGTTCATGCACACAAATTCATGTCCTGTGTGGGAATCGAACCCAAGTCCTGCGGCGCGATAGGTGGAATCTGAGCCAGAGTCTTAACCAACCGCGCCAACTGGCCCATCAAATGGTAATCGAATGGCATGAGGCACGAGTGGTGAGCACATATAGGTAGTAGTGGGGGCAAGCTCGCGCATGTACACTTTTGGCCAAATCACAGTAGCCAAATGACACGCGAGAATCCAATAGACGACTCACATCGACTGACGAACCAATCGCGTGCAGCTCGGCGCTACCCCCTGCTTCATTCCGCCAAACAAACCAAAAAAATTACTACTGCGCACAAGTGCTCTGCTCACCACTCGTGCCCTTTACTATATTCTATTTGTACTTACTTATAAGTAGCTATTTTCTTGTCAAAACAGAACTTCTCCTCGCAGCAGTTCCAGTACATCGTCTCCAGACAGCTGAAAAAAAATTCAAATATTTCAATTCAATTAACGACATTTCCCTTCAAATTTTTCGCATCCCATACCTAGTAATCTAACTCGTCATATTACAATAGATGGTTTAAACCTAGTCTTGTAAACCCCCTGTTTTTTAAGTTAACCCCGGCTCTTTTTATTACATGACGTTAGAAAGGGCTGAATGTATATTAAACCCGGGTTTTCCTAGATTTGCTTTAATCACTTGAATAGCAGTTCCTGGTATTTTCGTCCTTTAGCGAGCCGACGGGTAAACCATAAAGAGGTACACCTTTTCATAAGTATGTCGGGAGGGACATGACATCATCATATGGGTGCTACAAAACGCAGGTGACACCTAGAGCTAGCTTCGTGTCGCTTCGGCAGAGTCTCGGTGGAGCGATTGAAGGGAGCAGGATCATGCATTCCATGATCGATACTCGGGATAATTCGACGAGTGTGTGCGGTAGTCGCGTGCCGAGGAACTGTCTCACGTTTTGATAGTGTCCATATAGTTTAATATTGTATTCTCTATATGCCCAGTGAATAATTGAAAGACATTGAATGTGACTATAGTGTAAAGACGTTTAAAGTGTAAAGAAACTATGGTGAAAGACAATTAAAACTAAATTGTAACTGTAATTGTGTTATATCTTATTGGAATATCCCTTGATATTATCAAAGATGTCGGATACAGATCACTGTCGGCCTCCTGTATGTACCGACAAGTATATTACTAGAAAACTCCAATATAACACGGTAGTCACGTTAATTCTACAACTTACCTATTTTTAGCGAACAAAACGTTAATAAGTACTTAACACAAAGAGCGTCCGTGACGAGACTCACGCGCAAGACAGACTGCGCGACAAAGGAGAGCACAGACAAACTGACCACCGTATTTGCTAACCTCTTGTGCGTGATTTGTGTAGAATGATAAATTATATGCAATATATTTGCTCATTATAAGATATGCGTAGACAACGGATCTATTTTTAAACGGAAAAAAATGAGGTTCTAAAGAATCACGGCGAGATTTGTACAAAATACTGTTGACTGTTTTACAAAAATCTTAAACCCACTTCAAAGTATACTAAGAAGTAATCAAATCCTGATCTGATGACAATGGGACCAAACGGGAAGTTGAAATGACAGTTCAAATGACTTTATTATCGATCCGTGCCTAAGGAATAACTTGAGGCATTTAAAATATTTTTAGATCCCCGGGATTAAAATGCGACATTCTATGCCAGGCCGGCTAATCGCGACCAAAACAATTATGTTGTTGTTATTTTTTGCGGGGCTTACAAAATATTTCAAGTATTTTAACATGTTGCTGGTAATGTAATCTCAACATTGGAAGTGATTCAAAACTTTCTAAAATGTTTTATTTTTTTGTACAAATCATTGTATGGATCTCGCCATGATTCTTTAGGATGAATGTTACTCTTTCAAGCAAAAAGTGTCGGACTCGCAAACGGAGGGTTCCGTACATAATAATATTAACTATCTCAACTTTCATATAAATGGAATAGTAGGCGCAACAGCAAAAATTGCCAAAAAACACGTTTGTTGTATTACTTGTTGTTTAAACGGCAATCCTAATCCTTCCTAACTAATATAAATGCGAAATTAAGTTTGTTTGTTTGTTTGTTACTTCTTCACGCCTCAACTACTCAACGGATCATCATGAAATTTCGGCAAGCAAATAGCCTATGGTATGGAGAAGAACATAGGGTACTTTTTATCCCGGTAACGCGGGTGAAACCGCGGGGACAGCTAGTAGATAATATACTAATTCTGAGAAAATTTCAATTGTCTACCTCTTACAGTTCATGAGATACAGCCTACTGACAGATGGATGGACAGCGGAGGCTAAGTAATAATAAATACCCTTTGGGTACGGGACCCTAAAAATTAAATAAAATTATAAAAATACCTACAAGTAACGTATCTATGGAACCCTTCGAGTGAGAGTCCGACTCGAACTTGGCCGGTTTTTTAATGCCAGAAACATTTGGCATGCGCAAAACAGCTCACCGCAGTTTCATTGCAATCTATAGGTCACACATTCACCAATTTACTAACCTTATTCACTCAAATAGGAACTAATATTTTTAAAACAAATGACACACTACTCAATAATTTTGTACTATCTATATTATTGTTACATATTGCGTGTAACTCGTAACTACTTAGAGATCTGACTTGGATCGTCTGAGAGTGTCACTGTATAGCAAGCTATGGAATAGTGATGTCCAATACCTTATCCATATTATCGATAAATGCATAAATCTTTAAGGGATTTTATTTGAAATTTTTACCATAGATTAAAATTGTGTTTGCCTATTACATCGAGGAAAATTCCCTTTACAGCAGTAGTACCAAGCAATCTAATTCCGCAACGTGTCAGTGCTTTTGCATTGATTTTGAACAGTAAGGACCAATCACTGCATCGTGTGTTGGCTTGGCCAATCAGAGCGCATTTTTTTTTTAATACTACTTAGTCGATAAACATGCATACGGCCCGCCTGATGGTAAGCGGTTACCGTAGCCATATGGACGCTTGCAACACACGAAGCATCGCTCACGCGTTATCGACCTATCCCCCCTCCCCTATGAGCTCTGGCAACCTTACTCACGCGCAGGAACACAACTTTACACAACATAAAGTTATTTGGCAGCGGTATTCTGTAAGGTAGAGGTACTTCCCCAGTCGAGCTGCTCTTTGAGCGAATAAACGCTATGCTCTACCTCTCTTAATTCGCGCATTGTCGCTGGTTGGAAATTGGCCAAATAGATTTCAAGCAAAACGTACGTCATTGCGCTTCTTTGGGTTTCTTGTTAAATAGCAAGCCTAGAATAAGATTGACTTACAAGGTGTATTTGCTGAGCCACACTGGTAATTCTTGTCAACCGGTCTTTAGAGTAGTACCCAGACAATAGTACCACAAACCTAGATTTTCTTGCCAAGAGCGCAAAAAAGCAGAGTCGACTGCAAATTTTCACCAAAATTGATACAGTAGTTTAGTCTTGAAAACACAGTAAATATACTGTCAGACTTACTTTCGCTTTCATAATTAGACTGGACAACATTTTTACCAGAATTTATTTAATTTACAACGTTTTACCAGAATACTCATCATCTTTTATAAGGTTTAACAATGAATGAACGCAATAAATGTTAAAAATAATTAAGAGAATAAACTATTAAAGCTTTACGCGATAATTTAAGTAGAAAGTTGATGAAAAAAACATATTTTAACGCTATACATAGATTCTTTGCGAGTAATCTACACATTTTATGATGCCTGAACGAAGTTAATTAGAGTGTAGCCAAACAAATTTATCTTCTCATTTATATTATAATTTGATTTTACTTTAAGAATTTAAACAATGAACAATTTATTATTCATGCATTAAACTGGAACAATTAACACCAGGTACGACCTATTTTTACTTTCATATTTCATCCAGTTATCTTCTTATCCAACAGTTTTTTCAATGTGTAAGTTTTTAAGGATCGTACATAAATTTAGCCATTTCTTAACGGGTAACTTTCTCGTCTTTTCCTTCTATTTTTATGGAACGAAACGAAACAAAATTATCGAATAGATAGAAAGAAAAGGCAGAAAAATTAATGTATTTACTCCGAACATTCACCACACATAATTACAGATAAATACAAAACAAAAACAAAAATGACTAGACACATCAGACTCCGTAATAATGTGTGATGTCGAAAAGATAACGGCACTTAGACAAAAGAATGTAAATAATGTAAGTAAAAAAGGGACTTTCTTAACTTCCGCAAATTTATTTTCGCCTACAACGTAATGGCGTGACATTACTTCTGATAGAATTGCCCCACCCATTGACCTATGGCCTCACCGCTCGATGTTATTCAAAGTAGGTAATAATTACAGATTTTTAGTCGAACCTTTTGCAATATCACGACCGGACAGCGACAAAACAATAAAAGAAACGGCAAAAATTAACTTCGATATTTTCTAACGACAATCCCCCATCACTACAGCCTGTTTGCTTGATATGTCACCTACCACAGTTTCGCACATCATGTTTTATCTCGACAGCAACCAGACAGAATTATCGCGTTGATGGAAATCTGGAAATTTTGTGCCAAATTTTGTGCCCTTACGAAGACATTTTAAAGTTTATTGATATTTATAGTAACTCATACAATAATACGTTTTGTTTTTTGTTTTGTTCTCATACATACAAAATTCACTAACAGAGAAACGAAATAAAACTGCCAGTGAGCGCACTATAGAAACATTATGGGTTAAAAAGTAAATTACATACATAGTTACATACTTGTTGAATTGATAATCGCCTTGGTTTTGAAGTCGATTAATAAGATATCTCCTGCTAAATCAAACTTCTGCCTAACAGACAGCGTGGACTAATTGGCGAGCACCGAGCGGTCTCAAGCCACAAAAAGTTGGTCGGTACTTTGCAGTTTTTTAAAGGAGGAGGTCTACTTACTACTGGCATGATTTGCAAAGCATCAGCAACATCTTGAAGTGTTCACATAGTGGTGATCAAGGACTCGGGAGTCGTCACTCTTCACGGCTTCACCCTTTTAAGAGACGGCATTCCTGAAAAAACAAACATTTATCACTTTATTATCAGTTCCTGGAATGGATGTTAGAGTTTCCAAAATATTGAAATGCAATTTAAATTATTTTTCCTGGGACGTGTGCATGCGGCCAGAAAACGATGCTAAATGCTTGGCGACAGTTTTTTTTTTTTTTTTTTTATACCACTGATGTGGCAAACAAGCATACGGCCCGCCTGATGGTAAGCATTTACCGTAGCCTATGGACGCTTGCAACACCAGGGGTATTACTCGCGGGTTGCCTATAATGTCCCACTACAGAGCACAGGCCTCCTTTCACAAATGAGGGTGGGCATGAATGGGCAGATCAGATACTCCACGCGTGCCCACTGCGGCGAGGTAGAGGTAGGCTAGTGGTCAACCTACTGTTGGAGTTGTCAACTAATGTCAACCCGCCAAGGAGACCTCCACCTAGCTCAACAAATATCGCTATTAAGTGATAACCGGGACCAACGGTTTTACGTGCCTTCCGAAACAACCATATCTGAAGGCACGGGAGTGCCCCCCGCCAAGACGAGCCAAGCGAAGCGCAAGGGCACTACCTACCTTTTCTCGAAGCGCTTCGTCGTTATTTTGAACCCTCATAACTTGGGTTTGGATTATACCAGATAAACAAAATTCTCGGGATATCATGTCAATAGTGAACTTATTAAATATATTAAGTTTCAATTACATAGCTCTTATACTTTAAATTGTATTGAAATCTAAAAAACCCGATTTCGTCACTGACTCACTGATGATCATCAAAAAACTTAGGGCACTTTCTGAAGTCCTAATATAAACTAGTATCTTTCTAGTAGCTTTTTACTACACAAACAACAAAAAAAAAACGAAAACTTGGAAATTTTAACCAAAAAAAAAAATATTGTCATAAGTGAAATCCCATCAAAACCATTTTCATGTCAAATGTTGCCATATGGCTCGCATTGTCAAAAAGTTATCAGATCTCATGTAGAGCCAAGCTTATATCTCTACACACCGTAGTAAAAATATGTGGCTTGGCCGTTTCGCTAAAACAAGAACTATTGTATCACAGAAAAATAATTAACAGTGAATACATTTTTCACGGATCATGACACGGATCTAAAAACGATATTTTCTAGTGCAATAAAGGTATATAACGCGTTTCCTCGAATAAGGTCATAACAGCTCTTACAGCTGTTTAGATCGTACAGTTATTCTATAACAAGATCTACATACATTCAACTGTCAAGCGAATCTGTATCAAGCGCATTGTATGTAAATTTTAGCCTCTCAAGTAACCCACATCATTCTCGTAAAGGACAAGGCTGTCGACCTAAAGGGCTATTATTACAATAGATTTCGTCATAAAAGGCCTGGCATTAATAGTGTAGGTTTAAAAATTGAGGTTATGTCGTTCTTACGTCAAGTCGATGGGTACGCAGTTGCTGTTTTTATTTATGGATGTGTAGCGAACCACTACGTAATGAAGTTCACACGCCGAGAGATAGATGGCGTTGCGCCACATTATCCTGCATCGCGCATACAAGCCCACTGCATCCTGAATCGCGCTTGCGAAGAATTCTCGGCGATCTGCATATATACAACTGTCCGACATGTAAAGAATACCATTGTTGGCGGGCGAAGACGTCGTGCAAGTGGTCCTCAAAGGCATGGCGGATCTCCTAGCCATTGCCCCAGGAGGCCCTACGTCAAGAAGCCACGGCCCTGAAGGAAGGGCCCCTCCCGCAACACCGTTGGCTACCGCCTGTGGTGAACTAAATATCATCCCATAAGAGCGCCGAGGCCAAAGGGCCTCAAAGTAAGCCGCCGCCTGGAAGCGTCGACTGCTCCTGCTGGGCCTCCGTTGGTATAGCCAGCGGTCTCACTCGGTAGGGCGGACCGCACGGGCGGCGTGAAGCAACAAGGAAGTACCACAGGCAGGTCTTGCCACTCCAACGCCTCATCCGGGTTCACGGACGACGACGCAACACCAAGAAAGGGGTCCGCCCCGCCTTGGCCCCCCGCGCCCCGTGAGGGGTCGTGAGATGACCCAAAGTGTAAAGAATACCTTCACAAGAAGACTCCACCACGGAAGAGACAACCCTTAATCAAGACTAAATACCAAGACTTAACCCAAAGACCCGCCCGTTGTCACGGGCGGCGATAGACACTCGAAGAAAGGGGTCCGCCCCGGACCTGGTTCCCCATACCCCGTGAGAGGCAATGAGAAGATCTGATTTGCTTGTACAGTTGGACCGCGGTCCCCAGGCACGACGACCCAGCCTGGCGGAAGATCTTCCCTTTTCAATGGAGGTGTCATTCACCTTGCACCTCCATAGATGCATGGAATGGAATATTAAAATTTGTATTTGACTGCCATTGAATTATTACGCTAATTATTCAATGTTGACTGCACTTATTTGGTGGGGATGTATAGCACAGAAAACATATCGAAAGAAAACGTAGCGCTCGCGGTGTAGCATGATTAGTCGTTCTTAATCGATCGCCAAAGTTAAGCTCCACCGGTGTGCTTAGTACCTGGAAGGGTGACCGCCTAGAGGTATTAAAAACGAAGGCACGTAAAGCCGTTCGTCCCGGTTATCACTTAATTGCTAAGCTAGTTGTTGGCAACCTACGCGGCTTAAAAAAATCCGACTACTAGCCTAACTCCACCAATCAGCACTGGGGGCACGTATGGTGGCCCATTCCCTTTCACGCTCATTTGTGAAAAGATGCCTGTCCTCAGCAGTGGGAGATTATAAATAGGCTGATGATGATTGCGCTATTATCGAAGAAAACGGCTTAGGGTCACCGCACACTATAACAGCACGACTACATAAAATAGTTGACGCCTCGTGGCAAGCTTGCCGCTACAAGCCACCAGTCTAGCGAGCGGTCCGTTCCCTTGCTGCGTGACGCCAGCAAGCGGTATCTTGCCAAAGCCGCGCCACCAATTTCACCGGCGGCGCGCTGGCAGTTAGTGGTTGGATTGAGTTGAGGCGGTGCCGGGCCGTTGCTGCGATGGAGCGGTGCTGATATAGTGAGTGATGATCCTTATCCGTCAAAACCACAATAAGCAACCAGTGAGAGAATAAAGTAAGATATGATATTGTACCAGATAGTTTATCTAGTGGAAGAAAATTTATTGTTACGATCCATTGTTCGACGCAATGGCAGCTAATGTGGTTTAGATGTTATGAGATAAGATTGATTACTTATATGTATATTGTTTTGTAAGATGATGTAGGTATTTAGGAGACTTATGCTATGGCATTTTCCTATAGGAAAAAACATGTAGTCGAGGACATAAATATGTATACACTTAGTAAAATTCAACAACGGTTTCCTCTTAAACTACTGATTGAAATTATGAGATATTATAAAGGCAGAATCTTCTAAGATATACTATTATGATTTGTGTAATAGTTTAACACTTAAATGTTAAACATGCGAGAAAATTGCTTTTGAATTTCAGAAAGTGTATACATATTTATGTCCTCGACTGTATATCATGTATATCATTAACTTAACCAAACAATAAGCTGATTAGTTTTTTGGGGTTCCGTCCGTACCTCAAAAGAAAAAAACGGAACCCTTATAGGATCATGTTGTTGTTGTTGTCCGTCTGCCAAGACCCTTTTTCTCATAAACGCGTGCAGGTAACAAGCTGTAATTAATATCAAATACTCAAGTCTGCAAACCCTTGGAGCAGTGAAAAAATCAAACTTCTAATGCCCGGTTTCAATAAACAATAATCTGGGAAGTAATATCAAATGGCGAAATAAAGGTTTTTTTTATGAAAATACCGTTTTATATATTTTTCGTACTAGTGCCTCATATTGGGGCAAAGGATTCGCTCTCTTGTCAAAATTGCCCATCAACGTGCTCACGATGTTTAAGATTTTTTTTTTATAAATCGATCCAGTTTTGGATGAGAAAACCGGGGATTACGAAATAGCGATTTCGTCTAATTTAAATAGGTATAATCGGTCCAAGCTGTAGTTGTCTCTATCGCCCTCGGGCGGGATAGCTCGGGCACAGAGCGACAGCAATAGATATCTTAAAAACCTATTTTTGCATCCTTTCCTCTCAACTTCTCTTAAACAGATTCAGTTTACGTTAATGGATCTTGAACCCTATTCAAACGCACCATTATGCCAATTCTCCAACAACATTTCAAATCTTACTAATTCACGAATAAACAAAAAATACCACCAAATAGCTCAGCAACTATCATACTTAACTTTTTAAGATTAAACCCCATAAAAAGCATAATAAAAAACATAAAACCGAGATTTAGCAATATGTGTATCGTACTCACAGTAAACGGTCTAATCTGACTTTACGACCTTGTCCGTATATCCGTCAACACTCACTGATTGAGTTTATGATAAACAACTCTATTAATACTTTATCACACATGATAATGCGATCGCACGTAATTATAATAATAATAATAATAAGACCCAAGATCTCCCGGGGGCGGTACCTATGCAAGGGCCAGTGAAGGCAAGCCAGAGGCGGGGCTTGCCTTCACTGGCCGGCCTGAGAGCTATATGCTCGAAAGGGTGGAAATGCTCAATCTGCGTAATAGCGGGGAAACCCGCTCCGAGATTACTCGCGATGGTGAAACCTGTGCACAACTCTCGACACCCTTAGCTGCTGACACCAATGTTGCTCCCTTTGTCACCGCGCGGTGACTGTTTTTGGGGGGCCTATTTAGTTTTAGCGGCGAGTCACCGGCTGCCAGGATTATCAAGATTGAGACGTTTGATTTGGCAGGCGTCCCGTTGTCTCAATCAATAGCCCAACAACCAGTCCAGCAAGCTCGCTCCCATAGACCCAGTATAGTTTCCTTCTTCTCTGCAATAGTCCTTGCACTTCGCGGATGCTGTCTTTGGCCGTATCTCTTCAATAGTACGAGCAGAGATAGAATCCGTTAGTGTACATATCCCAACACATTAAAGTATATTAAAGGGGCCTCTACGTGTTGGATCTGTATCCCCATGCACGCCATTGCACGCCTTCCATAAGGACCGGTCCTCGGACCGTGAAATTCCAGTGCGCGAGACAGCTAGTTTAAAAATAACATGAGTTTTAAATTCCCACACGGTACCCTAAAATTAAAAGTTCACTCTCACTCATCTCGCGGTAATAAATAACTGCAATCAAAATATCATGTACGTACATTGACCTTTCACCGACAGCGTCGAAGGAAGTCATGCTTTTGGCGTTGACTCATGATTCGTGGTGAAAATAATTTTATTCTCCGAAATTTACTTTTGGTTAAGCTCACTTATGAGTTGTACGGTAATAGTGGTACATTTTGTTGGTCTGGCCGTCTGTTCGCAATTTGACATAGATAAACTAGCTATCCTCCTCGGTTTCGCCCGCGTTCTCGGGATAAAAGTAGCCTATATCCTTCTCCATACCATGGGCTATCGTAGTTGAGGCGTGAAGGCGTAACAAACAAACTCACTTTCGCTATTATAATATTAGTTAGGATAGTGTTTGCCAGTTAGTTGGCTCTGCACTATAATTCTTATCCTACCTCCAATTTATAAATAAAGCTTCTATGCCTTCTATGTACCCTCTTTTTATCTCATATTTATCACCTACCTCCTTTCCTCCGACGCATTCTCTATCATGCCTGTTTTTACGGGCAGTCTATGACCGACACTCGCCGCCGCTGAAGTTGGTTATCTAATAACTACACGTGGTGCTGGTGATCATCGCTAGATCCCATTATTGTTTCCTTAATATATGTGCTTCGCTATCGCTGTTCGTCTTCTATTATCGAAGGACCGCAATCAAGCTACTGGTGTCGTCGAAGTGGATGTGACAGGAAGAAACCAACAGACTCATCACAAAGGTCAGTCGTAGTGTGTAAGAGGTGCGTCTTCTATCATTTCCGTACATTCCCTTGTCCTAGTGCTTATTTAAAACCTATGGTGATATTACGTCTCCCGCTGATGAGCCCTATAGTACAACCCTAAAGGAATTCAGACACTTGGCTGAATCAGATAGCATTACTAGGATAGAATAAGATAGTAGGGATAAGAGTAAATTATTAAAAATCCTTATTAGTACGTTGTTGCATAATAAATGTCATACATGTGTAATCATAATTGCTTTATGTAAAAGGTGAAATGATTCACAGTTAATGCTACTGAGTACTGACTTCATAAAATAAACCTCTTTTGTTAATATAAGGGCATTGTTAAGAGTTACGTTTGACCACAATCTCACAATGGTCAGTGATGATATGGGCGAAGGTGGTACACAAAACCTAGAACTGGGGCTCTACCGCGTAACTTTGGTGGTAATCGTAACGAACACCATTAATGAATTTCATCAAATCTATACAAGTGTTCCAATGAACTGTCAGTGGTGTCATAATTGACAGATTTGTGAGTTTTGGTAGACTACTTATTCAATGGCTTCGAAAACCATGAGTTTAGTAGACAACACACATTGGCTCGATGACAATGGAGTTGTAACGGGATCCTGTCAGAATGATAATTTTTAATTAAAATAGGAGCGTCAATCTAAGTTTATAAAAAAAAACATTTAATAGGTTGACGTCACCCGGAAGCAAAGTGATTAGAATTCCCCATAACAGGTCATCGATTAAAATAACAAAGAAAAAAAAACGCGGTACGTAACAAAAAGTGGACTAATAAAAAGGTCGAAATATTTGACTTCGTCTAGCTAAATATTGACAGTCGTGTTAGGAGACTCGTCGGTGGCTAAATAGTTTTAAGATCGACGTAAGGTTTCGTGTTTGTCGGTCATCTATTGGATATATTTTGGAGTGTGCTACAGAATATTCATCCCAGTTTTTTGAGAGAGGTAGAGCGTAGCGTTTATTCGATCAAAGAGCAGCTCGACTGGGGAAGTACCTCCACCTTACAGAATACCGCAGCCAAATAACTTCATGTTGTGTAAAGTTGTGTTCCTGCGCGTGAGTAAGGTCGCCAGAGCTCATAGGGGAGGAGGGAAAGGTCGGTAACGCGTGAGCGATGCTTCTTGTGTTGCAAGCGTCCATATGGCTACGGTAACCGCTTAGCATCAGGTGGGCCGTATGCCTGTTTACCGACAAAGTAGTATAAAAAAAAAAGAGTGTGCTACAGTATATTCATCCCAGTTTCTCCATCGAACCACAAGACGCCGGGAGAAGTTCCACCCACACATTGTCGACATCCCGCTATACGGACAGACACAACGCTTCGCCACTCGCCTTGTCATTCCTTATGCGAACAGCAAAAGTTTGGAAATCTCTTCCGGGGTCCGTGTATCCCGACACCTATAACCCAGATGTATTCAAGGCCAGAGTGAATAGGCTTTTTCTGGGTAAGCGTGCTACATCCTCGGCCTCGTCATAGCTTCTCTAAGGTCAGTCGAAGGCAAAACGCAAGCCTATACAACATAAAAAATGGCAAAGTGCGAGTTGGACTTGCACACGAAGAGTAAAGATGTTTCTTGGGGACCCCATTTTATTTCATTTTTGTAATTAGTTGTTATAGCGGCGATACAAATACACATTCTGTGAAAATTTCAATTGCCTACCTATAACGGTTAATGAAATACAGCCCACTGACTGACAGACAGACGGACGGACAGCGGAGGCTAAGTAATAGAGTCCCGAAGGCACCCTTTGGGCACAGAATCCTAAAAAAAATTTGTCATTACAAAAGTCGTACAACATATTTTTGACCTTTTGATAGTTTAGATGAGATTGATAAGTTTTCATCATCCTCATTCGAGATGACACGGATTCTACCAATACCACATGTACTGGCTGGCAGATGGGATCGCGTCATACTAACTAGGTTCATAATGAAAATAATAGAATTCCGGGAACTACAATGCGAGTCTATTGATTAATTAACTCTCGACCTCTGGTATTACCGAGAGAGCTTCAAGGCTGGTAAATAGGCATTTTCTGGGTAAGCCTACTTCGTCATCCCTCCTTTTGTTATGGCCAACGTGAAGGTAGGAAGGTATTCTTGGGCAAAGGGCCAAAACAAGCCAGGTCCTGTAGCACCGAGTAAGGAATTGTGATCTTAAGATACCTTAATAATAGTTTACGACTGAATGTTAAGTTAATCCATTTTTATGAACGTATGGTTTTAATCATTGATTTTTACTATGGTATATTTTCTACGACGTCTTTACCTAAAATATTTTATCCCATAATGTTACTTTTTACTTTTGAAGCGCATGTGTTTTAGTTTAATTAGCCGTTCTTAATTAATCAAAAAAGACTGTATCCGGATGGGTTCCTTGATTTTTAAGGCACGTAAAGCCGTTGCTCCCACTTAATCTCTATCACTTATAGGCTATCACTTAATTGTGATAGTCATTAAGCTAGCTGGAGGCCGCCTAGGTGGCTTGAAAACTCCAACAGTAGGTTGACCACTAGCCTACCTCCACCGATTCAGTGGGCACGCGTGGTGGAGCAAAGACTACAGTATATACTTTGTGGTGGAGTATCTGCCCATTCCCTTTCACCTTCATTTAAGAAAGGAAGCAGGTGATATGTTTTGGTTTGGTGCAAACGGCTGTAGTGGTCTAGAAAAATTGTCTTGCAGAGTTTCATGTTGATGTCTACCGGTGTTAGAGATTCGACACTAAGACTTATAACTTTATAGTTTAATTTAGCTAATTACTATCCAATTGCTGTACCTTCCCATCATGCAGTTAAGAGTTCTGTTTCCCGTGTGAAAAGAATTGACGTAAGTAAACACATACCCCCTTATTCATAATCGCTTTTTAAGTAAATCAGTGTAATAGTGTCCTCCGTCTCACTCTTTCGACCACCAAATGTGACGTGTCAGATAAAGTCTTCAGAATTTTAGCTAATACAACGTTTGATAACTTTACTATGAATAAGGGGGTTACTATCTATGTACGTAGTATATTATCGTTATGGGGTTAACGTTTAGTTGGTTTTACGGATGGAATTATGATCCGTACAGTAACACAGACTTTACCTAAATCAGGCACCAGTCTCTGTGTTATCCTAAGTAATATTATAAATGCGAAAGTGAGTTTGTTTGTTTATTTGTTTGTTTGTTTGTTACGCCTTCACGCCTCAACTACTCAACGGATCATCATGATATTTGGCATGCAGATAGCCTATGGTATGGAAAAGGACATAGGCTACTTTTTTCCCGGGAACGCGGGTGAAACCGCGGGGGACAGCTAGTCTGCAATAACTATGACTCTGTACACACGGCTACAGATCAAGCTATACATTACCAGTATAAGCTGATCTCGCATTGTATAGGATTTCACTACAATGGGAGGTCAGCTTATACTAGAAATGTATAGCTTGATCTGTAGCCGTGTGTACCATGTGTTGATGAGAAAATTAATAAAGTACTTATTATTATATTATCCTTATCCTTACTTTAATATTATAAATGCGAAAGTGAGTTTGTTTGTTTGTTTGTTACACCTTCACGCCTCAACTACTCAACGGATCATCATGAAATTTTGCATGCAGATAGCCTATGGTATGGAGAAGGACATAGGCTACTTTTTATCCCGGAAACGCGGGACAAACCTAGGGGGATAGCTAATTCTACTATAATAGGAATTGGTACAGCGCCTCTTGCGGAAACTTGTGGTACTAATTTCACCCATAGAAAACAGAACTGTAACGACTACAGTAGTAGCTCTAAATTCTTTACACCCAGCATGTGATGGTGCTTGACAAATCAACAATGCTTTTTTTGTCTGTATTCTCGTGACTGAGTTACTAATTACTGAGAAAAAATACAAACTAGTTTTGTAGCACAACCTCTTGTAGTTGCATAGACAACACCACTAATAAACACATTAATATTAAAATATCGATCAGTGGGGCTACCGCGTAATTCAATCATAATGAACATCATTAAACTTGGCTTCATTGAAATCCCAGTATCCGGAGTTTTATAAAATGTAGAAGCAAGTCAACGGACGAGTCAATAGATGGCTTTTATTAACTCATTTGTTATTCACGTGTATAAATATACCTAATATAATTGTAGATTTACCCTCCTTCGCGTCGCGCAGTCGGGTAAAAAGGAAGACCATTTTAATGAATTTCATTAAGGTTGACTTACGTGATAACCCCGCTGAATTAGGACCAACATACAGGAAGACACCATGTAAAAAGGTTTTTTTTTTATAAATATTTTTATATTTGATATGCATTTAGAAAAAAGCTGTTATTTGACATTAGAAACAGACACTTCAATTTTATTTATTTTTTAATTACGTAAACCCAATCTCAGGACAAATAGACATGCACTTTAAAGGTGGGAATAGAATCTACGACCTGTGGCGTAAGTGACAGAATTACGAACCACGGCAACTATCCCAAAAAAAACATAACCCTCCTTCCGGGTCAGTCGGGTAAAATAAAATGGAAATAATGGGCAAATGTATGTACTTACTTAATAATAATAAAATCAATACAAATTAATATCTTACCTCAAAACAATCCAATAAACGAAAAACAACACAAAAATCACATCACAAAAAAACCCACAAATCTTAATAACACGTTTCTGGCAACTATTATTATAGAACCTTATTTATGCCAAAACAAAATTTGAATTTGGAATGTATTTATAAAAAATGGCGGATACGATTGACGACAATAATAACACGGTATCGTACGCGAGTACGTCGGTCGGCGGGTGTAGTGAAACTGTTGTACGTGCAGACGTGCAGAGAGTAGCGAGTGATTCATTCACGAACACCGGGTTTGATAGTGCGAGGGACGAGCGAGCAGCGGGATGCAAAGGGGTGCTGGCTTTCCCCAATATATCTAGGGGGTTGTGAACAGGTACTATTTGTGGTAGCTGGTCTGCTTAAGTTTGCTATTTACTTTTTAAAATATTCAGCCAGTCTAATTTTTAGTTACCCGGGGCACGCAATTGTTGTAAGTGCGATTAGAATGTAAATATTATCTATTAAATCTAAGCTTGTTTCGAAAAGAGTAATTGCCGAGTTTATTGCCGGCTCTTCTCAGCAAATGTAACTTTCCGAACCGGTATTAGAGTAAGACCGACTTAGTCGTAGAATTTGAATTTAACATGTTGGTAAACCCTAACGTAGTGCAAGCTTACGATATATATGAATATGAAGAACTCGTGTGCATAATTTCAAGTATTTAGGACAGCTAAAATCAGACTTTCATGCAAACGATCGACCTTGCTAGACCAAAATTAATGGAAAGTTTGAAATTATTTTTGTAATTATAGAGTCGGTCGCAGTAAAAGTTGTTCGTATTGATGAGTACTTCTTACCCTTGAAGATACTACATTAAGTAACGTAGTAAAATTCTTAGCAGAATTTTAAAGGAAAATTATTCAACGTAATATCGCTAAGCGCCTGTAACTTATAAAAAGATTTATTACCAATATTAAAATGATCGATGTAATGTACATAACAATATGGCATTGGCCCCTTGTTTTCTAAATGACGTAAAACATTTTGAGCTATTTAATTATCAATTGTTTTTTCACAGAATGATATATATCTTTATTTCTAATGAATTAAGGTAAGACTAAAGACTAATCGCACTTGCGACTGAAAAAATTACGCTATGCCCGTCACAATCTCAAAAGAGCTCGTTTCAACCATATTGGCCGTATTGGCTCCAAACTTGCCACTTACCCTAGAGGTAGTAAGGCTTTTTGGTCCCTGGCCAAATCGGTTGAAGCGAATTTTTGCCGCTCGTCACTACCTCCACTGACCAAGCCCGACGGATCTCTGGCCCACAGTGCAAAGGACAAAGCGGATCTATTCGCAAACCTTTTCGCTAGCAACTCTTTCCTAGATACCACCAGCCAACCTCCACCTTGTCTTCCTCACTGCGGCTCCGCAATGTCGGATATCCGCATTCACCAAAAAGAGGTTCTCAAAGTGCTGCGTGGACTAGATGTGAGTAAGGCCAGTGGTCCCGACGAGATTCCGGCGGTAGTATTAAAGTCCTGTGCCCCTGAGTTGTCTCCTATTCTCACGCGTCTATTCAGACTCTCTCTGAAAACAAGACGTGTACCTAAGTCCTGGAAGCTTGCAAACGTCCAACCTATACCCAAAAAGGGTAGCCGTACAGACCCGTCGAACTATAGACCTATCGCAATCACCTCCATTCTCTGCAAGATTATGGAGCGTGTATTGAACGCCCAACTTCTTGGCTACCTGGAAAACAATGATCTCCTGAGTGATCGCCAATTCGGCTTTCGTCCTGATCGATCTACAGGAGATCTCCTAGTGCTAGCCACCCACCTCTGGGGCGAGGCCATTGAGAAACATGGTGAAGCGCTAGCCGTTTCACTGGACATCTCGAAGGCTTTCGACAGGGTCTGGCATGGTAGTCTGCTCAGCAAGCTTCCCTCATACGGACTGCCCTCTAGTTTCTGCGCCTGGATCTCTGATTTCCTGAGTGGACGGTCTATTCGAGTGGTCATCGATGGGTGCTCGTCTGAACTAAAGGCGATCAACGCTGGTGTCCCTCAGGGATCTGTTCTCTCTGCTACGCTGTTTTTGCTGCATATTAATGACTTGCTGAGACCCGGAATCTATGGGTACGCAGATGACAGCACCGTCACAGAGAGTTATGTATCCGATCCGCGGGCTAGTAGGGCCACAACAGAGTCTCTCAGAGAGGGTATGGTTACGAGGTTGAACTCGGCTCTGCAAATTGTATCCGAGTGGGGTACCGCCAATAGGGTCGAGTTCAATGCCTCTAAAACACAGGCCTGTCTCTTTTCTGCAAAGAGGAGTCTCTTTAACCTGACTCCCGCATTTCGTGATGTATCTGTACCGTTATCCAAACACCTAGACCTTTTGGGTCTCAATTTATCCTCTGACCTTAATTTCGGACGGTCCATCGAGGCCAAGGCCAAGACTGTTGCCAAAAAACTTGGAATCCTGAACAAGGTGAGACGGTACTTCACAAAGGAACAGCTTCTAAATTTATACAAAGCTCAAGTTCGACCTTGCATGGAGTACTGTTCTCATCTGTGGGATGGCTCAGCCAAATATCAACTGGCAACTTTGGACTCGTTAGATAGGCGCGCTCGAAGGATAATTGACGATAGCGACCTAACGAGCAAGAAACTGCAAAACCTGGATCATCGGCGTCAGGTTGCAAGTTTGACGGTATTTTACAGATTGTTCCACGGAGAATGCGATAAAGAACTCCATAATCTTGTCCCTCCATCCCCGTTCTTCTATCGGACCACTAGGCGTCGGGGGGGTCTCCATCGCTTCGTCGTCGATATTCCATCTTGCCGTACCAAGCGTTTCGCTTCCTCTTACCTTATACGCACGGCCAAGTTGTGGAATGCTCTCCCGGACAACTTGTTTCCAGACACTTATAACATGGGTTTATTCAAGGCCAGAGTGAACAGGCATTTTATGGGTACGCGCGGTCCACCCTAGACTACATCTTCGCTTACCATCAGGCGGGATTGCGGTCAAGCGCAAACCTATATAATATAAAAAAAAAAAAAAAAAAAAAAAAAAATCTAAGAAAGAGGGTGTCTCTTTTTGTTGCCCTATGTGTGTCTCTTTTTGACACACGTATCTATGTGCTGTGAAAACGGGACAACTTTAAGTAACGATAGGGCAGCCACAGGTAAAAGATCGTCTAGCAAACAATAAACTCCAAAAAAACTTTCGTGGGGCTTTTCCGTTGGGGAATTCCATCACATCTTCAAAATTCCATGAACAGATCATGATAAGATGGGACCACCTGGAGAACTAACGTAAAAAATAGAATATAATTCAGTTGAAATGCAGTTTCCGGAATTCTATATTTTTTTCATAATGTATGTATGTGTAGCTATAGGTTGCGCGTCCGGGTTAATAGTATCCGAATTTTAAAATATCCAAATTCAAACATCATATAACAAGGAACATAAATAAATAAATAAATATTTACATCTTTGTCATATTGGACATTCCTCACACACGGTCATCTGATCTCAAACTAAGCAGCGCTTGTACTATGGAAACCAGATAACTGATATAATACATATACTACTTTTTGTTTGTAAATAGGTACATACTTAATATACATAATTACACCCAGACTCAGGACATCATCATCATCCTATAATGTCCCACTGCTGAGCACAGGCCTCCTTTCACAAATCAGGGTGAAAGGGAAGGGGCAGATACTCCACCACGCGTGCCCACTGCGGATCGGTGGAGGTAGGCTAGTGGTCAACCTACTGTTGGAATTTTTCAAGCCGCCTAGGAGGCATCCAACTAGCTTAACGACTATCACAATTAAGTGATAACCGGGACCAACGGCTTTACGTGCCTTCCGAAGCACGGAAACGCTCGATTTGAAATACCACTAGGCGGTCACCCATCCAGGTACCGACCAAGACAGACGTAGCTTAACTTTGCCGATCGATTAAGAACGGCTAATCATGCTACACCACGAGCGCTTCAGGACATACAGACATAGAACCTCCGTTAGCGGGATATAAACAGATCTTATTTTAAATCTTAGCGATAGACATGTTAAACTATTCGCTGACTCATTGAGTAACTTCCTAAAAAAATATTCTCAGTATCATGCATCCAAATTTTACATCTTTATAATACTAGCAGTCCCCCGCGGTTTTACCCGCATTCCCCGAATAAAATTAAGCTATAATACTCGATGATAATGTAGCTTCTTATTAGTGAAAGAACTTTTCGAATCCGATCGGTAGTTCCATAAATTAGCGTGTTTTAGCAATCAAACAAAAAGCTATTCAGCTTTATTATATTAGTATAGATTAGTGTAGATTGGATAAAATGGACCCAATGCTAGAACACTAAAGCACATTCCATATTCTCATTCCATAAGAATAACTCTTTATCAACAAGCCGGCATGGCGGGTCGACCGCAATGACGACATCACAGCTAATCTATAAGTGGCAGCGATATTGCGAAATACGATAAAGTTTAACACGCCTAGCCAAATTGTAGTCAGAATTTTTTATACTACTAAGATAGTAAGCATGCGGCCCGTCTGATGGTAATCGGTAACCGTAGCCTATAGACAGATGCTTGCAACACCATCTTCAAAGTCACAGGACAACATTGTGTTCTACACTACTGGTCCCCGCATATTGGCAGCACAGCGCTTCCTCATGGAGCTCTGACGACCTTACTCAAAATCAAAAAGTCATTTATTCAGTTTAGGCCCTGGTAAGGCACTTATGAACATTAAATTGGTACTTTGGTAGGTATATACAGTTGAATTTACTCACCGCAGGAACACAACACCACATCAAAGTAGTGACATTTGCCTGCGTGCGATCTTTTCTAAGTACTTCCCCAGTCGGGCTGTACCGAATTTTAAACGGGATAACCCGTTATACCCTACCTCTGTTAAATCTAAATCATTATCAAATATCGTCAAATCTCTGATGTATGAACGAAATCTGTCTTTCATACATCAGAGAATTGACGATACAACTGACTGTAGATATAATATTAATAAGGCAGATTATGCAATATGACTGCGACACTATGGCTTTTAAAGGAAATAATAATTATATTAAACGAGATACGGTATTCAATAAGTCTCTCAATTTAGTTTTTTTTAGTGACCGCCAGTTTTTGGCTTATTTATTGGATTTATATAATACAGTTCTTATCCGCGTTCCCGGATCTATTTCTCGGGATATTAATTGTCCTATGTTATACCAGGTTATGATCTACGTGCATGCCAAAAATCACGATCGGTTGAGCCATTGAGGCGAAGTAACAAACAAACAAACTCTGTTTAGCGTTTATTAATGTTAGTAGGATACCTATACGTTATCTAATTTACCTATTATTCTAATAGGAGGTATTTATGGTTACCAAAAATGTTTTTTTTTATACAACTTAGTTCGTTAACAAGCATACGGCCCACCTGATGGTAAGCGGTTATCGTAGCCATATGGACGCTTGCAACACAAGAAGCATCGCTCACGCGTTACCGACCTTTCCCCCTCCCCTATGAGTTTTGGCGACCTTACTCACGCGCAGGAACACAACTTTACACAACATAAAGTTATTTGGCTGCAGTATTCTGTAAGGTGGAGGTACTTCCCCAGTCGAGCTGCTCTTTGAGCGACGTAACGCTATGCTCTAGCTCTCTCAAAATTTCAATTGTTTTTTTTTTATTAGTTGTTGTGTAAAAGCTATATTTGTACGGAACCCTGATAACGATACAAAAATACACAATAATTATTTTTGTCCCATATACTTATACTTTAATTAAACCACCTTATCCGCTCTCAATGCATAATATGGCAACCCATACAAATTGATCAAGCGATTTTGTAATCTATCACTGTACAAATAAGGTCCAAGGTGAGGTTGCATGTCTCATGGGACAAGGTGTTGGTAACAGACAATATTAATGAGTGCATTTAAGTTATTGCTGGATGGAATTGTATTGACAGGTGTATAAGGCTGTTTGAGTACGATGCTTTTGCCGCAACCTTTTAAAATATTTTTTTTACTACAGATCGCAGGCAAATTAAATCCTAGAAACTGGCTCTTAAGGAAGTAAGTGGCTGTATAAAAAGAATAAACAAGTTACTTGTGACAATAGATGGCATGACGAAAGATTTTGAATAACTTTGTTGTATATATGAGTCTGGTAAAGATTCCACTTATTGCGCCGCAGGTCGTGGGTTCGATTCCTGCATAGGACATGCATTTGTGTGCATGAACATGTCTGTATGCCCTGAGTCTGGGTGTAATTATGTATATTAAGTATGTATTTACAAACAAAAAGTAGTATATGTATTATATCAGTTATCTGGTTTCCATAGTACAAGCTCTGCTTAGTTTGGGATCAGATGACCGTGTGTGAGGAATGCCCCAGGATATTTATTTATTTATTTAAACGTACGAGGGAAACAGACAATTACTTTTATGTCGGTTAAAAAGTTTTTACGCACTTTTTTTTTGTTTTTTCTACGGATAACGAATGTATCTTAAGATATTTAAACTGCTATGTAGTTACATATTCTTAATAGCATGAATAATCGTCAACAATGTACAATTATAACAATTAATTTTAACACAAACGGAAAAATTTTAATTAGCGCCGGAGTTTATAAAATTAAAACATTCACATTAAATTATTCTGTAGTTTTTCGCGCCGTATTACCAATATCAAAATTAACAAAATATACCTTAGACCTTCGCAGGCAGCGAAGGGTCCATTTGAATAAAATACTTATGAAAATTCTGACTCTAATACCGGTTCGGAAAGTTGCATTTGCTGAGCTGAGAAGGACCACCAATAAACTGAGCAATTACTCTTTACAAAACATTTCTAGTATAACAACTTCTTCTAAACATCATTTGCGTTTTAAAATTGGAGCAACTACTCGCGCCGTCCGCGGACAGCCTATCAAGTATTGATACATCGTTTTGATCGCCAAGGGCGTTGAGTCAATCATTTCTAAAGCCTAACGCAACATTGCCGATACGGTGTCGACGACCTAGACCACTGTTTGTACTAGGAGTATAGTAAGTATAGTTTTGTAACCAGGAAATCCCTAAAATAATTCACAGTTCAATGACATACTTCGAATGCTGTAATAAAGGTCTTCCACAACAAAAAAAAAAGCCTTGCTGAGTTTCTTGCCGGAGTCTTTTCAGTTTAAGTGTATTTTCGAACCGGTGGTAAATTCAACTGTATGTACCAATTTAACGTTCATAAGTGCCTTACCAGGGCCTAAATTGATTAAATGTTATTTTTTCTTTTTTAATGGTAAGTATATTTTGGTCGTGTTCTGATTTCAGGCTATTATTTTGTATTTTTTTTATGTCAGCAATTGTACAATGTAAGTAGTCACCGCAGCCTACGAAAATTATCACCTAAAAATAAATAAGTAGATAGCAATTTTGTACCAGGAGAATTAATTTGTTGGCAACCCCGAAGGAGACGGCGAAGCAAAAAGGAGGGTCAAAACAAAACGGAAATAATTCCCGGTGTTCATTCAATTATGAGATATATTTTTATTAATTCACGTTTAATAAAGGTTACAAGGCTCTTCACTTGTTTCGTGCTTTCTGTTTTCGTAGTTAGCATTATTAGGGTTCCTGAACGAAAAGGTATAAAGAACCCTTTATTGTACCACTCGGTCCGTCTATCTGTCTGTAACAGCGGTATATTTTACTATTGATTTGAAATTCGTAGTTTATTGCTTAGCTTTAGGTTCCTGCGCGCCGGAGCTCATAGGGGAGGGGGGAAAGGTCGGTAACGTGTGAGTGATGCCTCGTGTGTTGCAAGCGTCCATATGGCTACGGTAACCGCTTATCATCAGGCGGGCCGTATGCTTGTTTACCGACTTAGTCGTATAAAAAAAACATAGAAATTCTTTATCCCGGGAAAACAATAGCGTAGCTTCGGAAACGCGAGTGAAACCGCGGGCGGGCACTAGTACATATACACGTTTTTAAAATGACATAATATTTATTGTCTCTATTTGGCACATACATCGGACCTTTGACCATCGGTATAACTTTTAAAATCAACACAGTTTTAATTTATATGCATCTTTTTCAACAAAAGTCCATTTGGCAGAACATTCGTTCGACTTCCCGGCCATTACAACGGGGAAACGGTGCGTTAAATAAAGAACCAAAGACAAGGTGAGAGGCTGTATGAAGACTGACCTCGGTCAGGACTTTAAAAAAAAGTTCAGTGTCATTACCACAAGTTAATAAAATATGATGCACTTTGTTGTCAATCTGGCTTACAAAGAAAACGGTGGTGATTCCGTTGTTTACAAACTATAATAAATCCCCTTTATTACGCCAGATGATCAGCAATACCAAGGTTTTAAATATAACCGTCACCTGTGCCGTCACTTTCGTAGGTATACTATCTCTTTCTGACAAAGAACATAAGAAAGGGAAGAAATGATTTTAAGGCGATGATAGCTCAGTGGTAGTGTCGTCGGATACCGAGACGAGAGTCCCGGGTTCGAATACTACAATATGCTTGAGCTTTCGGTGAAGGAAAACATCGTGAGGAAACCATAGCACGGTGGTAGGGTACTTTGTAGTACCCGTCTGGCTGGCTACCACCCTCAAGTTGAAAATCTGTCGCCAAGCACCTATCGGTGTGTTCCGATAGCTGCACTTGAGAGCCAGTTCCTTCTAGGCTTTGTGTGCTTACCACCTTAGACCACATCATCACTTACCATGGTGAGATTGTGGTCAAACACAGGCCTATACACAGTAAAAAAAAAATGGGAAACTTAACTTTGGGCGGTGTGGTAACTTCAGTAGCTTAGACCTTCGTTGGTGTCCCACTAGGACCTAGACTGAACAAGCTGTTTAAACTGAATTTAAAACGATAATCTATTTAAATATACCATACCTTTTTTTATGAACCGAAAATCCACATTTAAAAACATGTTTAAAATTACTTTACAGAACCCTATTAACACCTGTGCAGACACGCCCTTACCAGATTTCAATGCCTTCACAAAAAGGTCACAGAAGCGATATAGCAATAGTAATTATTACTATACAAGTCGTAACGACTGGAAAAAAATACCTTCAAGACATAAAACTGTTTAATAATTTATATTATACACCTTAACTGTAAGCAAGAAACCAATTAACCGTAGTAACTGATAGATAAATACTAAGTTAAAACTCATTTAAAACTGATCGCTGTATATGGACTGGCTCTAAAAGTAAGTCAATGGCTGCAATGATATTATAAGTAGAAAGGTACTCGTAGATAACACATATTACAGAACAAAAGGCAGATAGAGCGTGCGGAACACGAGAGTGAGGCCAAAAAAGCAAGTACAAATTGACACATACCTTATATTCACTTTTGAATTCGTATTTGCTATCAGAGTTTATCAAAAAGAAAGTGTTTTTCGTTAAACAAAGTAAATACAAATTCAAAACCGAATACCAGCCGGGCTATTGCGTATCGTTGGTGGTAATCGCAACGAACACCATTAGTTTTATTATTCCATCCATAGACGAGCACGCGGTATGACGCCACGATGACCATTCGTGAGCCCTGATCGGATGAAATTCATTAATGGTGTTCGTTACGTTTTTTTTTTTTTTTTTTTTATACGACTAAGTCGGTAAACAAGCAATCGGCCCGCCTGATGGTAAGCGGTTACCGTAGCCATATGGACGCTTGCAACACACGAAGCATCGCTCACGCGTTACCGACCTTTCCCCCTCCCCTATGAGCTCTGGCGACCTTAATCACGCGCAGGAACACAACTTTACACAACATAAAGTTATTTGGCTGCGGTCTTCTGTAAGGTGGAGGTACTTCCCCAGTCGAGCTGCTCTTTGAGCGAATACACGCTATGCTCTACCTCTCTTAAAAACCACCAAAATTACCACCAAAGTTACGCGGTAGAGCCCCGGGTATGTGTTTTTCAATTTGTATTTAGGTACTTTTTTGGCCTCACTCCCGTGTTCCTCGCGCTCCATCTGCCTTATTCTATAATCTGAGGTAGATAGGTTACTTACACAAGATTTGAAATTCATAAATGGCACACTGTCATACATGTCTTGTCGTTGACGCTCTGACGCGACTCATAGCTAAAGTGAGCTAACTAGCACAGTTTTAACGTGCCACTCGCGGAGCTCTTATAACCTATCTACCAATTATAAAATCATTAGATGGTGTTAGTGACGTGGTGACGTCTAATGACGAACGTCGAGATGGTGGGGTACCTATACAACCTGACTGGCTACCACTACTGACACAGCTGAACTTGAGAGTTTGAGAGCCAGTTCGTTCTAGGCTTTTTGCATGTGCTTACAGTTAAAACCTATGTTTTATATACTGCTTACTCAAAGCACTGGCCTGTTTTCGATAAAATTTATATTTAAATTATTGTTCTTAATCTACTATTGTTTTTACACACACATTGTCATTTGTAACTTCAATGCTAAACAAAGCACGTCTTTCCAGGTCTTCTTCTTCTTCTTTGAATCACCTCCAGTTACTCTGCCTGGGAGCCTCAAACTCCCAGACTCACCACCTTCGGTCACATCATCACTTACCATGGTGAGATTCGTGAGTTTGAGCCTGAGTTTCTTGCCTGTTCTTCTCAGTTGAAGGCCGACTTACGAACTGGCGGTAACTTCAGTAGCTTTGACCTTCATAGGTGCCCTTCTAGGGCCTAAATTGAATAAATGGCTTTGACTTTGACGTGGGGTGAATTGTGGTGGTCCACTACACATGGACGCAGTAAAAAAAAAGATTACTGCCAAATTATGCATTTCGATTCTCGCTATTTCATCTGCACGCGAAGGTAGCAAGGAGTTCGTGATTCCATTATTATGGGTTCCGATTTCGACCGAAAATTACCAGTACATTATTATGGTGTCTTGACCTCAATGTAGGTATGTTATGCCGCGCCTATATTCAGCACGCAATTTTACACGTAAATTTACGTTTATTGCACCGTTTTTAGTATCTTAATGCAACTTATTAAGCACTAGTGCTTTTTACTTTACATTACCGCACAGTTTTATGATAGGTATAATCCCGATTATGATAAGTTTGAACCTCACTGCAAGTGATATGTGTATAGACCAAGCATTCTTAATTTAAACGGGTAAAATAGTTTGACAGCTCGCCGCTGCCAAAAAAAAACTTGCGTTCTCTTTATGTGGTTTATTATTATCAAAAAATCTACTTAAAAAAATACAAGTTTTTTCCTCACTAGTGTGTTGAAAAATGTCGTATTATGACACGCGTGTGCGTGTGCATTGATTATTACACTCTCGGCTACCTTATCTTAATAATACCGACTCGAGTGTTCATAACAAAATTTGCACACATGTATCATAATGTACTATTAAAAACGAATGAATGTTTTTTTATTAGAAAAATCAATTAATATAATTTTGGTGAAAAATACTACCACATTTTGATAGGCACCCCGGCAAAAAATGCATTCCCCCATTCACAATTATATAATAAAAAAATAATCCCGATCAAAAACTCTATGAACAGTAATCTTGCAGCCGGATCTCGTACTACCTATAAGGTTTTTTTTTTAAATTGGCTAAGATATGACAATGATTGTTGAAGATGTCTGAATAAATCATGCCGCGCAGATAAAACTACTCTGCTACCCGTTAAAAGCCAGGCGAGTCGCTAGTTAAAAATATACAAAGGCAGAATAAAAAGCATAACTTATCCATTTTCCATATCCACGCGCAGTTGTGACAAATTGAACAATCAACGTATCATGTGACAGATGACGGATGGCTTGATGACTCGATGTCATGCTGACAATCGTGAACACACTGGGGACATGTGATGTAAAATGTACATCATTATGTATAGACGTTAGCGTATAATTTGATTGATTAGTTTTAATTGTTATTTTATGATGCTGTAATTAATTCTATATTGTTCGGATATCTGTAAGAATTTGATCATGTTATGTGATGTTTTGACCAAAGTTTAGAACAACCAGAACAACCTAGATGGGAATCGGCTCTCGAGTACAGACGTAGAGAGCATCCTGCTGCACTTGAGAGCTTGTTTCCTTTCAGAACGTTATTTTTAAGTCATGTTCACTGCGGCGTCGTGTGACGGGTCGCTCACTTCCCTCAAATATGGCGAGGAGGGCGATGGCTGCCACACGCGTCATACTTGTGAACAGGTGCTGCTTGTGGGGGCTGGTCTGCTTAAGTTTGCCATTTATTTACTTATTAAATATAGATTCAGTCTACTTTGTAGTTTTGCCG
This sequence comes from Achlya flavicornis, assembly GCA_947623365.1. NCBI lineage: Eukaryota > Metazoa > Arthropoda > Insecta > Lepidoptera > Drepanidae > Achlya > Achlya flavicornis. The sequence goes on from OX392491.1 coordinate 10,560,505, forward strand.
CCGCGTCGGGGCACGCAATTGTTGTCAGTGCGATTGGAATGTAAATATTATGTAATGAATCTAAGCTTGTTTTGAAAAGAGTAATTGCTGAGTTTATTGCCGGCTCTTCTCAGCAAATGCAACCTTCCGAGAGTATTAGAGTCAGACTTTTCATAAGTGCCTCTGAAGGTCTATTTGAATAAATGATTTTGAATTTAGAACTTGTGCTAACTACCATGGACCATTCTTCAAAATTTGCTATACTACCTAGGTAGCAAACAAGCATACGGCCTGCCTGATAGTAAGTAGTTGCCGGTAGCCTAGACGCGTGGAATACTAGGGATATGCCTCGTGCGTTTTGCTGACCCAGCAAAATTTCTTCATACTTTTGAAGAGCTTATTGTAGACTTAGTTGAAAAGTTTCTCACGTTCAAAATCAAAATCAAAAAGGTTTTTATTCAATTTAGACCCTGGTAAGGCACTTATGAACGTTAAATTGGTACATACAGTTGAATTTACCACCGGTTCGAAATACACTTAAACTGAGAAGATTCCGGCAAGAAACTCAGCAAGGCTTTTTTTGTTTTTTAGTCGTGGAAGATCTTTTCATATTACAGCTTTTTTCCAAATACACCAAATATACCATATAATTATTATGTTTATTCATACAATTGTCACTTAGCCAGATGCAAGTGCAGAGAGAAGCTACTACAACCATAATATATTCTTGTCTTCTACGTCTTTCGTTCGTAAGTACATTTTTACAAGTTCGTAAGTACAGTGCGCCTACAGCCCTGGCAAATCTACGGAAACGGCATTGCACTATGTTGCGAGTCGAGCCGAGGCTGCGCTAGAGGGACAAGAGATCTGCGTCGGGGCGTTCCTCGACATAGAGGGAGCCTTCGACAAGACAACATTTGAGTCCATACGCATTGCTGCAAAGGAACATGGCATCAATGATACCACGTGCAACTGGATTGACTATATGCTGAGAAGCAGGACAGTCAGATCGGAACTGATGGGAGACAGACTTAGTGCAAAAACAACAAGAGGTTGTCCGCAAGGCGGAGTGCTGTCACCATTATTGTGGTGCTTGGTAGTAGACTCGCTACTCACCAAACTCAATAACGGACCATTCTACACAGTAGGCTATGCAGATGATATAGCTATAATGGTTAATGGTAAATTCCCGAACATAGTCTCTGGATTATTACAACAGGCATTGAGGATGACAGAGCAATGGTGTACAAAGAACCACCTCTCTATCAACCCAAGCAAAGCGGTCATTATTCCATTCACGAGGAAGAGACAACTAGGTAACCTAGGAGAGCCCTCCCTCAATGGAATAAAGCTGCCCTGGTCCACTGAAGTTAAATATTTGGGTGTAACGCTTGATAAAGAACTCAGGTGGAAAACTCACGTGGAAAATATTACGACAAAGGCCCTACGAGTGTTCGGCATGTGTCGTTCCACCTACGGTAAAACTTGGGGGCTAAAGCCCAAAGTTTTACGATGGCTGTACCGGACAATGATAATACCTATTATCACATACGGCAGCATAGTGTGGTGGCCAAGAACAAAGCTTGCCTCGTGCAAAGCGCCACTCACTAGGTTACAAAGAACAGTGTGTCTTGGAATCACGGGTGCTTTCAGGACAACACCCACGGCAGCGATTGAGAGATACCTAAATATCCCTCCTCTGCATATGATGGTCGAATTGGAGGCAAGGAAGGCATTACATCGTCTTGCTGTTGCTGGACTATGGGATGCCTCCAAGCCAAAGACAAACCATACAAGGTTCGATGAAAATGAAGGCCTGGATCGGGTAACAAGCATGATATCCGACAAAATGCAAACTATGTTTGTGTTTGAAAGGTCTTTCAAGGTCCAAATCCCTACAATAGAGGACTGGACGAAGGGACTCGATCCACCAGAACAAGAAAGTCTGGTTTGGTACACTGATGGATCCAAAATGGAATCAGGTACAGGAGCGGGAATATACGCAAAAGGTTACAAATGTAGCAAAAGCTTAGGGAAGATGGCAACTGTATTTCAAGCAGAAACATACGCCATAATAACCTGTGCTCAGGATAATATAGATAGAGGAACCAGAGGTAAATCCATATATATTCTTAGTGACAGTCAGGCTGCAATCAAAGCCATGGCATCCTACAAAGTGGACTCCGGACTTGTTCTGGATGCTGTCCAAACCCTAAACAGGATTGGGAAGCATAACAGAGTAAGACTGATGTGGGTCCCTGGGCACAAAGGAATCCATGGTAACGAAGTGGCAGATGAACTGGCAAGAGAGGGCTCAGCAAATGATTTTGTGGGTCCAGAACCATGTGTAGGCATTTCGACGTGTGTCGTAAAAGCCACATTTAGGGAGTTTGCTGATCGCAGACAACAAACACATTGGCTGTCTAACACCGGTCTACAACACTCCAAGAAGTTTCTAGGCTCTACGTTCAAAGCCCGGGAATATATTTGGAATATGAGCAGGGGGCAAATCCGCTACCTGCTTGGGGCCTTTACTGGGCACTTTGGAACCAACGACATGCTCATGAAGATGGGTCTGACCGCGACACCCATGTGCAGGTTGTGTGGGGAGCATACGGAACGCATGGAGCACCTTCTGTGCACATGCGATGCACTGGCTGGTAAGCGAATGAGTCTCCTAGGGATCGGATATCCAAAACCAGAAGACTATAGGCTCATATCTCCTAGCCTCGTTGTAAAACTCATGAAAGGAGTTTTCCACGAGACTGGGGAGGAGTAATTTATCTAGGGGACCACAATAGATCCCAATGGGTCGAAGTGTCCGAGTTATTTCTCGGCCCCTGCACAAGATAAGATAAGTACATTTTACTCAATAAAGTGAGAAACTTTACACTTTACTCAGTAAAGTGAGGAATCACCGGAAAGCTAGCAACTGAATATTAAGTGATCGTTGAATCCAAACTGATTGCAATATTTCGTTACTTTTAAAAATTACACGGTTATTAAATTTAATTTGCGAGCAATTTGCTCAGCCGGTAAATAACATTATTCGAAATTCAATTTGAATAATGACTGACTAGTTTAATTGTATAGAAGCCTTGACGGAAAATATTCAAGGATTCTTGACATTTTCGCAGTGTGACCCCAAACCATTTGGGATAAAGGAATCCCAATTTACACCGTGCTGCTAACAGTATAGAGATCGAAATAGCATGACTTGCTTTTCAAAACAAGAGACGCCAACGATCCTTTGATTAACATTTTTATGTTATAAGGAATACGGTTTAGAGACGCTTGCGAAATGTGTGTTTGAATTCGTGTAAACGCGCACTGAAGAAAAACCGTAACGTCAAAAAACGTAGCGAGTAGCGAGTGTCAAAGGTGGTCCTGCTGGTCGTTTTGAAATTTCGCACCGTTCGATTTTCAAATTCCCATACAAAGACTCACACCCGAAACGTTTTTTTTTTATTAAATGGGCTTGCGTTTAGCCACTGACCCGTCCATAAGGGGCGATGACGAAGCACTGTGGCCTTGAAACTTCCTAGATTGTAAGCGTCAGGAAACACAGACGCCGGAAGCAAGTTCCAATCCCTTGCTGTCCGCATTATAATTCAAAATTCAAAATCATTTATTCAAATAGACCTTCGCAGGCACTTATGAAAAGTCTGACTCTAATACTCTAATACCGGTTCGGAAGGTTGCATTTGCTGAGAAGAGCCGGCAATAAACTCAGCAATTACTCTTTTCAAAACAGGCTTAGATTAATTACATATTATTTACATTCTAATCGCACTGAAAACAATTGCGTGCCCCGGCGCGGCGGCAAAATTACAAGGTAGACTGAAAAAATATTTAATAAGTAAATAAATAGATAAAAAGCAAACTTAAGCAGACCAGCCCCCACAAGCAGCACCTGTTATATATTGGAGGGAAGTGAGCGACCCGTTAAATAAGGTTTACTTTTCGAATCTAGGGGTTTTGTGCGTAAAGGGCAAAAAGAGCCCTATTATATTACTGTCACTCTACTGTCTGTCCGTCGTCATCGGTCTCTCTTAGCTCGTAAGCAAATGAGTAACAGACCAGGAACCGAATTTGAAATTATCGTACGTACGTTGCTCGTAAATTGGCTCTTACTTATTGCACCGATTTTAGTATCATAACACATCTTATTACGAACTGGTGCTTTTTACTTTACATTACCGCAATAGTGTTTTATGATATTATACCGATTATGTTAAGTTAGTATCTCACTGTAAGTGATATGTGTGTAGACGAAGCATTCTTAATTCAAACGGGTAAAATAGTTTAACAGCGCATCCCTGTCAAAAAAAAAACTGCCCGCCATATTTGTTAACGTATTCATTGTGTGGTTCGTGGTGTGGTTGATGATTATCAAAAAATTTACTTAAAACAGTACCTATTAAGTCTGTTTTTTCCTCGCAAGTCTGTTCTGTCATAGTAAAAGTTGTTCAGCATGACTAACCCAACATAGGTTCCGAAAATATGCCATCTCGAAATCTCCACCCAGTATTATAGATTTTGTAGAATTTATCTTAATACATAATAATCTCAATTATAATCATCATAAACGTAGTATTAATACCATTAATTCATTCATCCATTAATAGTAGGTACCTAATACCTAATTAACATTGCAATTTATTCTAGAATCAAGTAATAGCGTTTTATCTATGCTCATAACCATAAACTAACCTTTACAATCCCTATAATAAAACTATCCGAATAGACAAGCAATGTACCGAATGATCAGAAAGTGCGCGATCGAGTGAAAGCCAAGCGATGAATGCATTCTTCCGCATCCGATAAACTGCACTATGCAACTAACATCTAGATGTTACACAGTATATTAATAGCTGAGAGCAGTAACGCAAATATGATATAACTGAAATTATGTTACGGGCACAAAATACTATAACACATCTATAGACTAATATAATAAAGCGGAAGAGTTTTTTTGTTTGTTTGTTTACGGGCTAATTTCTGGAACTATAGTTGTCGAGATGTAAGAGGTATAATGGTTGGATATATTAGATATAGGTGCAGCGGAGATGACATACTTTTTGTGTATTTCATCATAAACCTAGTGCTAATGACAACCCATATTTGAAGCTAATGTTCTGGTTTTGTCCATATTAGGTACATTAAGAATTAGTCTATTTATGTATCAAATAAATAGCTTTCGAACATATAAAATACTACCTGTCTGCCGCGGTTTCAGTCGCGTTCCCGTGATATAAAGTAGCCTTTGTCCTTCTTAATACCATAGGCTAACTGCATGCCAAATCTCATGATGATCCGTTGAATAGTTGAGGCGTGAAGGCGTAACAAACAAACAAAATCACGTTCGAATTTATAATATTAGTTAGGATAGTTAGGATGATTGGTTAGTTTTCATATTATAGGGTTGCGGTTAAAGATGACCTACTGTTTTAGCTATCAATTTACTGGAACATATACATTAACAGTAACAGATACAAGTTTATTGCTATGTTAAACATAGATATTACTGACAATAAAACTGTGGATGTAGGGTTAAGCTAAGATGGGTTGAAAATCTACAGGGTCTAAATACCAATTGTACTGCTTGCAGGTATAGCATAGTTTTGAAGCTCAAAGTCACTGGCATTTAGACCACTTTTACTTTGTGCGTGTCAAAATGGAATAAAAAAATTGATCAGAGATAGGGTCTTTGATACTTTTGGATATCGTTTGGCTTGCAATCTACACTACTTACCTATAGATATTATCGTAAAAATAAGGTAAAATTAAAATATTTATTTGTAATTTGTCGGAGCAATACGATCTTGCATCTCCGAAATCTCAATTTCTTAACCTAAATCACCTAATTCATGATCCCTACTGCTGAGCATTCATCATCATCATCATCAGCCTATAATGTCATACTTCAGAGCACAGGACTCCTGTACAAATAAGGCTGAAAGGGAAATGCAGATACTCCACCACGCGTGCCCACTTGCGGATCGGTGGAGGTAAGCTAGTGTTCAACCTACTGTCGGAGTTTTCAAGCCGCATAGGAGACCTCCAACTAGCTGAACGGCTATAATGAAGTGATAGCTGGGACCAACGGCTTTACGGGTTGAAGATCGGAAAAAACGCTCGAGTTTAAATACCAATAGGCCATCCACGTACCGGCCTCACCGGTTAACTTTGCCAAGCATATATTCAAGAAATCCGCAACAAATCGTTTCGCCTATCTAAATTGTCTAATGGTGCGTCCATGCTACGCGAATCGAGCACGAGCCGAGCCTCGAACGAACATGCAACGAGCACGATGCGAATCCCTTTGTTCGTGAAAAAACGGACAATTGCGCTAGTTCAAGGCTCGCAAGCCCGTCCACGCTACGCGAATCGTGCTCGCAGTGTGGCTCGGATCGTGCTCGATTCGCCAAGCATGTAGGTACGCACCATAATATTTTATTAATTGTCTAACGTCCCAAAATCCTGATGAATCTCATAATCTCATCATTTGAATGATAGCAAATGCTTAATGATGTGAAAAAACCAATAAAATCCAAAAATCGTCAACATTTTATAGTTGAACTTAAGGAATAATTACAGCTAACACATTAAAAGTTTAAAAAAAGCAGTCTACCTAGATCTCCATAGTCGATGTAAAAGACTTACCCCAAGAGAACTCAATATCCAGAAAGTCTTCGCATTACGAAATCACAATAACAACAAACTCTCTTGCACTTATCACTGCATATAATAATCTTCTATACCACTTGGAACACAAAAAACAGAGTTTAATATTTTGCCGCGAAACCGAAACTTTATTAAATAATTGGACTGTTTTACAAAAAACTTAAACCGACTTCAAAGTACACTAAGAAGTAATCAAATCCTGATCTGCTGACAATGGGATCAAACGGGAAGTGTACCCTTCCAGACAAAAAAATAATTTTCCAAATCGGTTCATAAATGACGGAGTTATGAGGTAACAAACATAAAAAAAAAAGAAAAAAAAACATACAACCGAATTGAGAACCTCCTTCTTTTTTTGAAGTCGGTTAAAAACACGTTCGACCAACGCGCTAGCAGAATACAAACTGACATAAATTGACGAGATGCTACGCCATATGATAAACGATTGTAAATCCTACTCCTGAATTTTCAGAAGCGACACAGGGTCCTAACATTTTGACGGGCCAGTTGGCGTGGTTGGTAAGACCTCTACCTATCACGCCGCTGGTCGTGGGTTCGATTTCCGTACAGGATATACATTTGTGTCCATGAACATGACTGTATGCCTTGAATCTGGGTGATTATAAGTACCTATCTTCAAAAAAAATATAGTAATAAGTATAAATTTTAATGTAGTTAACTTGAGTTAACTAGTCACTTTTTTAAAGTTCCGTAGGTACCCAAAGGGTGTCAACGGGACCCTATTACTAAGCCATCTGACCGTCCGTCCGTCTGTCTGTCAGTGGACCGTAATAGATAGACTTTATATTACTAGAGTTCGTCTTTTTTGTAATAAAGGCATACAATTGCGTAGCAATATTGCTTTGGCATAAGCTTCCTTTTTAACCCCCCTGATCGCCTGATAGTAAGAGTTTACCGTAGCCTATGGACGCTGGCAACACCAGGGGTACAATCGCCGGCAAACAACTTGAGCCATGACCTTGAGTGCGCAGTAGACGATTTTAAGGTGTCGTTGGTGGAAAGAGAGGTGCGCGGGGGCATTCTGTCGGCACGCGTCCACGCTATTGGCCGAGCATGAGTGTACATGCGCGAACTTACCCCCACTACGTCGACTTTGCGCTTGTCGCTCAAGTTGTTTGCCGGCCTCTGTATCACTCGCGCGTTGCGACCCTGCAGAAATTCTTCACACCCATTATGAGGTGCTATTTTCCATTGGGAAAACCACGATGGAGGCTCATTCCACAGCCTGAGCGTCCGCGATAGGAAACTCCTCCTACATTATTATAAAGATTGACACAGGCACGACATAATTAATTTATATTCTCTGCACTGTGGACATATGCTTCTTTTAATGCCGGGAATGCGGGTGAAACCGCAGGGGACAGTTAGTTATAATATTTACAATTAGTCAATTGAAAAGCCAGATGGAACTGAGTGCACCACATGTCAACCACAACACAACAGTCTCAATATCATTGTGGCCTGCATTAAACTAGCCAAATTGATAAATATTCGGTTGCCGAAATGCTCAATTGACAATCAGACGGTCCGCTATAAAAACTCATTAATGATTGATGACAATTGACTGACACAATGGTTCGAAAAATAAAGCAATTTTTTGTGTAAAAGTAGTTTAAAATCATAAAGGTCGAACATTTATTGCGTTTGTTGGACCAACTACACCGTCTAATTGCTTCCTTTTTATAACACAAGTAATTAAAAGGCATAAAAATCGCCTCTCGATCGAATAGCCGCTTGCAACACCATGGATATCATAGCATATACCATGGAAGAGCATAATCACTGCCGTTATGTCAGATTGTAAGAGGCAGAAAATACCGTCGAACGCAATTGAAATCGAGATCAATCGCCGGAAAATTGCCGCATTGGAGATGTGGCGTTGGAGACGCCTCCTGGAAATTCCGTGGACGGCCTTTCGTACCAACTCGATCTTCAAGGAGCTTCGAATGATAGGCTTTCGTCGACTGTGCAGCTTCGAATTCTCATGTCACATCTCCAGAAACGAACACTCGATGGAGAGACTTGTTGTCCAGGTTGAAGGCAAACGATCTCGTGGCCGATCACGCACTCGTTGGACGGATCTTATCAAGACTGTAACCCAATCTACCATGGTACAGTGTACTCGCAGCGCTACGAACCGCCAAAAATGGAGATGCATTGCAAAAGCAGTAACCCTAGTCAAGGAGAACACCCTCCATGTACACCATCTTTTGCAACCACGACCACTCTGGCAAAAGTGCCCGACTGAGAAGAAGAAGAAGCAATTGACATTTGAACTTGCATAATCCTTGAAATAAAAAAAATCTGGATGATATAACTCAAGAGCAACTGAAAGTTACGTAATAAATAATGAATCTGTATACCTTTTATTGCAATACTATTCAACCATACACTATTACTACAGTGACTGGCATTAAACAAGTCTTTAAGCGCTTCCCAAATCTTCCGATCCGATGCTAAATTATCGGATGATGGTACAATGGCATAATAAAAAAATGAATTCGAAACGTTTGTATTCCTTGGTTTTGCTTGGCTGGTTGGCGAGGAGATGAGGTCCCGCTCACGACTCAAGCAATGGATTCGATTCTCATCCAGCACAAACACTTGTGAATATGAACTTGGCAGCTTGTTTCAAGTCATCTGGGTTGCCATACATGGGGTACAAGGTCAGGCCCTGAATTCTCGCGACTTCTTTCGACAAAGATTCGATTAAAGGCGGTCTTCAGTAAAAATGTATAGAATTTTTAAGACATCCGCCATGTTTTTTGGGAAATTTCTTTGCGACATTAACGTCGAAGATGCGAGAATCGAATGCCCTGCTAGTGTGAAGAATATTTCAGGATATTTAGGAAGCTGCTATACAATAGGCCCAAACCAAGAGCATAGGGTTGAGTCTGCGTCCGATAGTATTGATCAAAGCTGTCAATCAAATAGCTTGAAGCGCTAAATACGTCACCGACTCAACGCTCTCTTCTAATAACTAGTTTACAGTAGTACCCAACTGATATGGCTTACCGACGCAGAAGATACATTTTCAAAGCGCAGGAAATGCTATTGGTTGGTTACTTGCGAGTGAGATGGAACTAACAGCTGCAGTGTATTATGAACCTTATAGTAGTGATCTAAGGTTGATTGTAAGTTTTAAGCATTCTTTCGTTAATCTTCGGGCCATACTTTCATATCTGTGCGAACGAAGATTCAAGACGCGCCTGATAAGGAAATGACAAAGATCGTATCGGTAGCTATAAGCAGGTTTATCTCACAATTGGTAAGACGGTACGATTTGCGACGAGATATTGCTGAACATGACCTTCGTGGTAAGACCGATAGTGCGTGACGGATACAAAAGAAACAGTCCATCACCGTGCGGAATTGTGTTGAGACTACTTGAGACAATTATCAATGGAATTGCAAGGCTCTTGTTCTGAAATTAATGCGGCTACTACTTTTGTTGCCTCTTTTCTAGTAGTATTACAATAACAATCATTGTTATGTTAGAATCCTGGTACAATAAGATGTTATAATTAAACCTTCTTCAGGATTCCAGATGGGTTCTCATTCGATGATGCATTTAATTTGGTGATAAACTGCGGCGCGTGGATTCCGCCTGATTTTCGACCTACTCGCTTACTTCAGGATTCTAAGGCTTCTGCCTGCTTCTACAGATTCATTAGTAACCGAGGAAAATATGGCTGCAAGAAATTTGAAAAATAGGTATTACATATCTATTGCTGTCGCATTGTGCCCGAGCTGTCCCGAGGGCGATAGAGACAACTACAGCTTGGACCGATTATACCTATTTAAATTAGAAGAAATGGCTATTTCGTAATCCCCGGTTTTCTCCTATAAGAAGGGCTTTGGCTATGTCTGTCGGTTTTCCTTTGTTTTTTTATATTCGTCAAAGTTCGCTGGACGTCTGATAAGGGCGTTAAAAATGGTATGTCTTTGTGTTTTGAGAAGGCTCCTAATTCTTATAATAATTAACCGAGGGACATACTACAGATTGCATGCTTAAATAAACATTGGTCTAGTGTCATTATCCAGAGAGGAAACTGAGGATTACGTTTGTATGGAACAAACGCCACCAGCATTTCTTAAGGTTTTAACGTCACGAAGGTTATCAGATCGATTCCTTTACTGAGCTCAATTTTCCGCTGATGACAAATATCGTGAGGAAAACATCAAACAAGCATACGCTTGGTGGTAAGCCGTTACCTAGTCCTATGGACCCTTGTCATGCCACGTGGGCATCACTCACGCGTTACCGACCCTTCCATCCACCCCGATGAGCTCTGGGGACCTTACGTGCAGTAGCACAACATTGTTGTTTGGCTGTGGTATTATGTAAGGTAGGCGTAATTCCTCAGCTGCTCTTTAAGCTATGGTCTATCTCTCTCGAAAGCTTTATGGTACATTCCTTTACTCTCTGACTACTACTGTCTGACGTACCAGAATACGTCTCAATGATGTCGATAGGATCGTTTTTCGATCGCGCATCACGTGAATACGAAACGCAGTTTAATCGTGATGTCATGACATTGAAGTTTTGTTTCATTAATGTGAATCGAGATCTAATGGTAAGCACTTTTTAAATAAATCAAAGAAAACAGACAACGTTATCAACATGTTCTCACAAACTCACGTGATTTCAAGCCATTGAAGCCTGTCAATAATAATTACACTGTGGCATGTGATCTGCGATAGGCGCTATAACTGCATCTATAACACTTATGTGTTACGAGGTTGAATTATAAATCCTTATAACACGACAATCTCGCTCGGGCAATGTCAAAGTCAAAATGACTTAGTCTTAAGTCTCATAGTAATCGATGGAGATTTCTTCATACTTTACTGAGGCTAAGGTATCAAACAAGCATGTCTCGCCTGGTGGGATGAGGTTACCTTATCTTTCTTTTTTTTACCGTGTAAGTATAGGCCTGTGTTTGACCACAATCTCACCATGGTAAGTGATGCTATGGCCGAAGTTGGTAAGCACACAAAGCCTAGAATGAACTGGTTCTCAAATGCAGCTGTCGTAACACCGATAGGAGCTTGGCGACTGATTTCCGGGCAGCCCGACTGGGGAAGTAGTTGCATCTTACAGAAAATCGCAGCCAAATAATAAGGTCACCTAAGGTAGTGTGTGTAGTACACAATTTTGTAACTTATGACGGGCGTGCGAGTGGGAATATGAAAGTGGATGGATATCTTACGGGAAGAGGAAGACGAAAAAGAGATCGATGGATTGTGTGAAAGATGATATAGGTAAGAAAGGAGTGGATGCTCTGGTATGAGGGATATAAGAGAATGGAAGAAGAGTACATATTGCGCCGACCACATGTGATTGGGAACAGGGCAGCCAGATGATGATGCCGGGTGGGCGTGAAGCCCTTTCAAGACTTCGTAAAAGTCGGCAAAATATTGATAATGCTACTGCCATTCCGTGTTCAGCAAGCAACTCAGCGGCCTTTATGACATATTAAAAAATAAACTAATTTCATTTGTTTTAAAACATTATCTGCCTGCTGTTCCCAATCACATGTGGTCGGCGCAATAAGTACTCTTTTTCCATTCGTCTCTTCTATCCGTCATACCAGCATCCACTCCTTTCTCACTCACATCATCTTTCACAAAATCCATAACACTATCTTTCGGTATTTCCGAAAATACCTAGCTGGTTTAAAAAAAAAGTCGTAAAGAAACCAAATGAAATGTTTTCCCTGTCGTACCGATTTGTACTCACGAAGCATCGATTTTTCTTTATTTCATAACACAAACGGCAAACCTTTATTTTAGGTTCAAAATATACCTAATGGTTAGGTCTAATCAATAAAATAAAGGTCTAATATTGGTCAGGTGTCACCTTCATATACTATCCAAACGCGTGATCGCATGTAAACGGATCAGCAAATTATGTTGTCACTACATGTTATTCACATACATACCTTATTTATTTACCACAGTTTATGCTTCAAATACAGTAGCTTAACTAAGCTCATAGGTACTTAAGCACGTACTTTATTGAAAGTGGAATGTTAAAGTTGAAGTTCTGTCATCGAGTACCTACACCAGTCATTCATCGAGTGCCAGTAATTACTTGTTTAGGGCTTTATAGAGAAAATGATTAAAAGAAATTTGTTGCAAATACAACCTTCCCAACCGGTATTAGAGTCAGACTATTCATAAGTATCTGCAAAGGTCAACTTTTTTTTTATACTACCTGGGCAACACACAAGCACGCGGCCCGCCTGATGGTAAGCAGTTACCGTAGCCTATGGACGCTTGCAACACCAGGTGTATCACTCGCACGTTGCCGACCTTGCAGGAATCTCTTCACACCCTTTTTGAGGAACCCCATGCTGTACTCCATTGGGAAAACCACGGCGGGGAGCTCATTCCACAATCTGAGCGTCGGCGGATGGATGATTTTGATTTTGAACATTTTAAATTAGTACTAAACAAACATTCAATGGAGCAAAAAGACAAGGAAGAGAATTTGTTAAGAATACTATTGTCTGTAGAATATATTTTTTCATTTCGATCACCACGAAAGAAGTTGCCTTTGTTCCACTGAGTTTGTTCTCATATATTCTGATATTTCTGTGAAGGCTACATAACATCCGTTTTCAATTATAGTTGCTCATGCTCAAGTCATTTTATATTATAATTTATAATTCAATTATTGGGAACACTGTCGTAAAATCAGACACTATAATCGTATAATACTTACTTTACCTGACTAGTAAAACAACGATTTAGTAATTGAGCTGGTTTGCTATAATTTTATTCAAATTGACGATAAAGGACTGTGGTGTAACTAGCCCTGCAAAGAAGATAGACAACACCGCCTAGACCCACATCTAGGCTCTCGTTCTACCGTGTCTTCTGATGAAGCTATCAACATACGGGCTTCCCGAGAGATTATGAAAATGGATCGCTAGCTTTCTGTCTAGCAGATGCATAAGAGCCCGATTGTTGATGATAGCTGCTCCGATAGTATGGACATTAATACCGGCATCCCGCAAGGCTCCCTTCTGGTACCGACACAGTTCCCGCTGCATATCAACGATATATAAGTCTCCGTATACCGTATGCTGGTAAAAATCCCTCTAGAACACAAGTAAAGCCGCAGTACCACTCCTAGTGTCCTATATCTAGTTCAACTATCACATTAAAATAGAAATACATGATTAACACCGTATAAGTAATTTAATAGTAAAAACTATCTTAGTAAACATACGCAATATCCACAAACATAACTTTCATGCTTGTCAATCCAATTACGAACCTTAATCTAGTGAAGATAAAGGTGTTAAGAAGGTAAAATATAAGTTGATCGCTTATCTTAATGTATGGATCTATAAAAACGTATGTCCGATTAATATTACTGGAGTAATACTAAACGGACTTAGAAATATTTCCTATACAGCAAACGTAAAGGCTGAATAATGCACAGAGATATGCGTTTTTTTGTTTGCAAATATACCTAATTGGCCCATTTCTTTCTGTAATGTTTTTTCATAGCAATCTGTGAAAATACGTTTAAATTATTAAATGAAACAAAAAACCCGACTGCGTAAAACAAAAAATAATTGAAAAGAGAAAAACAAGCTCTTAAATCTATAGAATTTTTAATATAACTTGAATTTTCTATCATAATTATTACCTATTACCAATATTTGGATATTTATTTCCTTAAAAATTGTTTTCGACTTCTACTTTAATTTTTAGGTAGGTAGATATTGTTTTATCAATTATTGTAATCGTACAGCCAGCTATATACTGTACCTACGCGTTCTTTACATAAAAAAGTTTCTTTCCTCAGTAAACTACTACCTATTAACAAACATATTTATACCTATAAAGCAAACATATTTTATCAAATCTGATACCTAGGTAGTTCCTATGATCAAAATTACATAAACCCAACTAGCGACATCTAGTGAGCGTTAAACTAATCCTCCTCATTGCCTGGCTATAGTATAAAAGCAATATATAACATCATAATAAAACTTTGCTATTAAAGAAGTATAAGGAGTTTCACTTAAAAAAAAAGATATTTGATTTGATTGATTTGTTGTGATTACTCGACTTATGATAGATATAAAGATACTTATTTAATGTACAAGATGTAATTGAAAACTTTAGTATTTTTATCTTATTTATGCATTTGTATAAGGATTTATACAATTTGTTAAGATATCTGGCATTTAAAGAAGTTATTATTTTTCACTAAAATGATAGATAAAAATGGATACTGTGGGGCAAACTTCGTTTTTGTCGTTGAGGTTTGAATAGTATCTGGAAATATCTAGTTATTTTAACGGAAACTAACTAAAAAAACACATTTTCTTAGTCTAATTATTTTTATTACAAATACTTTTATAATTACTTACATAAAATACATATTTTAACATTCATCACACAATTTTGTTAATCATTTGCCATTTTACTCAATTTCTTGGGCAAATATTTGACGAAATTGGTCACCAACATCTAGCAACTTTTACCAAACGATAATCAGTCTTACGTCCTCACAAAGACAGATTATGTGGAGCAAAAATTATCACATTAATAAACAGTCAATATTAACCATTATAACATTTCCATAAGGTTCGTTTTCAATCTAACGTAATTTAAAACCCTTGTAATTTTCATTTTAAAAGTAAGGGTAATTATTACATTGATTTGAATCAACAAACGTTTTAACGGTTTTTGTGATTTAAACAATATTTTCACGATAACATTTTATCGTTAAATATTTATAAGCAATTTTAATCCAAAAATAGCACGGTATAAAAGGACTAAGTAATAAATACTGCTGTAAATAACTATACGTTATAAAAAATAGCTTTATTTCGTTAAAAAGGCAGTCTCAGCCTTTTCCATAGTTTTATTTAAACTGTCCTAATCATTTAACTTTGGTGTAATTATAACATTTTCACAATAATAACAAAATGTAGTTAATTTGTTATATTTTCTTCTGTGATTAAAAGAAAATAGAACAATCAACTACAGAACCAATGGACTAGTTATATAAATGCATAGCCTGTACCCAGTTCAACTGGAAGACGTCGTTCAAATAAATAACAGTTTATCGTTATAAATAGCAGTGTTAATAACGTTTTCATGATCTAGCTACTGATGTTCTTCTCTCTTCGTTTGTGACTGTTACAATGGCGGGTGTGTGCGTTGAGTTGCTTGCTGCGGTTTGTGCCAGCGCTGCGCTTATTGGCTGAGTGATCGGCTGAATATTATAATTAGGGTAGTGTACGCCTACTACCTCTTCGTAGCTTGGTGGAGCCATTGCTTCTGTAATTTGAAAAAATAATAATTTAAGCGTTGACAACATTGGACGAGCCAGTTAGCGTGGTTCCTATAACGTCGCAGGTCGTGGGTTCGATTTCCTCACAGGATATACATTATTAGTATTCTGGATATCCTGAGTCTGGGTGTAATGATGTATTTACAAAAGTAATAAATGTAGTATATCAGTTATCCTTTATGGTTTCCATTATACAAGTTATGCTTAGTTTGGGATCAGATAGTCGTGTGTTTTTTTATAACACTATGTTGGCAAACACGAATACGGCCCGCCTGATGGTAAGCAGTTACCGTAGCCTATGGACGCTTGCAATACCAGGGGTATCACTCGCGCGTTGCTGACCAAATGTCCAAGTTAAATGTCCCAGAATATTTAATTATTTTTTTAATAATTTGATTAGATATCTTTAAGATACATTTGTTTTTAACTATAGGCTTATGTTTACCCGAAATGGTAGGTTTTGTTGATAAGGTAGTGCTTCAAATAACCTTGAAGGGAAATGGCTCTCAAGTACACCTACTGAGATATACTAGTGGGTTTTTGGTGACCGATTTTAAATATGAGTGTGGTAGCCACAAAAATACAAAACACTTCACCGTGCAATTCAAGTTGATAGGTTTAAATGAATCTACAATGGATCCAGAGTTTTAAAGGCTCTTCATGTTCGCTTATATTGATCAAAAATAATTTAAGTTTTAATGTTAGTTTTACAAAATAACTGTCCTTCATAAATTACGTTAATGATCCAGATAAAATATTTAAATTATGGTTATTTAGAAGATAATAAATTAAATTTGTCATTCATAATCTTAAATTCTGTTATAAAAGATAATAATTATCATATAAATCTATCTGTTTCAGATATAAATACGGAAAACAAATTTACGTATTAAATCTTTTTATATTTTTAACTAATTTTCCGCCAGTGGTTTCACCCGGGGGCCCAACTATGCTATTACAAATTGGGTTCCATGAACTATCAGTACTGTCAACATTTATAGATTTTTGATTTTGATAGTACATACTAATACAATAGAATCGGGCATTGCAAATTCTAACAAGATAGTGGCTTGTGGAAAATTGCAGAGTTATAATGGATTTATGTTTTTTTTTTTTTATACCACTTAGGTGGCAAACAAGCATACGGCCCGCCTGATGGTAAGCGGTTACCGTAGCCTATGGACGCCTGCAACACCAGGGGTATCACGCGCACGTTGCCGACCCTAAATTCTCCCTACCCTATGTTCTCTGGATTATCACTTATTTGGTGCATCATACTGTTACTTAAGTTTGCGACTTGAATATATCAGAGATAAGTCTGGAAAACTATGTCATTATCAACTATAAACACTCTTTAGGGGTAATTAAGCCGAATCAATGGAGACGTTTCATCGTAAGTAGAAAAAATCGCAGTCTCGTTTACAAAATATGTATAAATTTTATGTATGCACGTTTATATGTTTTAAACGACAGGACTTGCCAGTTGGGTGGCTACATTCAAGTTTCAAAAAGTAGGAGTGCGGCAAGTTTATTCGGGCTTGGTTAATTGTTAATTTACTGTTGATGTTAAGTCATGAAATCTTACCATATTTAGGCGGTGGGGGTAAATTGGAGGGGCTGACGTAGATAGTTGGCTCGGCCTGGTCCAACGATGGTCCCCTGGCTCTGGACCCCACATACATTCGCCTCTGCTGCGGATTGCGCGTTTTTTGTCCTGGAAAAGAAGAGAAAATAACTTTGAGCATGTTATCCCAATAGTTCTAACGGGATCTATTTGCATGGAGTTAGATTCTTGAGTGTATTTAGACAAGGTAGAAAATGTGTTGTGTACTTTGTAAATCATTCTACGTTTTTATAACAAGATCCACAGGATCCAACAGCTATGTTGTGGATATTTATCATTATATTAAAACTAGATGTAATTAGATCAGAAAATAACTCAACAAAATCAAATTTGTGAGTGATCAAGCTACACTTTATATTAAGTCGGGGCGTTTTTTTTCTCTGCGACGCAATGATTATTATTATTATTGTTTGTTGCTACTGTTTTTTTTTTCATTATTATTGTTTTTTTTTTGTATGTACCTATTTTTTGTATTCTGTGCGTTCTGGTGGAAATAAACGTATTTCTTTCTTTCTATTCCTAATATTTTTTAGTACATCTTAATAAATTATTTCTTAAGATAATCCATATCGAGGGAGGTATTAGTTTGTTGATAAAATAAGTTATCAATGTTAGTACCTATAGTATTTTCATGACTCACGAACAGTTTTTTATATTTTCTTTATCATTTTCATAACTATCATTATTATCAGATGGTATCTAATACTCTGTTATTGAAAGAAGAATTCTCTATTTGTAATAAAATCGTCGATAAAACATTTATTTGCGTATTTCAGA
Organism: Achlya flavicornis; assembly: GCA_947623365.1. NCBI lineage: Eukaryota > Metazoa > Arthropoda > Insecta > Lepidoptera > Drepanidae > Achlya > Achlya flavicornis. Next base: position 10,578,918 of record OX392491.1, read on the forward strand.
TACAGAGTAAGAATAGAGCTTAATGTTCAAATTGTTGAGATTTGTCACTATGATTCGCCAAAAATGAAAAATGCTACGTCAAATAATATTGCCTAATAACCTGATATGTATAATATATTTTTCGAAATCACAGCAATGCAATTCATCAAATCTGAACCTTTTAATGAACTAAATTGTATAAAATAAGTGACTATTTTAGCAAAAAATACTGGTACTCCATAAGATATTTTGTATAGAATTGGAAAATGAATGTTTTCAGTAATATTGCTCGAGTGTCCTAATTACCCCCCCCTGGTCATCTATCATTCTTCCAACAAGGCTTCTAGACTATGTGCGCTTAAAACTATAATAGAATAAAATCGCAGTTTACCTATTAACACTCTTATACACGTCACAAAAAATATAATAACAACGAAAAATGCTGTCGTACTCAAGACAGACCAAACAATATCACTGAATGAGTTTCTCATCACAACTGCATCATTGAGAATATCCGTGGAATTCGATTCCATATTAAAAAATAATTATAACGAAAAATAGCACAGCATTATAACAGCTTCTAACGTTATTTACAATTTTAGCACTTTATTTTTTCAAAACGCACAACAACCACGCACCTTTGTAAACGGCTTTACATTAAAATAACTTATATTGTGTAATGTTAATTTATCGTAAAGATAATATTATTTTATTGCTAGTACCAGCTTTTTTATTACTACCACCTATGTATTAATACGTTAATCTTTTGTATTATAATCTATGATAAAACTAAATACGTATATACCACCAACGTTTCAACAAAATACTGTGAGAATTAAGATTTTATAAAATTAACTGAATCGTGATGTCCATTTTGAGTATTAATAGTTGCGTTAATTGTTTTATGATGATAATTGCGATTGTCATTACATTAGCTGTTATGTCCATAAAGTATTTAATCAATTTATTTAGTTTGTTAATTGGGCAGACGTGTGATATCGGAGCAAAGTTCCTTTGTTTTAATGAAAAATAATATATACTCATTGAAGTGACGTACAGTCAAATTGATATTTGGTTGTAAGTAGGAAGGATGGGAATAACGGCTCATTGTTGACAACGTTTAAACATTTATTTTTTTGATAAGCGGACTTTTTAAAATGCTTTTCACTTAAAACGCTTTTTCTTCTATGGAACTTATACGTAAGTTTTATACGCAAACGTTAATATTATCAACGTTACTGATGCTTTGCGTTGAATTAAAACGTATGATGCTGCGCGGCGCTTGGCTTGTGTGTGGATACAGGCTCTTTAAAAAAATCTAAGAAAAGATTCTAGAAACAAAAGAAAGCATACGCTTAGATATAGAACCTCCTCCTTTTTTTAAGTCTGTTAAATCTCTAATAAATCTATCAATGAACTTCCCTTTATACTAATATATTATATTTAATATATTTTCAAGCAGTATTATTCCACCATAAAAATTTCAAAATTCAAAATTCAAACATGATTCAAAATCATTTATTCAAATAGACCTTCACAGGCACTTAAGAAAAGTCTGACTCAAATACAACCAATACCGGTTTAGATGGTTGCATTTGCTGAGAAGAGCTGGCAATAAACTCAGCAATTATTCTTTTTAAAACAAGCTTAGATTCATTACATAATATTTACATTCTAATCGCACTGACAACAATTGCGTGCCCCGGTGCGGTGGCAAAACTACAAAGTAGACTGAATAAAAATGGCAGACTTAAGCATACCGGCCCCCACATGCAGCACCTGTACAAACAAACCATAACAATTGTACAAACAAATAAAAATAACTAGTCTATCATAGTTCGTGCACTTAATTTATTTTCACACAAGCTTACTCGATGTCTTAAAAAGCCATACTAATCATAAATAAACGAAAAGCCTTCACGAAAAAAAGCAATAACGTTTTTTTTTTATTGTGTATAGGCCTGTGTTTGACCACAATCTCACCATGGTGAGTGATGATGTGGCCGAAGACGGTAAGCACACAAAGCCTAGAAGAAACTGGCTCTCAAGTTATCTAAGGTCAATCTAAAATAAAGTGCTGTTTGTCTTTGATCTCATATTTAAATAATATTAAAATAAGTGAACAACGAAAGTTAAAAGAGTTAAATCAAAGAGCTACGTAATTTAGTCGCATAGTTTCTACGTCGCACTATTTTCTATAGTAATTGATGCTATCTGTCGACTGCTAACCTATGGTTTTCCGATCGACCCATGAAATGATTGTCTACTCATCAATAGATGGCGTCACTTGTATTTCATTTCTTTTATTATGAACTATTCGAAGCGACAAATTAAAAAGTTTTAAAAGAAAAATGCTTATACTTTTAAATGAACTATATACTTATAATTCTTAAAAGTCCTGTTTCGTTGGAGACTTACCACTAAAGGGTTCTAAAACTCAACATAGGCAAAAGAAACCCCCTACTACTACTACTACCCCGCTGGTACTTTCTAGCACCCCCAGCTTCTTGCTACCTTTAAGTGAAAAATCTGCCGCTATCTACAGATACGATACTTTGACAGTTGGTTTTGACAATAAATCCACTATACTTTATACTTATCTCTAAACATAAAAAATACAAAACCACATTCATTTATTATCTGTTAAATAAATCGATAAATATGTCATGTGTCAGCTGATACGTACGTAGTGCTACGATCCTCAGGCAGAAGAATACTAAAAGCCAAATAAGTAGCATTAGGATCAACATGATCAAATACCAGAATGCCATTTCAGTCCAATCATTCGACTCCAAAATATAATCTTCCGATTGATCAATTTCCTCAGATTCGACTTCTGATGATAACATGAAGTCGTAGTTAGGAGTTCCGTACATTGGAGCCATGTTTGATTACTTTAATCCACTTTTAAACTCAAAGATCAACTTGTCAAATTGTAAGAACACTGTTTTCTTTGGTTATACAAAGAAAACTGTTCATGGTATTCTTCTAGTTCGGAATCCTCTTGATTAACTTGATCTAACAAGCGATAAGAGAAAATTTACTAAAGTCTTAAATATTTGATTAATCAAATTATTGGGAAGACATCACTGATTATTGAACACTTTTGATCCGAAGCACTTATTTATCAATCATTTTGAAAACACTGAATCGTGTTGTAGGAGGCACTCATTGCAAATGCGAAGATATTTCTAGAGGTTGTCTATTGATATGGTATCTTTTATCTCGACGAATTGACAGTATCTCTTCTAGATTAGGTACCTACCCATCGAGATCATAGAGACTAAAGTCCTATGAAAACTGTTTGAAAAATATTGTATATCAACCTTTCTGCAATTTGAAATCTGCATTCATAATAGTTTAAGGAACAAATTAAAACCGCTGAGAATAGATGACAATTTATATGAATGACGATAATGCTTGGATGTAGCCATTGCTGTAACGCTACTTATGTAATAAATCTAAGTTAATTTTGAAAACAGTAATGGCTGAGTGTATTACCGGCTCTACATAGCAAAAGAAACATCGAACCATGCAGTACTTAGATACTGATAATTCATGTGAAGGCCTATTTAATTTAAATATAAGTTTAATAAAATTAGAAAACTGGTTTCATGGAACGTTTCAAAATATGTGAAACTCAGTTTTAACTGGTTGGCAAGCAAGTAGACGATCCACATGATACGTGCCAGCGAGGAAAAAACTAGTTAGTAAGTGTTTTTGCACTGATCAATCACTGCATCTAAATCTTTAGTGCGTCCGTGATTTATCAGAGCGCATTGTCGGTAGTTGGAAACTGTCGTCATAGATTAAAAAAAAATGAACGTCATTCCATTTCCTAAAATTTTGGCACTACTTATTAGAAATGAGGTTTCATCATCATCCTCATCAGCCTATAATGTGCCACTGCTGAGCACAGGCCTCCTTTCACAAATGAGGGTGGAGAGGATGAAAGCCGTGAAATGGACTAGGCGATACTCCACCACGCGTGCCCACTGCGGATTGGTGGAGGTAGGCTAGTGGTCAACCTACTGATGGAATTTTTCAAGCCTAGGAGGCATCCAACTAACTTAACGACTATCACAATTAAGTGATAACCGGGACCAACGGCTTAACGTGACTTCCGAAGCATGGAAACGCTCGATTTGAAATACCACTAGACGGTCAGCCATCCAGGTACCGAACACGACAGACGTAGCTTAACTTTGCCGATCGATTAAGAACGGCTAATCATGCTACACCACGAGCGCTTCAAATGAGGATTTCTTTGAAATTAGGTTTAATGGGACAAAAACGGTGCAATTTCAGACACAACTCATGTTCGGCGTATATCAACCGCTTTATTGGAGATCTCCTCTACGTTGGATGGATGTCATTCGCGTAGCAGTGAATGTTGGGAAAATCCAAAATTTTCAAGATTGCAATTTATTCAATTAGTCATCGATCATTTTTGCTGGACATGATAAATTTTTGGCAACCTGACGACACGTACTTAAGATTAAACTTCAAAGAAATAAACGGCAAAAATATATAAATAAAAATAGGAAAATTTCTTGCATCAATCCTGCTTGATATTCTTATAAGCATTTGACCATTATCAGTATAGACCATAATATGCCAATCGGTTGTCATTCCACATTGAGACGTGTCAACAGTGACAATAAGGCTCAGTCACTTGTGCTTGCTTGTGGCAATTGATTATACCCACACATACGTAGTTAATGAAGCGCTCGTGGTGTAGCATGATAAGTTCTCAATCGATCGGCAAGTTAAGCTACCACCGTCGTGGTCGGTATCTAGTGGTATTTCAAATCGAGCGTTTCCGTGCTTCGTAAAGCACGTAAAACCGTTGGTCCCGGTTATCACTTAATTGTGATAATCGTTAAGCCAGTTGGAGGTCTTCTAGGCGGCTTGAAAATTTCAACAGTAGGTTGACCACTAGCCTACCGCCTCCTCCGCAGTGGGCACGCGTGGTGGAATATCGCCCAGTCCCTTTCACCCTCATTTGTGAAAGGAGGCCTGTGCTCAGCAGTGGGACATTATAGGCTGATGATGATGATGATACGTAGGAAATATTGTGTGATACTTTCAATAATCAGATTAAAATTGAAAAAAAAAATACAAACCTAAATGTGAAAGCTTCAAGCACAAAATAAGAAAGGACATGACCAACAGTGTCAATAGAACAGAAATATAAACAATATATCCTATTGAAATCTCGTCAGTCTCCACGTTTTCTATTGCTGGCGCCATTTTGAACACTTTTCACTATTCACACCACAGACATTGTATACCAAACGTTTTGACGATCAAAATATTTGGATCAACTTTTAAAAAAATTTGATCACACTTTGACGTTTGTATTTAAACAAACGTATGGTGATCTAATAGTTAATTATTATTATTTTATGTAAAAACACTCGCTAAAGTTAAACATGCAGTCGTTTCTTAAGAAATGAAAAAATATTGCGTAAAGATCATTTGGTGGATCACTATTGTCAAATTGAGATTGCGTTTCTTAAGAGTCATTGTTATTGGATTTTGTACTTTACTCTACATGTAACTAAAGACTAGCATTTTTGTTTTATCGAATTTCTGATAACTTAAATATTTGTTTCTCTCATTATCAGTAAAGATAACGTAATCTTGGGAAAACAAAAGACAGATGTGGATTACATTTGAATGATTACTTGAAATATTTTGATTTAGCTTAGAGTCCATATCACTTCAATGTTCTTGGAATTCACGAGCCAACTGGTTAAATTAATTTAGACACTCCTTCACAATATAAAATTAATTATGCCAAATCTCAAACTCCTCCATTGTTAAAAGAGGTAGGTAAGTTCAAAATTTTATCTCATAAAGATTATCAGTAATACTAGATAGCATTTATAAAGAAAGGTTATGAGATTTAGAATGGAAAAAGATTATTCCTTTATCAATAAAAATATTCAAAAATGTTAAGTTGAAGGTTTTCCAACTTGATAATCAATGACGGAGTTAATTAGAGATTAATTCGCTGAAGACATTGTCTTTGATCAAGGTAAGGAAATGATAATAAGCTATCATTGTGAGGTACACAAAGCGGTTGAACATACTGCTAGGTCTGAGGATGGGAGACTGCCAGCCAGGCGGATGCTGTAAAGTAGGACTTTGGGACCGTGCTACATTTCTTTATCAAAAACTCTCAAGCTATCGTTAACAATCACTTCCGTCTCTTGTTATTTGTTAATAAAATAATATAAACGCAAAGCGTGTTGTGTGTTGGTTTGTTCTTTTTTCAAATAGCAATGGATCAGCCAGATTTTTTGAATAGAAATATGTTATTAGCCAAAGAGAAGGGCGTAGCTACCGCCGTATCAGCCTCCATTTGGGCCTCGCCAGTCAGGTAGAAGGGGCCCCTAACAAAATTGTAAACAGGGCCCATCTGGGGCAAGCTACGCCACTTCCGAAGAGTAACGATTTCGGTTCAATTCCGGGATCAAAATTGCTTGCTTCTAGATTCATGTCTGACTCATGTCATGGGCATGTATTTTCTGTCAGTCAGTCAGACAAACCAACCTTCACTTTAGCGTGTGACGTTACGTTGACCAATCACAACTCATCAACTATATTGGAATATGTAAATAACATAATTAGTTAATTAATATTTAATACAGATGAGTCACTTTTAAGAAATACCCCAGCCAGAGGTCACAAAAATAATCATAATAATATTCACTGAGATATCGAGTAGGCAATAATAAAGTGTCGTCTAAATTGTTAATTAATTAATGTTGTTCTGTTATTATTAATAATTCTATCTGTTCTATAGAAGAAACTGACTCATTTAAAGATATAGAATCTTAAAATGTATCACCTGCTTATAATAACATTCTAAGGAAGGTTAAAGGGTTTTCTGCAAAAATCTCTTCACACTCTTTTTCAGGGGATTGCGAGAGAAAAGGGGCGGAAGCTAGTCTATATTTATAAAGAGATGTAGAACAGCATTTTTATGCTCAAATAGCAGCTCGACTGGGGAAGTACCAGCCGCAGCCAGGTTGCCAGAGCTCATCGTGGTGTCCTTCCCGCACATTAATGCATCGTACCACACGCGGTACGTACCGGTAAAGCGAAAAATTGACACAGTATAGTTCCGTGACAAAAGGTACGTAAGTATCAGTATCACGATGTATCTAAAATATTTGTTTTAAAGTCGACCTATTCTCTCAAACAATACCAGAAGGATAGCCAATGTGTTGAAGAACTTTACAATGCCTAAGACCTAGAGAATACGGGAATACGTAGCTAGAGAGAGAGTTTTAATATCCTAAAACCATACATCAAAATAATACAATAAGTACCTATGACACTTTCCTTCAATAATTTAATTTATATTTACGTTCCTTAGAACAATAATTGGACTGTTTTACAAAAAACTTAAACCGACTTACAAAGTACACTAAGAAGTGATCAAATCCTGATCTGATGACAATGGGAGCAAACGGGAAGTGTACCCTTCCAGACAAAAAAATAATTTTCCAAATCGGTTGATAAATGACGGAGTTATGAGGTAACAAACATTAAAAAAAAATATACAACCGAATTTAGAACCTCCTCCTTTTTTTGAAGTCGGTAAAAAAAAAATATACAACCGAATTGAGAACCTCCTCCTTTTTTTTTGAAGTCGGTTAAAAAATAGGCATGTAAACAGATAATAGGATATAGGTAATTAAAGTAAGCACATACACAAAGCACAGAAAACAAGGTAGGTAATAATATCAAAAACTTACTTATCGCCTTGTAGAATATTACGAACAACAATATAATAAGTAAAGACACCCCAAAAAGAAACGTACTAGACGGATAATACGTTGTCATATTTTCGACAAAAAATTATGGTATTCCAACGGTACAAAAATTACACTGCAGAAACAAACTGTCGCGAAAATAATAAATTTATGCGATAAGATAAAAGGAATATCGCAAAAGATAATTGTTTATTAGGAAGGATCTTATCTTAAATATTGAATTATCGACGGAAAATTAATACCTGATAAAACAAACATTTTAGGATCGCGTTGTAGAAAATGAGACTATAAATTCATGAGCACGTTGAAATTTTTTATAAAATTTTAATTTTCTTTCTATATGGATCGATTATACAGATAATAAATTAAAATAATGAGAGATAAGATTACGACAGAATAAATATCATTTGGCGAATAGCTGACTATCCATCAAGATATTTAGTACACCTGACCGTACTGGTATTTATCGGAGATTGTTTGGCACCAGAAATCGGAGATTGTTTGGTACCACAAATCGGAGATTGTTTGATACCAAAAATTTAACTCTTAACATACGTAGCATCTACAAGAATATTAATCTATTGGAAATCCTCTTATCGAGGCTCACTACTACTTGCGATGTATTAATTCTAACTGAATGCTGGTTGGACATTCAGAAACCCGTACCGCAGCTTAGTTCTTATAATACAGCTTACACTAGGAAATGTAGAAACCAAAATGATGGAGTTGTAGTCTACACCTTAAATGGACTGAGCTGTTCTATTGAAGAACCGCAATTTAATGATGCTAATTGTCTTCTACTACGTATCAAAAATAATGTTGCATTCCTAGCTATCTACAGATCGCCATCATTTCGAAATGTGGATAATTTTCTTTCATCATTAGACATTGTCCTACAACAATTAAATACATACGGCACCATAGCAATTATTGGAGACATTAACATAAATATAACACTAAGTAATAGTGATGGTAACTGTGGAAATTATCTGAATCTGGCTGCGGAACACGGACTGCTGCCAGCTCATTCATTACCTACTAGGGGACATGCGTGTCTTGATCACGTGCTCTTAAAGTCCCGATCCCTGTGCCAAACTTTTGTATTACGCACATCCATAACTGACCACTACCCAGTCTTTCTAAAAATTTCTACTAACCAATGTAATTACAAGCCTTTAATACAGATGACTAAGATTGACTACACTAAAGCTGCACAAGAACTAAGCGCATTGGACCTATCTGAAATTTACTACATGTCAGATCCAAACTCTGCTACAAACTTTCTTGTTAAATCAGTAAAGGAAACTATTGATAACAACACTAGAATTGTCACATTACCTAGACGCCTACGTACCTTAAAACCTTGGATGACTCCTGGTTTACTTAAATGTATTCGGCATAGAGACAAGTTACATCGGAAAGCAAACAAGTCACCATCAAATGATATAGCCGTAACGACCTACCGCAGGTACAGAAACTTCTGTAATAATCTCCTCAAAAAACTCAAAACAGAACATTATAGATTGCTACTCCAAAACTGTAGAAATGCTGCAGAAACATGGAAAATCATTAAAAATATCACAAATACAGCTAAAAGTAAAAACCCGGCAATTGAACTTCTAAGTTATGATAAAGAGGACCCAATAACTGCTGTCAATAGTGTAAATAATTTTTTCGCCACAGTTGTTCAAACACTAGCGGAAAAAAATCCAGCTCCAGTATTGACCTCCACTCACACTGATATCCCCACCCAAAGTCATCTCAATTCCTTTGTTTTACTTAACACAGACGAAGAGGAAGTTTATACAACATTATTTAATTTAAAAAACGATTCGGCTACTGGTTCAGATGGTATTCCTACTCTATATCTAAAATTATGCTCGAACATATTGGTTCCACTATTGACACATATTTTTAATACTTGTTTCGAAACGGGTGTTTTCCCATCGGTACTTAAACGCTCCTTGATTCACCCTATCTATAAACAAGGATCTAGAGACAGTGTCAACAACTATAGGCCAATTTCTGTACTACCCGCCATTTCCAAAATTCTCGAGAAACTTATAAACACCAGACTAACTAATTACTTGGAAAAAGAACACCTACTATCTGACTCGCAGTTCGGCTTTCGCGCTGGTAAGTCTACGGAGGAAGCAGTTACTAGCTTAACTGACTTTATTATCACTAGCCTGGACACAAAGCGAAAATGTGTTGGCATTTTCCTGGATATGGCAAAGGCTTTTGACACTGTCTCTATACCTATTCTTTTGAAGAAAATGGAGAATTTGGGTATACGAGGAACTTCTCTGAAACTATTCAAAGACTATCTAACTAATAGAAGCCAATGTGTCAAGATTGATTCTCACATTAGTGCTGATACCTGTATCTCATATGGAACACCTCAGGGTAGTGTCCTCGGGCCGAGTCTTTTCCTAATCTACATAAACGAGCTCTGCCTCTACACCCCACTTAATGGTAAAATTTTCACTTTTGCTGATGACACCGCCTTAGTTTTTCAGGGAGAGACTTGGGACGAGGTGCGCACCTGTGCTGAGATAGAACTCCATAAAATTGTTAAATGGCTTAATAAAAACCTTCTAACCCTTAACATAGCCAAATCAAAATTTCTTCCATTTTCGATAAAAAAAACTCACCTACCCAGTCTAGATTTTGCAATTAAAGCTCACTCATGCCAATTTAATCCCACATCTACAATAGACTGCTGCTGTTTAGATATAGAAAGATGTACACAGGTTAGGTATTTGGGAGTGGAGCTTGATGAACAGTTGTCATGGTTACCACATTTAACTATACTCACTAGCAGAGTGCGAAAATTGATTTGGACATTTAAAAACATTCGATCAGTTGCAAATCCTAAACTGCTAAAGACAATTTATTTCGCTCTTTGTCAATCGATACTTAGCTACTGTATCTCCACGTGGGGAGGAGCTTGCAAAACAAATCTTATCTTACTGGAAAGAGCGCAAAGGTCAGTTTTGAAAGTTATGACTCGTAAGCCCTTTTCTTATCCAACCTACGACTTATATCAAGAATGTAGAATCATGACAGTACGCCAACTATTTATTCATAGAATCATTATCCTACACCACTCTAATATAACGTTCGATCCTGACTTCTATAACACAACAAGACGAAATGACATAGTATGTAGAACACCTAAATTGCGCACCCGATTTGCACAGCGACATTACTGTTTTCTGGCGCCTTTCCTTTATAACAAATTAAATGGAATACTCAACTTCTACCCGTTACCCCGGACCCGCTGTAAATGGACTATTCGGGATTGGCTACTTACACAAAATTATAAAACTACTGAATGCCTACTAGAAGTTTTAACATAACATAAAATTGAATTATTACCACACATACACGCACACACACACCCCAACATATATACCCACTCAAACACACACATGCACATACACATTATTAAAATTTAAATTATGTGTCTTTATCACAGTGTAACTAAATTGTAAACAACACTTAGATGCTAATATTGTATTATTAAAACTCAGCACTTTTGTACTCACCTGGCGGAGGGGAGAGGCCTAATGCCTATGTCACAGGCTTACCTAGTATAGGCATTAGGTGCTCAACCGAGCAACTATTATTACAAGCTGGAATCCTATCTATTGTAAAATTATATCTACATATTATTATGTCATATTGGCTGCACTTTTACAATTCTTTTGTTCTGAATAAAATATTTTTGTTCTGAATAAATCTCTTTTTTTAACCGACTTCAAAAAAAAGGAGGAGGTTCTCAATTCGGCTGTATTTTTTTTTAACCGACTTCAAAAAAAAGGAGGAGGTTCTCAATTCGGCTGTTTTTTTTTTTTTTATGTTTGTTACCTCATAACTCCGTCATTTATGAACCGTTTTGGAAAATTCTTTTTTTGTCTGGAAGGGTACACTTCCCGTTTGGTCCTATTTTCATCAGATCAGGATTTTATTACTTTTTAGTGTAGTTTGAAGTCGGTTTAAGTTTTTTTAAAACAGTCCAATTATTACAAACATTATTGGAAAAGGATAGAACATATTTAAAGCTGTCAAAGTCTTTGCCGTCATCATTTGCATTTGCAGGTGTTTAGACGTAATCGCGATAGATGGCGACTAAATGTATGTTGAAAACTAGCACTGGACTAATTTGACAGGATTCAATTTCTTACATCCTTTTCTTATGTTCTTTGTTAGAAAAAGATATCTGTATCTGTAAACAACAGAATCAGCACCTAGCTCTTATTATCTATTATGGTGCGTCCATGCTTGGCGAACCCAGCACGAGCCGAGCCACGAACGAACACACTGCGAGCACGATTCGCGTAGCGTGGACGGGCTTGCGAGCCTCGAACGAGCATTCGTAGTGTGCTCGACTGTGCTCTGCCCGATTGTCAGTTTTTTCACGGACACAGGGATTCGCATCGCGCTCGTTGAAGGTACGTCCACGCTTGAAATCGCGAGCAACGAACGAATCCTGTTCGTTCGAGGCTCGGCTCGTGCTCGCTTCGCGTATCATGGACGCACCATTAACTTAGCAATAAAATACATATGTCGATTTTTATTATATGGGTTAGTCATGTACTTTTAATTCCCCATTGTTATCTGCTTATCTAGAACGTAATAACAATTTATTAGTTTATTTATTGGCAAAAATATAGGCTCAATAAGAAACTTGATTTCAAATCCTACATAAGTGAGTTAAGAACTGTATTCGTTTGACAGATTTTCTTTTTACGATTATTGATCGTGATATTTTTACTAAGAAAATAAGTGTGCGCCACGAATAATAGATGGCGCTAGTAGTATATTGATTATTTTCGAAGGCAACATTTTACAACTTGCACTTTAAAAATTAAATGGCTTGTGAATCTGGCATTTTTACGAGGCTCACGTTATGGACTACAACTAGGTAATAGGTATGAGCAATATACGTCGAAAATGGTTATTTGAACCACTTAATAGTTAATCTACTATGATAGGTACATCCTAGACCATTTTTCAATCCCAAACTTAGCAGAACTTGTAACTATGGAAACCAGATACCTACTATTTGTTTATGAATACATATAACATACCTACTTAATGTTAATATACATAACAATTTTACAACCAGTTGAACAAGCAGACATTCTTACAAACACATGTTTGTGCTCTTTGGGAATTGAGCCATCTCAGTGTAGTTAATATTCAGTCAATATCGCGAGTATGAATTGAAAAACTGGTGGTAAGCGGTTACCTCTATAGACGCTTGCAACCCGGCGTATCACTCAAGCGTTACCAACCCTTCCCTGATGAACTCTGGCGGGCGACCTTATTCACGCGCAGGAACACAACCTAATACTAGTAGGTACATTATGATACATGTGTGCAAAGTTGGTAATTACAGACGAGGCGGTAAAGCCAAGAGTATAATTATCAATGCACACGCGTGTCATACGACGTTTTTCAACACACTTGCGAGGAAAAAACATACTTGTATTTCTTGGAGTAGATTTTTTGATAATAATCAACCACACAATGAAAACGTTAACAAATATGGCGGGCAGGTATTTTTTTGACAGCTATGCTCTGTCAATCTGTATTACCCGTATAAATTAAGAATGCTTCGTCTACACACATATCAATTGCATTGAGGTACAAACTTAACATAATAAGGATTATACTTATCATAAAAATGTGCGGTAATGTAAAAAGCACTAGTGCGTAGTAAGCTGCATTAAGAGATTGAAAACGGTGCAATAAATGTCATTTTCAACACACTCGCTCGTAAAGATTGCCATATTTGTAAACGTTCTCATTGTGTGGTTGATAGTTATCAAAAAATCTACTTAAAAAATACAAGTCTGTTTTTTCCTCGCAAGTGTGTTGAAAAACCACGTATGAGACGCGTGTGCATTGATCATTACACTCTCGGCTAAATACCGCCTCGTATGTAATTACCAACTTTGCACACATGTATCATAATGTACTATTTACGAACAAGTATGTCGAAAAAATATTTATAAACTCACCAAAACATTTCACCATTACACCATAAATAACCCAAAATAAAAATATATTAATGAACATGAATACTAACACCCCCATATGATTATTCGACATTATGGCAAATAGAAAATAAAACGATACAAAATATACCACTTGCAATCTATCGTGATTGTATATTGACGAAAGTTGATCATAAATGTATAGTGTAAATTATATGTATAGGTGAACGATAAAATGATCGCTAATTTTTATCTATAGATAAATTAATCATTTGCGTACGTGTTCGTAGGTACGACTTGGGGCCCGATTATTTTGTGTTATAAAATTATATATGAGATATTCTTCACACAATATCTGATACCAAACGAAGTACAGCTTTTACTACGAAAACCAGAGTGTTAAGGAATTGTTACTATATTTCTCTAAATATACTCAACAACACAGATGACAAGTTCAGATAATAAATTCAAATAATTTAAAATAGTTAATTTGATTGGACTGCCGTACCTTAATATGGAATATCTACGTATAAACTATTATTTTATATTTTAGGGCTCTATCAAATATTTCGCTCAGCAAAAGGTGTCGCAAAAAAAGTTTGAGTTGCGCTGCTCTATAGGATCGCAGCGCCTCTTGCGGATTTCTCAAGGAACTAATTTCTTAAATACCTTGTGTAAATAAAAACGCGATTGTAAACGTTTACTTACATAATTTTATTCAAATTTTTGAGTTTTATTTGTATGCATAATAGGAACCTGCTTAGTTTGGGATCTGATAGTGAATAATGTCCCAGAATATTACATTATTACCATGGACGTAAAAAAAGGCGGATGTATTCTTACTAACAAAAAATTGTGTCTCCAGAATCGGCCACCCATCTCTCACGGACATTCCGCGAGAAAAGAGACTGTTGCCGTTTACCCGCACTCGAATGTGTGAATGTATGCGTGCTGGCTTGTACACACGGCAACAGATCAAGCTATACATTTCTAGTATAAGCTGACCTCCCATTGTACCGAAATCCTATACAATGCGAGATCAGCTTATACTGGAAATGTATAGCTTGATCTGTAGCCGTGTGTACGTACAGCGAGGTGGCCGACTTGAGCGATACAGTTTTTAACCAACTAAAAAAAAAAGGAGGAGGTTCTCAATTCGGTTGTTTTTTTTCTTTTTATGTTTGTTACCTCATAACTCCGTCATAAATTAACCGATTTGGAAAATTCTTTTTTTGTGTGGAAGGGTACAATTCCCGTTTGGTCCCATTGTCATCAGATCAGAATTTGATTACTTCTTAGTGTACTTGGAAGTCGGTTAATTTTTTTGTAAAACAGACCAATTATTTGTTACTGTGAATACGTCCACCTTTTTTTACGTCCATAATTATTAGATATTATTTCAGACCCGCGGTTTCAATCGCGTTCCCGTGGGACCTATTATTATCCAGGGATAAAAAGAATCCTATGTGCTAATTCAGAACATATCCAAGTCACTTCTGTAGTTGTAACGTGACAAACATCCATCCACACAATCTTTAACGCATACTAAGTATACCTACCTACCTACTAGGATACTTCTTTTGTATGGAGTTCCCTGTAATGTTCTCTTTAATCACTACGTCATCATCAATAATACGTCACTTTGTGGTAATTGCCAGTTTTATGCCAACTCTAGCTTAGAAAGGTTTGATCATTTTGACTCATCACTCAAAGAGTTGGATTCTATAGTTTTCTTCAGTGGACTTGGGGGATTTCATTTAATAAAATGCTAGTTATTTATACTATAGGGTCATTCGCATTGTCGTTAAGCTAGTAACAAGAGAACTGTTGATAATTTATTTGTATAACCTAATCCTAATGCCGTAATATAAGTATCATATTGTATGACGTAGGCTTGAGCTTTCGATGAAGAAAAATACGACACCCAATTTATATATTATAACAGAATTATCGTTTTATTTGTTTATTAAATACTATATCTAATCACATTTTTTTAAGAGCGTAGAAATTAAAATAAAATAGGGGGAAAAGTGGAATAATCTAAAATGTAAAGTACTAGATTTTTTAAAGTCAGTGTCCAATATTCCCCCCTGAAAGAATTTCGCACAGAAAAGTGGAATAATTCGAAATGAATAGGGGGATTTCTGGACTATTTTTACATTAGAGTCCAGTTTTCATTCTCTCAAGGGGGATTTTAGAAATAAGCCATTTTTATAGATCTGTGTTTGACCGCAATCTCAGCATGGTCCATGTTGATGTGGCAGAAGGTGGTAAGCACACAAAGCCTAGAAGGAACTCGCTCTCAAGTGCAGCTGTCAAAACACATTGATAGCTGGGTGCTTGGCGATAGATTTTGCGGGGACTAGAAAGCACCCTACCATATTAATAATCCTCTCGCGGGTAAAAGATACAAAAAAAAATACTCACGTTTTTTCACGTAGTTTCCAAAACAGAACCAAAACCAGAATAAATATAAACACATCAATAACATTACACCGATCATCACCGAAGAGATTGCATCCATTTTGCACATACGTCTATGACACACTGATTAAAATACAACCAAAAACAATAAATGTATTATCTGAAACTTCGCGCATACATTATCTATGAAGGATAGAGCGCCGTTCGAGCGCTACAATTGAGCGAATGAACGAATGAATGAAGAGTGAGTAATTGAATGGACGTAGCGGTGTTATTGTTTTCCATTGCACGATACTGTGTCGGAAATGTTATTCAGCCGGGTCCCCGACTCACGCTCTTTCGACATCGAATAATAATAACGAGAAAATATTTAGCATTATTTGGTGAAAAAACATGGGGCATATTTTGTCAAAATAATATTTAATAATAAAATGTTTTGTATTTTACTTCCTTATCTTTTTTTTACGCAACGGCTAAAAGGATTGACATGTTTGGTTTATTTGGGTAAGTAGGTTCTCGTCCCGGTTCTGCTAGTATTATAAATGAGAATGGTAGTATCCTAGGTACATGTTTGTTACATAATAAATCCATATTTGTGCCAAAGTTCAATCAAACAATTCACACAAAACTTTTTCTTCAAACTTTCATATTTACAGTACAGCACTACAGTATTTATCTAGCGGCAAGCTATGTACCTGAGTAAAAAGAGACACGCATATGTAGCGAGACAAGGAGAGACACAGAGCTAGTTTAGTATGATAGAAACGAAAAGGTACTCACTCAATCTGATGAATATTGCACATGTTAAGATGACAGATATTAGTGCGATACCAATCACGGGCAGCAATATCGATAATAACCAATCAGACGCCATTATATTCACGAATTTTACTTAACCATTTGTAAAGTAAACTGTGTAACGCGTGCGGTGAAAACATTGGAGTGTATCTATCTATAGATTGAAATCGACACAGATAAGAGGTTTATCAGTTCTTGTTGTGGTACTTTGAGAATCTATATGGTAATACGTTCGATTTATTCTTGCTTCTTATTTTTGTAGTCCGATTTATATATGTTATCGTGATTATTGCAATGTTATGACTGATACGCCATCTATTTGAGACCCATATAAATGATGGTTCGGCAAAATGCCGACAGATGGAGTTGTTAATAGATATTTATTATTTGCAGTTGGCTTTGCAAATCGAGAATAACAGTTATATTTTTGGGGAGGTACTATTTCTCTTATAACTCATAATGATTGCACAGATAAAAAATACTGAGTTGGCCGCAGGGTGATATCAATTCATAGGTGTCTAACATGCAGATTGGAATTTCCAAACGCTGTTGGATAACTAATTCAAAAATTAAGTGGAGCTCATTAGCAACCTTCAATAGGTGGAGGTGAAGATAAGCAAGTCAAAGTCAATCAGTTTAAGCCGTACTCACGTAATCTGTAGAATATTCCACATAATATCAACAAAAACACAATTGAGGCACCGACCATAGGTAGCAATAATGGTAGAAACAAGTCCGGTAGCATTTCCATAAATTTTAATAAACACATAAATTGAGTAATATTAAATGCGTGAGGTGGAATGAAACATTGCAGTCATTCTATAATCTATGAATTGAACTCAAACTTATTATAGATAAAGAATATTTTATCAGTTGAATCGTAGTACATTAGATTGCATTAATTTACAAAGACTTATTAGCCGTTAATAATAAAATTAAACAAATCTTCCGCCTTGTATTTTTAAGTCTCTAAGCTATCCCAGGAATACCTGGGCTGAAGCTGAAACGTATTTTCTCAATTCCGAACCAACTAAATCATAATGATCAGTTACAAAATAGGTACTACAGTTTTCCACGTTTTTTTTATAATATAGCATATATAGTTAGTTGGGCAACTCATAATTCGTGTGTGGTACAATTAATCTAATTGTCAATATTCGAGGTTAAAACCAATTTAAATTTTCCTGCATGTAGATAATGTTTGAACAAAATTTCGCCACGGTGACTAGTTAGCCAAAGATGATAAGCAAACAAGGACTGAAGAGAATTGATTCGGGAATAGGACAGTAGCGGTATTGCCTAGAACCAAAGAATTTAAAACGTCCAGAAGGATAGTCGCCTCTATGGCAACATGAAATAAACAAGCCAGAATTGACAGTATTTGACAGCCGTGCGCAGTACAAACTGAGAGCGATTTGCTCAGGGAGCCCCTCAAGCGGAGTGAAATTAAATGTCATGCTTTAGTAAGGCGGATTATCCATCTGGGTAGAGGCACGATGCCCTATGAAAATCTTTGCCTAGAACTTACTTGGCATCAGATTTAGAATTCAAATCTTTCGTATAGGTTTTAATTTTAAAATAATAATATGGCGTAATCTCGCCAGTTGCCTGTTAGACATAATGTCAGAAGAAAGAAGTAATTGTTAAGCCGAAAACCAGAACATAACTTACTTATACAATAAACTATAGTAATACCAATTATAACGACTACAAACGTAACAAATGTCACAAATACTGGTATTAATATCACTAAAACCACATCAACTAAATAACTCATTTTAAATTTCAAAAATATTTCACAAGTTACAATCCGATGTTTCATTACTAATGAAATGAAGAATCGAGATTTTAAAATACTGTACATTATTTTTTATCAAAATGATGACTGATAAATGTTTACGTTGCTGTCATTCTTTGTTCTAATGTAGTAGATAAACGGAAATTGTCTACAACTAATTGTTTAATGACAGTGTGGCAAGGTGAATACTAAATGTTATTAACCCCTGATTTGCAATACTTGATCACACATCAACTCGGAAAGGGATCGTCACCGTATCGCCTCGCCGTCAAACTTACGTAAGCCCGTATCCAAAGCGGATCTGTACCTCGAGTGTAAAGAATTGACTTTAATAAACGCTTCCAAATGCGTTTGCGTAAACTATAAATTTGTATGGAAGAAATTAGTACCAAGAGTATTCCGCTAGAGGCGCTGTGCCAATTCCTATAGAGAAGTATCGTAAACACAAACGCATTAGTAAGCGTTTACTACGTCAATTCTTTACACTTGGGGTACAGCAGCTCCGCCCGGTACCTACTTCGACTCGGCTACGGCTAGGGAGAGCGCCTGTGGAGAGCGCTGTGCTTATGGCTCACTGACCGCTGGTTGACGGCTAGGCGAAGCGATTACGTTACGATTTCGATAGTGTGCGTTAGAGTAGGGACCTATAGGGTACTATGACCTTTAAACAGCATTACTATTCAAGACTTATGGATAAATTAATTTATGTGCATTCCTTATAGAATAATTTTACGTAAGTATACATGGGAATCAGAAGGTGTGACGCGCTCTAGGCGAGGCTCTAGACGAGGCTCTGTCCAGCAGTGGACGGAAAAATACTTATAATGAGGTATAAGTACTTACATTATATCAATCAAATCAGTGTCCATTTCTGATGTAACGCAGCATATTGAATAGATTTTTGTTAAACCAAAATCTCATAATTGTAAGTAATAAAGCCACCGAAGATGGTAAGCAAATAAAGCCTAGCAAGGAAGACTCTCAAGAGCGTCTGGTGGTACTTGTCGTCAGATTTTCTACTTGAGGGTGATAGGCAGTTAGGCAGGTACTACAAAGTGCCCTAACAATGGTTATCTTACCATATTTGTACTGTAGGATTCAACTCACGACCTTCACAAAATTAGAAGATTATCAGTGAATATATATTTTCCAAATGGTTTAAAAATAGAACACAACAAAAGTCGATAAATGACATTTATGTTGGCAGTGGAAAACAACATTTGAAACCACAGAGCGCTCTATCGGTCAGAACTTTTTAGAACTTTTTTTAGTGTTGGCGAACCGCCAGTACCCCGATTGTAAAGAATTGACGTTAATAAACGCTTACTAAATGCGTTTGCGTTAACTATAAATTTGTATGGGAGAAATTAGTACCATGAGTGTTAAAACCTATGTTTTTTATATTCTTTTTACTCAAAGCACTGGCCTGTTTTTGATAAAATTTATATTTAAATTGTTGTTCTTTTTACTATTGTTTTTACAGACACATTGTACCCTTCACTTCAATGCTGTCAACTAAAAATAAAGCACGTCTTTTCCTGGACTTCTACTGCTTCTTATTTGAATCACCTCCAGCTACTCTGCCTGGGAGCCTTAAACTCCCAGAGGTTATGGTCCTACGCATCAGAAATTATTGTGATTTTTAATAAGAAGAAAAATCAGTAAGTATGAATGGAGACCAGTCTTCATCGGTGGTACAGCCTCAGCTGGCAGTCTCCACTGGCTGCTCAACAGCAGTAGTTGCAAACACGCTGAGCTTCTCAAAATTAAAAGGGAGCTGCAACTATGCGACATGGAGCTTCGCGATGAAAATGTTCCTGATTGACAGTGATCTATGGGACTGCGTCACCAAGCCTGCGGAAGAAGTCCCTGATTTTCAACGCAAAGATGCCAAAGCAAGATCTAAAATATGTTTGGGTCTAAGCGAGCATTTATATCCAATAGTGATGACAGCTGATACGTCAACGGAAACTTGGAAGCGACTTCGCGATGCTTACGCTGACAGCGGACTTACGCGACGCTTGAAACTCATGAAGAAATTGTTAAGTACCAAGCTTGAAATGTACTCAAGCATAGAAGCCTATGTCAATGACATATGTCATGTACATCATCAGCTGATTGCCATCCAAGCTGGCTTAGAAGATGAACTTGTTGGTGTTATTATGCTGGCAGGCCTCAACGATAGCTATGGCCCTATGGTGATGGCAATAGAGCATTCCGGCACCCCGATATCCACAGACTCGGTTGCATCAATCCTGCTGAAGGAAGAACGCCGAGATGCCCCTACTACATCTAGTGCTTTGATTTCTAGTGTAAATAGTGTGCCTGTGTGTAAATATAATAAGGTGTCGTGTACATATTGTAAGAAGTTAGGTCATGTAGTGTCTCAATGTAGGAAACGTCTAAACCGTAACAAGAAGTGTCATCCATCAACCTCATCATCATCTCATAAATGCAATAATACATCTGAGGTCACACTTTCATCGAGTTTCAATCCTTTTCCTACAGGTTGTGCTACTTCCTCATCTTCTATCTCTACAGAATGGTATGTTGATTCTGGCGCTACAATACATATGAGTAACAAGAGTGATTGGTTCTTGGATCTCAAGCGGGACTCCACACCAAAAACTGTTACTGTGGCTAATGGTCAACAAATAAATATAGAAGGCAAAGGTACAATTTCATTAAATGTTTCAAATAATGTTAAGCAAATTTCAGACGTCTTATATGTTCCTGACCTAGCTATTAATTTACTATCAGTTAGTAGCTTAGTTCAGAAAGGGCTAGTAGTGGTATTTTCTAAGAAAGGTGCCTCCATATTAGTAAATAAAGGATGCAAGGTGACAGGCTCAGTCGTAGCGACAGCGTCAAACCATAAAGGCATGTATAGGTTAGATACTTTACAAAATAGTGCCTATTTTACACAAGTAAAAGAGTCTGCCTTACTATGGCATAGACGTCTTGGCCACTTACATCCTAAAGCCCTTAATATTTTAAAAAATCGTGCGCTAGGTGTAGACTACACAAGTTTGTCATTCAATGATTTGAATAAAACCTGCGTGCCGTGCCTACAAGGTAAAATGACACAGAGACCATTTAAAAATTCGAAAAGTAGGTCCAATGCCAAATTGGAATTAATCCATTCGGATCTCTGCGGACCAATGAGTACGCATTCATGGGGTGGAGCACTTTACCTACTTACATTTACAGATGACTTCACGCGTAAGACCTTTGGCTATATGTTAAGATCGAAAAGCGAAGTTTTTAGTAAATTTGTAGAATTCAAAAGCCTTGTGGAGAATCAAACCGGTCTCAAAATTAAAACTTTACGCTCCGACAATGGAAAAGAGTACGTAAACTATAATTTGACTCAATTTTTAAAGGAAAATGGTATTGTTCATCAAACCACTGTTCCGTATACACCGCAACAGAACGGATTATCAGAGCGAGTCAACAGAACTGTTGTCGAAAAAGCTAGATCTATGCTCCAAGATTCTGGCTTACCACGAGCATATTGGGGTGAAGCCATTTTTACAGCTATCTACCTCAAGAACCTCTCGCCAACTCGTGCTTTAAATAACAGAATCCCTGAAGAAATGTGGACTGGGAAGAAGGTGAATTTAAGTCATCTGAGAGTTTTTGGCTGCAAAGCGCATGTTCTTATTTCAAAAGAGAAACGGAAGAAACTCGACTGCAAGACTCAAACCTGTATCTTTGTTGGTTATTCAGCTGATACCAAAGGTTATCGTCTTATTAATCCCCAAAATCCAAAAAAGTATTATCGTTGCGAGAGATGTCGTATTCGTCGAAGACACGCTATCATCTACCACACCTGGTGAAGAAACAACACGGATTTCAGATGAATCTAATCCTGATAATCCAGAAGTCCTTATTCCAATTCTCCAAGATTCCTCACCTGCACCTCAACTACAACCTGTACAAGTAGACACATCCAGCGAAAGGTTATTCTCTCCTGAACCTGTTATCATAGAACATACTGTTTCCCAGATGGAACCAGAGGTCTTCGCAGATGCTCAAGATGTTCCTGTCCCTTTAGTGGCTGACACATCAGAAGATATCATTACCAGAAGATACCCTCTTAGAGTACGACGACCTCCGGACAGATTTTCAGAGAATGCAAACCTTATCAGCACTGACTGCGAACCAGAGACTTACAAACAAGCACTGGAAAGTAGTCAAAGCCAAGATTGGCTGAACGCTATGCAATCTGAGCATGATTCATTGCAAAAGCATGGGACATGGACACTTGTAAATAGACCTGTCGACAGGAAAATTATTAAATGTAAGTGGGTGTACAAAGTCAAGAGAAATACCAATGGAGAAATTGTTAAGTATAAGGCAAGACTTGTAGCCAAGGGATTCACACAAGTCTATGGAATAGATTACGGTGA
Organism: Achlya flavicornis; assembly: GCA_947623365.1. Classification (NCBI taxonomy): domain Eukaryota; kingdom Metazoa; phylum Arthropoda; class Insecta; order Lepidoptera; family Drepanidae; genus Achlya; species Achlya flavicornis. The sequence continues at coordinate 10,602,127 of OX392491.1, forward strand.
AACGTTTTCTCCGGTAGCGAGACTATCATCAATTCGCCTGTTATTAGCTTTTGCTGTAAAACTTAAATTAGAAATCGATCATCTAGATGTCGAAACAGCATTCCTTAATGGCGATCTGGAGGAAGAAATCTACATGGAGCAGCCAAAAGGGTTCTCCAATGATAAATCGAAAGTTTGTCTACTGAAGAAGTCTCTTTACGGACTTAAACAAGCTCCACGACAATGGAACAAAAAAGTTTGTGAAGCGATGAACAAACTGTCATTTAAACGTTCAGAAAAAGAACATTGCATATACTATAAACACGAACATGAAAAGTTACTTATTGTTACTGTATTTGTTGATGATTTTTTCATCTTCTGCAATGACAAGAAGATGAAAGAAGAGTTCAAAAATGAACTGAAGAAGTTTTTTGTAATCAAAGATTTAGGCCCCCTTAAAGATTGCTTAGGTATGAGAGTTACAAGAAAAGATGGCAGTCTATCACTCGATCAGACTAAATACATCGAACAAGTAATAGAGAAGTTTGGAATGTCAGACGCCATTCCTGTCACAACTCCTATGGAAACTGGTACAAAACTTATCTTGCCAGATACTTCCGAAGAACAGCTCGACTTACCTTATCAGCAGCTCATAGGATCTTTAATGTACATTTCGATTGGTACTAGACCAGACATTTCTCATACAATTTCTGTTCTCAGCCAATTCAACGTACATTACGGGGAGGTACACTGGAAAGCTGCCAAGCGCGTTCTCCGTTACCTTAAAGCCACGAAAGACAAGAAACTCACATACAGCAACACTGGTGATTTGATAGGATACGCTGATGCTGATTACGGAAGTAATCTAGTCGACCGACGCTCCTATACGGGGTATGTGTTTCAGATGAGCGGCTCATCAGTGTCGTGGGAATCACGTAAGCAGAGAACTGTAGCCCAATCAACAACCGAAGCCGAGTATATGGCCCTCAGCGAAGCCTGTAAAGAAGCTATGTACATTCGCTCACTCATCAGCGACATCTTTTCATTCTCATCACCCATTACCATAATGTGTGACAATCAAAGTGCTATCACTCTGACTAAGAATAACACCCATCACGCACGTACTAAGCACATTGACATTCGACATCATTTCGTTCGCGATTCCATCTCTACTAATCAAGTCGATGTCAAATTTATACCATCAGCTCACCAAACGGCAGATATTCTTACGAAACCGTTGCCTAAGTTGAGACATTACAAGTGCATTACTTCTTTAGGGTTAGTCTAGTGAATTGCTTTGATACATTTGTTTTATGTACAGTGTGTATTTATGTTTATGTATATAGGGTGCTTTGATTACGGGGAGGTGTTAAAACCTATGTTTTTTATATTCTTTTTACTCAAAGCACTGGCCTGTTTTTGATAAAATTTATATTTAAATTGTTGTTCTTTTTACTATTGTTTTTACAGACACATTGTACCCTTCACTTCAATGCTGTCAACTAAAAATAAAGCACGTCTTTTCCTGGACTTCTACTGCTTCTTATTTGAATCACCTCCAGCTACTCTGTCTGGGAGCCTTAAACTCCCAGAATGAGTATTCCGCTAGAGGCGCTGTGCCAATTCCTATAGAGAAATGTCGTTAACGCAAACTTATTAGTAAGCGTTTACGAACGTCAATTCTTTACACTCGGGAATCATATAATAATCATGTGGTTTTTCCTAAGGAAATTTATATTTGTAAGCTTCTGTTTCCTTAATATAGTCATCGCAATGTTTTTTTTTTTTATCCTTCCTTGGACATTCCTGACACACGGTCATCTGATCCCAAACTAAGCAGAGCTTGTACTATGGAAACCAGATAACTGATATAATACATATACATACTTTTTGTTTGTAAATACATACTTAATATACATAATTATACCCAGACTCAGAACATACAGACATGTTCATGCACATAAATGCATGTCCTGTGTGGGAATCGAACCCACAACCTGCGGCGCGTAAGGTGAACCTGCGCCAACTGGCCCGTCAATCATTTAATGGAGTAGCTAAATCTCGATGGCATACCGCTGCTACAAATGTTTTATAAAACTTCATCGACATCTTTAGTTCTTTAGACGTCATCACTTGCTATTAAACTTTTCATGGTATAAGGCAAAATGCAGGATCGAATACCGTAGCGAAGGTGGGCTCGAAACTTGGAGTTTGGAGTTAGTCTTCGGTGGAGGAAAACATAGGCACGAACTTTGCTTAAAAAAACCGGCCAAGTGCGAGTCAGACTCGCGCACCGAGGGTTCCGTACAAACCTGTAGGTATATAAGTAAATGGTAGTATAGACCTGAGTATTTGATAGTAATTTCAATTTATGACGTATTAAAAAAAAACTACTTACTAGATCTCGTTGAAACCAATTTTCGGTGGAAGTTTGCACCGTAATGTACATCATATATTTTTTATAGATTTATCATTCTCTTATTTTAGTAGTTACAGGGGGGGGACACACATTTTACCACTTTGGAAGTGTCTCTCGCGCAAACTACTCAATTTAGAAAAAAAATATATTAGAAACCTCAATATCATTTTTGAAGACCTATCCATAGACACCCCAAACCCACACTTATGGGTTTGATGAAAAAAAAAAATGAGTTTCAGTTCTAAGTATGGGGAACCCCCAAAATTTATTGTTTTTTTTCTATTTTTGTGTGAAAATCTTAATGCGGTTCACAGAATACATCTACTTACCAAGTTTCAACATTATAGTTCTTATAGTTTCGGAAATAAATGGCTGTGAGATACGGACGGACAGACAGACATGACGAATCTATAAGGGTTCCGTTTTTTGCCATTTGGCTACGGAACCCTAAAAAAACGATGTGACTTCTCGAAAAATTAATTAACTTTTGTTTAATTTATTTTTAATAAGTGTTAGTTTTATTTAGTTAATTTTGAGCTGTTTTTATTTTGATGTTTTTTTAACTTGAATAATTAACTTGATTTATTTATTTTATGGTAACAAGTATAACAAGCATAAATATGAAATCATGTCAGATTCTATAGAAATATGAAGAGAGGGCAGGATACAATTATCCAATTGACTTGTGACTCCACTCAGCTCAACCAGCTATAGGGTTGCCAACATAACAGTTGAAAATATCATTGATATGTTATTAAATATTATGTCTATGGATATTATTATATGTGAAAATACAAGGTATTTTGCGGAATAAATCGCTTCAGCTATAAGATAAGGCCGCCTGAATTGTTTGCACTTTTGATTATAATTTATTATTATTGTGCACTGTTTTGTTATCGTGTAAAAATAAATAATTTTCGTTTTTGTATTTTTTTTTGTTTTTTGAACCAGGTGGCGCTTCACTTTCTCTAGGAATCTATTTTATTTCCCGGAATAAAAAGAATAAAGTCAAGTTTATAAAATAATATTATTTTATAAACTTTTGTTTATTAACAAATTTTATAAGTAGTAATACTTATAAAATTTGTTAATAAACAACAAATAAATAAATGTAATATCAAAATAAGAGCATTTTTACTAAATGCATTTAAAAGTAAACGGTAATCAAAATACAAAAAAAAAATTGTTTATCCGTCTGTCTGTCTGTTTGTTTCGGTTAATCTCTGAAACAGCTGGGATTGGCAGATAGCTAATGTTACAAGGAGTAACATAGGGTACATTTATTTTGGAAAAATCAGTATGGTTCCGCATAAAAAAGAACTAAACTCCGTTTAATACGTAAATAATTTAATTTTTGTTACAACCCTAGCTTAGCTTTATGAGTACATTGCATTATAGTGTGTAGGAAACCCAACAGCTAAGTAGCTTATCAAACTAAATACCTATTATTTTATTTATAATCTTATCTAGTTAAATGGGGGCGCCACTTGTACCCAACCTGAAGTTAGTACTAACTTTAGTAAAATACGCTCTATCTTTTTACATTTATGCCAAAATCCAGTTTGGGCTCATTTGATTCGTCTTGACAAGGACTCAGGTTTGAGGTCTGATGATTGCCTAGTTGGTCGAATAAAATAAGAAAAAATTGTTTTAAAAGAAACATTTAAGGCACGCAAGCTTAAATCGCAAGGTTTACAAAGTTTTAGGATTTTTTAAAACTATTTTTAGGTATTTATATCTGGAATAATTTACTATTATACGATAAGCAGATGTTGTCATTTTATACTAAAATACTGTTTTACCGTAACATTTTACTAGATCAGGGGGCAATTTTTTTTTTTATACGACTAAGTCGGTAAACAAGCATACGGCCCGCCTGATGGTAAGTGGTTACCGTAGCCATATGGACGCTTGCAACACACGAAGCGTCGCTCACGCGTTACCGACCTTTCCAATAAGCTCTGGCGACCTTACTCACGCGCAGGAACACAACTTTACACAAACTAAAGTTATTTGGCTGCGGTATTCTGTAAGGTGGAGGTACTTCCCCAGTCGAGCTGCTCTTTGAGCGAATAAACGCTATGCTCTACCTCTCTTCTATGCTCTACCTCTCTTAAAAAAATCCTACGTAATACCAATATTTTTTGGTAAAATAATTATTCATTATAATACAATTCAATTCATTAAAGGATTCAGAATTAATGAATTGCATAAGATCTGCATTTCACATTGATCTGCAATTCGAAAAAATTTATTCCGTAGCAATATTGCTTAAGCTTCCTTTTTAGGGGACCTGTACCCCGAGTGTAAAGAATTTACGTCTATAAACGCTTATAATGCCCTAATATATTTGCACAGCGCCTCTAGCGGAATACTCATGGTACTAATTTCTCCCATACACGCAAACGCATTAGCTCAGAGTAGATAAATACTGCATTAGTATGCGTTTAACGATAATTCTTTACACTAGGGGTACTTGTGGTTAGTTAAACATGAACCGTAAAAATATAGTAGTCGTAGTACTTACGCATAATCCATATCCAATATCTTATGCAAATACCTAAAAATAATCCCACAAATACTGCGGGGAAAATAGCAAATGTCAAGTTGTTCATTATTTTTTACATAACCACAGACAACATAAAAAAAGTCACTCTTTCCCGCTAATTTGAAAACGCGTTCGATTCAGCGTTGTTTTTTTTTAATATAGAAAAGATTTACACAGGCTGTATGTTACTGTATGTGGTGCGTCTAAAAATGGTTATTATTAAAGTTTTCGTACTAATAGATAACGATTGCTTATCTATGTTATCGGGAAACGGGAAAGCTAATGTAAAAGTGGTTGATGACGTCAGAGGTAAGTATGTCTACATATTTCATCGATAGATTATAGTACATTATGATACATGTGTGCAAAGTGTGTGATAATCAATACACACGCGTGTCATACGACGTTTTTCAACACACTTGCGAGGAAAAAACAGACTTGTATTTTTTTAAGTAGATTTTTTGATAATAATCAACCACACAATTAGAACGTCAACAAATATGGCGCGCAAGTTTTTTTTTTTTTACAGCGGTGATCTGTCAGACTATTTTATTCGTTTAAATTAAGAATGCTTGGTCTACACTACACTTGCAGTGAGGTACAAACTTATCATAATCGGGATTATACCTATCATAAAACTGTGCGGTAATGTAAAGTAAAAAGGACAAGTGCGCATAAGCTGCATTAAGATACTAAAAACGGTGCAATGTCACTTTAAAGCGAGTGTGTTGAAAAAATTATTGCTTTGTAAACATTTATTGAGTTATTTTTCTGATTCAGAATAAGTAGAAAGATTTCTTAAGAGGAAAATGCTGGTGGCGTTTGTTCTATACAAACGTAATCCTCAGTTTCCTCTCTGGATAATGACACTAGAGCAATGATTATTTTAGCATGCAATCTGTAGGTACCACTGTATACCCCTCGGTTGTGGTTTTCTCCATAAATGAATTATTATAAGAATTAGGAGCCTTCTAAAATCACAAAAACTTACCATTTTTAACGCCCTTATCAGACGACCAGCGAAAAATTTGACGAATTAATAAAACAACAAAGGAAAACCGACAGACCTGACCAAAGCCCTTTTTAGGGTTCCTTAGCCAAATGGCAAAAAACGGAACCCTTATAGATTCGTCATGTCTGTCTGTCTGTCTGTCTGTCTGTCTGTCCGTCCGTATGTCACAGCCATTTATTTCCGAAACTATAAGAACTATAATGTTAAAACTTGGTAAGTAGATGTATTCTGTGAACCGCATTAAGATTTTCACACAAAAATAGAAAAAAAACAATAAATTTTGGGGTTCCCCATACTTAGAACTGAAACTAGGGTGTCTATGGATAGGTCTTCAAAAATGATATTGAGGTTTCTAATATCATTTTTTTCTAAACTGAATAGTTTGCGCGAGAGACACTTCCAAAGTGTTAAAATGTGTGTCCCCCCCCTGTAACTTCTAAAATAAGAGAATGATAAATCTATAAAAAATATATGATGTACATTACGGTGCAAACTTCCACCGAAAATTGGTTTGAACGAGATCTAGTAAGCAGTTTTTTTTTAATACGTCAAATTGAAATTAATTTCAAATACTCAGGTCTATACTACCATTTACTTATATACCTACAGGTTTGTACGGAACCCTCAGTGCGCGAGTCTGACTCGCACTTGGCCGGTTTTTATTATGATTCTTGAAAACATTTTTTAAATCGATCCAGTTTTGAAGGAGAATTTCGTCTAATTTAAATAGGTATAATCGGTCCAAGCTGTAGTTGTCTCTATTGCCCTCGGGCGGGATAGCTCGGGCACAGAGCGACAGCAATAGATATGTTAAAAACGTATTTTTCAAATTTCTTGCTGTGTTTTGAATCGTTGATACACAGCTGGCGTTTAATTAAAAAAAAAATGAGCTTTCAGTATGGAAAACTTCGTTAGAAATCCATGGCTCAGTGGTGGCTTGCTAGTTTTTGTTTCCTTCGCGACATCTATACGGAACTACATAAACGTAAGGAACAGTGCAACTATCCGCCGCTAGATGGCACTAGCAGTATTATGTCTTGAGTGCGACTAAGTCAGTGCCATCTAGATTGATTATTACGAAACGAAGTGTAAGGTTCTATGAGAATTTAGTAACGCTATCCGCCCCTAGACTTCACTAGCAGTATGTTAATTTTGTTGTGAATACATTGCCAATCGCGAATCGGTAAAAAAAAAATGCGGTGTAAGTTTTCATATTTGAAATACAAAAATATGAACAAAGTGAACAAAAAAGGTATTGACGATTTAGGTGTTTATGGATCAGTTGAAAATTGTTTCCGTTTCTGTATTATAATATCATGGCATATAACAGGTGGAGATTTCGAGATGGCATATATTCGAAACCTATGTTGGGTTAGTCATGCTGAAAAACTTTTACTATGGGACCAATAGTGAATTCTCAATTTTTTTTTTAACTGTCCATATTAAATTTCAACCTTGCTCGATCATAATGTATGAAAAGAAAAAAGTAATTTTTTTAATAATAGTAAATAATTAATTCTGAAATTATTAAAAATTAGGTAGGAAAAACGCATCACGCTTTACTTACTTTTTGCCCAAAGACACTGAACTGTATACATAAGAATAATTAATAAAATTGCACACGAAATTATCATGTAGTCCTGCATTTTAAACATTGTATTTAGAAAGGTTTTTGCCTGGTTGATAAGACCTTTTAAGCCACGTCTTTATTTTACCGGAACCACTTCACAGTTAGTATTTTCACTTTTATATTACGATTTTAATAATATCTAATAAATAATAAGAGTAACACAAAATCACAGAATTTCACAGAGAAAAGAGAATATTCTAAATTCAAACTCGCCACAATGGTATGCAATCTTTTTGTTGCGACAAAAAATAATATTAAGGAGATTCTTATTTTGAATGCAGTCACAAGATTAATTAAAAAAAATTATAAGTTAAATTAATTTAAAATAAAATATGATTGTTACTCATTAAAGTTCAGATTAATACTGAATTAATAACATAGTTACCGGAACCTTAGCAACCTATTTGTCATTAACATGATTAGATAAAAATACTACAGATTTTGAGAAAATAGGAAAATGGGGCACCAGACGAATTATCTATTATTATCACTATAATACATTATTATTGATAAACATGGATTAATAAAATATTATTTAATCGGTTACTGTTCTAGATATTTGATTAAAAAGATAGTTAATGAGGTTATTTAACCGCCAAATGTAATAACAGACGTCAATGCTGACCTGTACCTAATCCGTTTATAATATAAAAAAAATAAGATTTACGAAATCATCATTTCATAGATAACTGGCTAAAAGCGACAGATTTTCATCAAATTAAAGAATTATTAAAACGGTTTCTAATTTTGAAACTTCATACCATGAAATATTGTTAATTTATTTGAAATACCTAATCAGACACTAAAAAAAGTTGACGTTGATGTCGCATTTATTTCGAATTTATTTATATATTTTTTTAAAAACATTTTTATAATAATACTATGATTCTTGTTTTAATGATTCTGGTTTACAAAAAACATGAAACCTTAAAATTACCTAAAAAAATTCAAAATCTTTTAATCAAATAGACCTTCGCAGGCACTTATGAAATGTCTGACTCTAATACTCTAATAACGGTTTGGAAGATTTCATAGAAGAGCTGGCAATAAACTCAGCAATTACTCTTTTCAAAACAAGCCTAGATTCATTACATAATATTTACATTCTAATCGCACTAACAACAATTGCTTGCCCCGGCGCGGTGGCAAAACTACAAGATATACTGACTAGATATTTAATAAGTAAATAAATAGCAAACTTAAGCAGACCAGCCCCCACAAGCTGCACCAGTTCACAAGTATGACGCATGTGGCAGCCATCGCCCTCCTCGCCATATTCGAGGGAAGGGAAGTGAAAAAAAGAAGACTTCATGCACAACACTATTCACTTTGGGCGTACGTGGCCTCAAGTTCTAACAGGAAAAAGATCACATTCACCGAAATGCAGTACGTGAGTAAAGTCACTCGTAAACATTATGAGCAATGATGAATCATCGATAATCGAAATGCGACCGTAAGTATTTATAATTTAAAAGTAGGTATTTAAAATAAACTTTAACTATGCCCAATCTCAGCCACACCACGCGTTATATTTATAAAAAGGGGCACAAAGATTCCAGATCAATGAGACTGTTACTTGGACCAAGATTAGGGGCATTAGTACACGCCGAGAGTGCTTGTGGTGTAGCTTGATTAGCCGATCTGTTCTGTTATCCGGATGTGAGACACGTCAAGTCATTGGTCCTGGCTATCACTTAACTGAGATAGTCGTTAAGCTAGTTGGATGACATCTAGGCGGCTTGAAAACTCCAACAGTGGCTTGACTACTAGTTTACCTCCACCAATCCATAGGGGCATCCGTGGTGGAGTATTTGCCCATTCTTTTCACCCTCATTTGTGAGAGGAGGCCTGTGTGTAGCAATGCTGAGTATCCAGCTGGTGGAATCGAACCACAATGTTAACTTTAGGCCGTTTGTCCGTTAGGCCCTGGTAAGGCACCTATGAACGCTAAGTACATACAGTTGATATTACCAAGGGGTCAGAATACACTTAAAACTGAAAAGACCTCGGCAAGAAACTCAGCAAGGCATTTTTATGGATGTTTCTTTTTACGTTTGAATTTTGGCATGTGTACTAAAAAAGGGGCACAACCCCTGAAGTGGTATAAAAGGGGACCATTGAGCGGAAAGCGAACGATAGGAATACATAGATTTCTACTCACTGATTAACCAAAAATATTCCAACAAATAAACGAAAACACCAAAGAATCCAACACAAAATATGATCACGATTACATCCATTTTGTAAACAACTTACAATCACAGATTTAAATTAAACACTGAATGATATCCTTAATTATTAAATGAATAACAGATTTCAGATTAGATATACGTAACTATGCCAAGCGATTATCATCCTCAAAAGTATAGTTAATGGTTATAAAATAATTAGAATAGATTAACTGCGTATCGGATACAGTCGATATTTTTAATAGAGAAATGGTTACATTTTAGAAATAAAAATATATATTTTTTATTTCTAAGGCAGACTTAAGTAAGTCATGCTCACTTTAAGGCCTTTGCTTGCGGCGGCGTCGTGTGACGGGTCGCTCACTTCCCTCCAATATGGCGACGAGGGCGGTGGCTGCCACACGCGACATACTCTGGTGCTGCTTGTGGGGGCTGGTCTGCTAGTTTGCCATTAACTAATTAAATATAGATCCAGTCTACTTTGTAGTTTTGCCACCGCGCCGGGGCACGCAATTGTGGTCAGTGCGATTAGAATGTAAATATTATGTAATGAATCTAAGCTTGTTTTAAAAAGAGTAATTGCTGAGTTTATTGCCGGCTCTTCTAATAGAACTCTTCATCTTTGAATTGATTATAAGCCATAAGATTTTATTATAGAATAGAACGCAATTCCCGAGAAAAGAGCTTAGATAGCTTTAGATAATCTGAATCTAGGTGTCACAATTTTATAATTATTTCTTGTATCGATTACCATCAGACGGGCCATATGCTTGTTTTCCTAAGTAGTATAAAAATATTATAGGTACACTTACCTCTACACATTCTGTTCAAGTAACAAACAAAGGTAATTACCACATATATAAAATAACTTAAAATTGGCACAACCACTATAAAAATTAACTCCACAAACTCGTCTGACATTTATTACAATTTATTTTGTTATTATTATTATACACTAGCTACTGCTGTGTAAAACTCACTGATTATAACAGTACGAAGTAGAGAAATCTACACGGACAATAGTTTGTTTGTAAGAGATAAGATTTCCCATAATTATGTACAAATATTTTTCAGCCATTTTATCTCAAACGTATTTAGATAAAGCTCTTTTTCATGTATTACATATTTGCATTTATATTAAACAATGGGGGTGTAAAAACTATGAATATATTGGAAAAAAACATTTAAGAAACCCATGTTTCTTTTCAGTACATTTTTTTTTTTTCCCCGATTTAGCTCCATCGGGTTTTTATACCAATAGCAAATGATTTAAAAATGTGTATTTAGTCCGTCTTTTACATTATCAAAAAATATTAGATACGTATGTTTTCTTTTGTCAAACAAAAAAATACGAAGATATCGTGTTGAAGTCAATTCAAAATCATTTATTCAAATAGACCTTCGCAGGCACTTATGAAAAGTCTGACTCTAATACTCTAATACCGGTTCGGAAGGTTGCATTTGCTGAGAAGAGCCGGCAATAAACTCGTTCCACGAGAAGTCACGTTAGAGTACACTTTTTACTCTAAAGTGACGTCACGAGGCCTTATTCCCGAACTTATTGACTCGCTTTATCAAATTCTCAAATTTTTTGATTTGGTAAGGCAAAAAATTCAAAATTCAAAATCATTTATTCAAATAGACCTTCGCAGGCACTTATGAAAAGACTGACTCTAATACTCTAAAAATACGTAGGTAAGTATCCATTATTTTTTGATAATCTAACTGACGTACTAATTAGATATATTTTTCTAGGAATATGCTCAAAGGGCTGCTTATAAGTTGATAAGTTGATGCCCCATATGTTGCAAGCGTGAATATGGCAGTGGCGTGCATTCCATATAGGCAAATAAGCAATGCCTACCTCATAAGATTCAATTCAATAATATTTTGATTCAATTAAACTACATAATCACTTTAAATAAAAATTCTAACCTAACATTCAATACGAAATTTCAAACTTTGCCGCGCACGCACTCGCGAGTTCGCCTCTCAAATTTACGGCAATTCACGCACACTAAAACGATTTCGGCATATTCATACACACACACACACTTCTTTAAGATAATACGACGAAAGCATAAATCACGCTTTTGCTATGCGTAGCATACTGACATTTGACATTCGCGATTTATGGACCAAAAGTAACCTTACCTACTCTGTTGTAAGTAAAGTAACCCATCCAAATTAAAAAGACTACAGTTACGACTGCTTTACCAACATTAGAGCAACTCAAATATAACTTCGCAATTTATTTGTGTTGGTTTGTTTATGGTTTGGCTGGCATTGTATGCAATGTTGTTGTTATCTAATTATTGTGATTTTGCGAAGTGTATCTATGAAGTGTATTGTGTGTGAAATGAAGAAATTTTGTGGTGAAGATGCAAAATGTGTCGATACATTATTCCTTTAGTCAGTTTTCGTTTGTTGAAAATAGTAGGTAACTTGCTGTAGACCAACTCCAAAACATTCATGGATTTAAAACAAAGGTAAAAATCTTAGACATTTTAACACAGAATATTATGTTTATTATACACCTGGCTATCTGGATGTTGTTATTCGAATCTATTATTTTGTTATTATGTATTTTGTTTGCTAATGAATCATACCAAATGTGTGTGGAATGATACGCTGACCTAAACAATTTTACGAATCGGGTCAAAAAACATAATCTATCTAAGAGGCATATTTAGGCGTATATTGCCATGATTTCTTCTGCCTACCTAGTCCGAAAACCAATGCACGCCACTGGAATATGGCTACGGTACCTAACCTAACCGCTTACCACCAGGTGGGCCATATGCTTTTTTACCGACTTTCTGGTAAGTATAAAAAAGTGGTACCTAGCCTAGGTACCTACTCTATGGGATTTGTTAATATTACGAGAAAATCTGGTGTAGAACTGACTGAGTTTCTAAGTCTAAGCTTTGTATTGTTTTGGTCCTTCTGCGAGGGCAATTATGAAGCTCTAGAAGAAAACCTTCCTCTATCATGAAGCATGGCTGCAAGAAATTTGTAAAATAGGTTCTTTTTGCCGTCGCGCTGTGCCCGAGCTATCCCGCCCGAGGGCTATAGAGACAACTACAACTTGGACCTACATTATATATTTAAATTAGACGAAATCGCTATTTCGTAATCCCCGTTTCTCTCCTCCACTGGATCGATTTAAAAAAAAACAAGAATTATAATAAGAAGGGCTTTGGCTATGTCTGAAGGCTACTAATTCTTATAATAATTTATTTATGGAGAAAAACACAACCGAGAGACATACAGTGGTATCTACAGATTGCATGGTAGAATAATCATTGGTCTAGTGTCATTATCCAAAGAGGAAACTGAGGATTACGTTTGTATGGAACAAACGCCACCAGCATTTCCTCTTAAACAAAAATGTTTGACTACTAGTTGTTATCTATACTATTATTTCTCATTTGTAAGACGCAATCCGCAAAATCATTTCTAAATAACAAAAACATTTACAATTCTTTAAATTCCTATTGTCGTCACATTGATAATTTGAAGATAAGCTTTTTTGGCCTAGTTTGTTGCTGAAACCAAGGAAGTATACCCTAATATATTTCCAAATCCTCTCGCAACTTCCTATGTTGTAATATACCGACATTATCACAGTTTACACAGATCGTTACGTTACATCACGACTGATAAAAATCTAGGAGATAGAACCAGTTAAAGAAATGTGAATTTAATTTAATTATAATGTTACAAAAGAGTTTTGATACAAAACAAAACGTTTTAAATACCTCAGGATTTAATACAAATTTTTCACACAAAAGTTCAAAAGTAGTATCAAAAGTTGAAGTTCAACCATAGAATAATAAATAGTACAGAACTCGCTCCCTAATAAAAGCCGTGTTTGGCACAAACGCTATTTTATTGAAGCACTAACTTTGTTGTTGAATCATTTTTAAATAAAAAAAAACCGGCCAAGTGCGAGTCAGAGAGGTCGCGCACCGAGGGTTCCGTACAAACCTGTAGGTATATAAGTAAATGGTAGTATAGACCTGAGTATTTGATATTAATTTCAATTTATGACCTATTAAAAAAAATCTACTTACTAGATCTCGTTCAAACCAATTTTCAGTAGAAGTTTGCACCGTAATGTACATCATATATTTTTTATAGATTTATCATTCTCTTATTTTAGAAGTTACAGGGGGGGGGACACACATTTTACCACTTTGGAAGTGTCTCTCGCGCAAACTATTCAGTTTAGAAAAAAATGATATTAGAAACCTCAATATCATTTTTGAAGACCTATCCATAGACACCCCACACTTATGGGTTTGATGAAAAAAAAAAAAAATAGTTTCAGTTCTAAGTATGGGGAACCCCCAAAATTTATTGTTTTTTTTCTATTTTTGTGTAAAAATCTTAATGCGGTTCACAGAATAGATCTACTTACCAAGTTTCAACATTATAGTTCTTATAGTTTCGGAAATAAATGGCTGTGACATACACGGACAGACAGACAGACAGACAGACATGACGAATCTATAAGAGTTCCGTTTTTTGCCATTTGGCTACGGAACCCTAAAAATCACACAAGTACCTATAATGGTGCATCCATGCCATGCGTCGAGGCACCTACAACGATCACGATGCGAATCCTTTTGTTCTTGAAAAAACTGACAATCGCGCTCGTTCGAAGCTCGCAAGCCCATCCACGCTACGCGAATCGTGCTCGCAGTGTGCTCGTTTGTGGCTCGGCTCTTGCTCGGTTCGACAAGCATGGACGCACCATAAGAAATTAAAATTTTACTGTGAGCAAATAGCTTTTATATTTTCCAATCACTATTTTATCAGTTTAGGCCGTATTTATTATTGGTTAATTATCAGCAGTCTCAGGCACACAGTAACATTGTAACCAGTATCTCACCTAAGCCTCCAAAGCTATCAAATATTAGTTGTGAGAAATCACGTGACGGAAAACACAAAAATACCTTCAAAATATATTTATGAAGAAAACGCCCGGAAGGAGGACATATGATTCTCTGATAAATGCATCATGTGATGCGATAATATTGCGAATTGTTCAAAGAAAATAGCCGACAATGTTTAACAGACAATACCTATAGTTCGGAGTAGGTATGCAAGCTTATTTCAGTATACCGGCTGGTTTTAAAACAAAAAACAACCCTCCTTCCGTATCAGTCGGGTAATAATTACGTCATTATGAGGGCTTAGGTAACAACAGAATAGACGTGTAATTACATAGGCAACTCAAATTTATTGTATTTTTAATTAAAGAATACAGGTAATAGATAAAATAGACAGACAATGGCCCTCATTCTGTTGTTTACAACTAAACTAATTTTAATCTCACTATGTCTCTTTCTAACAAAGAACATAAAAAAAGGATGTAATTTAAAGGTAATTTAGTCCTGTCAAATTAGTCCGATGCATTGAATTATTACACAGTCCGATGCTTGTTTTCAATATAAATTTAGTCGCCATCTATCGCGGTTACGCCTAAATACACGCAAAATAAGACGGCAAAGATTAATTTGACAGCTTTAAATATGTTCTATCCTTTTTCAATAATGTTCGTAAGAAAGAGATGTGATGTGACTAAAATTAGTTTAGTGCGATCTACAACAGAATCGGCACCATTATGGCTAGAAGGAGATTGACTAGTTGACAGGTGGAACTAGACAAATACACAATAGACACACTACTTTGCTGATATGTGCTAGACTAGAATAGGAGTAATCCACAAGCAGCGTGTGTCATAGCATAGACATATAAAAAGATCAAGACGGAGTGTCACCTTATAAGAAAGTGAAGCCGAAAATTTCCTACGTGTGCGTGAGTAAAATCAGTACTGGCCTAAACAGGCACAAATGGTACCGAGCCTTATTGTCACTGTCAACATCTCAATACGGAATGACAACCGATCGGCTTCCTAAGGTGTATATGTGTGTGTGAGGCCATGTATTTACAAGAACGCCGGCTTCCTATTACTTGCGTCACTGAACACAGACCGTTCCGTCTTTAATTTTTTCTTGGTCTGAGTGTCATAGTAATGATTCTGTTTCAAAAACTGAATTAATCACGTCACATCTCTTCCTCATAAACATTATTGAAAAGGAAAGCACAAAAGACAATTTAGCAGAATTGTAAAAAAAAACAGTAATCTGTGGATAGCGTAGTGAGTAGTTAGTACATTTATCACTTTTTTGTATTAAGTGTTTTATATTTATACTGGAATCTCAGAAAAGAAAAAATGAAAGACGGAACGGTCTGTGTTCTTAAGTGACGCAAGTAATAGGAAGCCGGCGTTCTTGTAAATACATGTCTCACAAACACATATAGACTATAGGAAGCCGATCGGTCATTCCGTATTAAGACGTTGACAGTGACAATAAGGCTCAGTACCATTTGTGCCTGCTTGAGCCAGTACTTATTTTACTCACGCACACGTAGGAATTTTTTTTGCTTCACTTTCTTATAAGGTGACACACCTTCTTGATTTTTTTATATGTCTATGTCTGGAATGTACTACTGTTGGTTGTCCCAAATAAAATAAAATAGAAATAAAAGGTTAGCAAATTTCATAAAGCTGTCAAATAAATGTCACTGTCATTTAGGAGGAAATAATCGTCACATACTATCGTCGACAAAATTCACGTTAAAGCTTTTTGTATCCTTTTCTTATGTGTGTTAGAAAGAGATAAATTATCGGCACAATTGTCTTCATTATTTCCAAACTCATAATATGCTTGTTTAGAAAAGATTTTAAAGATTTCTTCTTCTTCTTATTTTTAAGTTTGCCAACCAAGCCCAAATTAGGGCTCATTTCTGCCAGTGTCGAGTTATATTATAGTTTCCACAATAAATCACTTTCATATTTTAGTCCTCAGTCAGTCACCGTCCATAAAAGTCATGTTTCACTGCAATGGTGGTCAAAACTTCACGGACTTTTTGAGACAACTTGAAAAGTCACGATACACACAATTCATTCCATTTCACTTCACTGGTGCACATGGATGATCTTTATTGGGTAAAATACCACCGAAAATACACAATAAAACTCAAAATACACATTTATGAAAATAAAAATGAAAACGCGACGTCACTCTGCAAGTTCCCGCTAAAAAAAACAGGCATTTAGATTACAGTTATTTCATACTTTAAAGATTTATTTGTGTAGTCTAAAGTACATCACAAAAAGTAATAATCAAAATGGCAAAAGTACTTACATTTCCTTATTAGTTTTGTAACATTTCCAAAGCAAACAGAAAAGAAGTAATATTGTTATGATTATTGGAACCCCGACTAATTTAATTGCGACATGTCTTATGACTTCGTCGTCATGGCTCTCTTCTTTTGCCTCCATTTTTAATAAGCTATTTTTTAAATTATGAATTATGTAATTTATTTCTTTTTTTTAACTTTCAATTGTTTTGCAATTTTTTTTTGTCTTGATCAACTTGCGTTCTTTATTCAAATAACTTTATCTTAATTATTTTAAAAGGTTTTTAAGCTGTTTCGTGTTTCTAGTAAAACTAATGTGAAAGTAATTTGACTAATGACCACCATATTGTCATGGTTTTATCGTTCGTTATCAATGGCGTTATCTCCACTTTTAGTGAACTATACTTCGCTTGCCGGTTTGTTTACTTTTCCTTTTGAGTACCAATTATTTTTTATTTATTGTGGCATCGTCGTATTGTCGCAGGAACCTGCGGTAAGGACGCCAAAACTCAACAACTCTCCAAACTCTAAGCCTTTTAACAAACCCTTTAATTAAAAAAAAACAAACAAAAAAAAACTCTTTTAGGTAACTCACTGTTCTCTTGTGTTCCCACACAAGAGAACACTTTCCCACCAGAGTATACAAGGTTATAGGTAAGACACTAACAATCTCTCAGTGCTATATTACTGAAATCATAAAGAACAACTTTTGTTCTATAACTTTTAACAAAAGACAACAAAACACAGAATTGAAATGTGTTAGATAGAACAACGAAATCTTGAAAGTTTGTTTTGTTTTGTAAAAAGTCATAGAACAAGAGTTGTTGTGTATGATGCTTAGAAAATATATACGTCTAGAACGACCATGCCCATACTACATGATTTTTAAAAAGTGGCCAACTTTGCTACGTCTTATGCTCGCGGTACGTCATTCTGCTTGTCACAGTGAAGTTTATAATGTTACCAGTTGTTGAAAAAATCCAATAAAATGGGGAAAAATATATTACGGTTTCGATATCTTTGTAAACTACGAAAATAAAAGTTGAATCTGGATAATACATGATAATATAAATAAGAGTAATGGCGCCGATATTAATTTAATACTTATTATTTTTACTTATCTTACTATCGAGTGAAATCGAGTCAACACGAGTCAAATCAAGTTAAATCCAGACAAATCGAGTGAAATTGAGTCAAATCAAGTGAAATCGAGTCAAATCAAGTCAAACCGAGTCAAAACAAGTCAAATCGAGCAAATTCTAGTCAAATCAAGCAAATCAAGTCAAATCAAGTCAAATCTAGTCAAATGCTGTCAGATCCAGTCAAAACAAGTCAAATCGAGTCAAATCAAGTGAAATTGAGTCAAAACTATCAAATCGAGTCAAATCAAGTCAAATCATTTCAAACCGAGTCAAACCAAGTCAAATCGACCAAATCGAGCCAAATCAAGTCAAATCGAGCCAAATCCAGTCAAAGCGAATCAAACCAAGTCAAATCGAGTGAAATTGAGTCAAATCGATTCAAATCAAGTCAAATCATGTCAAACCGAGTCAAACCAAGTCAAATCAAGCAAATCAAGTCAAATCTAGTCAAATCAAGCAAATCAAGTCAAATCGAGTCAAATCTAGTCTAATCAAGCAAATCAAGTCAAATCGAGTCAAATCAAGTGAAATCGAGTCAACACGAGACAAATCAAGTTAAATCCAGACAAATCGAGTGAAATTGATTCAAATCAAGTGAAATCGAGCCAAATCAAGTCAAATCGAGCCAAATCCAGTCAAACCGAGTCAAACCAAGTCAAATTGAGTCAAATCGATTCAAATCAAGTCAAATCATGTCAAACCGAGTCAAACCAAGTCAAATCTAGTCAAAACAAGTCAAATCAAATCAAATCAAGTGAAATTGAGTCAAAACAAGCAAATTGAGTCAAATCATGTCAAACCGAGTCAAACTAAGTCAAATCGAGCAAATCAAGTCAAATCGAGCCAAATCAAGTCAAATCGAGCCATTTTTTTTATATATATACAACTTAGTCGATAAACAAGCATACGGCCCGCCTGATGGTAAGCAGTTACCGTAGCCTATGGACGCTTGCAACACCATGGGTATCATTCGCGCGTTGCCGACCCTGAAGAAATCTCTTCACACCTTTTTTGAAGAACCCCATGCTGCACTACATTGGGAAAACCACGGCGGGGAGCTCATTCCACAGTCCGAGCGTCCGCGGAAGTTTTTTTTAATATTTCATTTCATTTAATTTTTCAAAGTTTATTTAACACTAGCTGCCCGGCGCGACTTCGTTCGCGTGGTGCTACCCTACCCTGTGGTGTTACCCTACCCTGTGGTGCTACCCTACCCTACCCTACCTTACCCTGCCCTGCCCTGCCCTACCCTGCCATGCCCTGCCCTGCCCTATCCTACCCTACCCTACCCTACCCTACCCTACCCTACCGTCAACCTTTTTTTTACAAACACTGAGCCACACGCAGAGATTGACTCCCTCCCGTACGGCCCGTACCAGTGACGTGATTTTTCTGCTAAAACTTATATTTTTAAACTCGTGATATCTTTTGAATGGTATGTCCGAATAGAATAATTCAAAAAGTTATATAAAGGTATTGAAGCAGTCTTGAATATGAAGTAATTTATTTTGATAAGGAATAATACCAAGATACAAATAGAGAGCCATTTCTAGCGGCGGCATTTCAATAAAATTTTTAAAATAGAAAATCACTTATTGTGGCATAACTATAATAGTTAGACATATGGTATCGCGACACTTTTTGTAAATAATAATGTGTTCTGCAAAGTCGTAGTACATTATTTTATTCTATCATCAATAGTTTTCGCAGCGCACGCGATGTAATGAATATTTTAGGTAATTTTTTTACACCTTGGGTTACATTATTGGAGTTTTAGTAAGGATCCCTAATGTTTTTGAAAATATAATATAGCCTATGTCAGCCGGGGATAGTGTAGCTTCCCAACAGTGAAAGAATTTTTCAAATCGGTTCAGTACTTTCGGAGCCTATTCAATGCAAACAAACAAACAAACAAACAAACAATCAAATCTTTCCTCTTTATAATATTAGTATAGATAGTATAGATATAGATGATCGAAAAATCCGAAAACGATAAACACGTCAACTTCGCACACGTCACTGTCGCTTTTTAACCGACTTCAAAAAAAGGAGGAGGTTCTCAATTCGGTTGTATGTTTTTTTTTTTTTTTTTTTTTTTTTTTTTTTTTTTTTTTTATGTTTGTTACCTCATAACTCCGTCATTTATGAACCGATTTGGAAAATTCTTTTTTTGTCCGGAAGGGTACACTTCCCGTTTGGTCCCATTGTCATCAGATCAGGATTTGATTACTTCTTCGTGTACTTTGAAGTCGGTTTAAGTTTTTTTTGTAAAACAGTCCAATTATTATATATAAGTATCTACATACTCGTATTTAGCTATTGACTGATATTACCATGGGAGTTTCGAGTTCATAAACTGGCAGGACAGGCAATACGTAAATATGGCGCTTACTCAAAATAATTTATTTTCGAAAAATTTCAATGGCTTATATTGCAGGAACTAATAGGAAATATTGTTACTTACTGATGATAGCTGAGTTTTTTTGTTGATCTAGATTGACCTATGTAGTTTCTGCACACTTTTATCACACAAAAAGACATTCTGGAACACTACACTTTTGGTGAATTTGGTTGTGTCCCAGTGACGTCTCGACTGACACTGAGGGCGGGAAAATGATTTGCGCCCTAACAGTTAGAGGACATTTTTATCTACGCGTAAACAGCTTCGTTGTTCAGTCTTGATATATCATTAGTCAAAGGTATGATGTTATGAAATACAGAACTGCCATGTTCTTATTGTTTTACCAAGGTTTGTATTGGCATCTAACCAGAGAGACAATCTCTACGGACAGACATTAGTGTTTATCAGTTTATTAGCTCACTAAAGTAAGTTTCATGTATTGTTAGCCACTCTAATCTGTCAGTCGATAAGGTTCAAATAACTGAGCTGTCTAACACTATAAATACATTGATATATATCATGATATAATTATAATAGTTATACATTCTGCAGGAAAAATAATCCTGGATGTGTCATTTGACTTATAAAATATTGGTATTGTAGGAAGATAATTGGACTGTTTTACAAAAAACTTAAACCGACTTCAAAGTACACATAGAAGTATTCAAATCCTGATCTGATGACAATGGGACCAAACGAGAAGTGTACCCTTCCAGACAAATTTTCCAAATCGGTTAATAAATGACGGAGATATGAGGTAAACTAATTATGAGGAATTTATATGTAAACTCATCCATTGATTCTTGGAACATTGCACCTGGAATAAACCACTCTAAGTAGTCCCTAGTCTAGTCCTTAATAATGTTTTTTATTTGTTTATGTTTTTTGCCATTTATTGATTGAACCAAATGTTTTGGTAGTTGGTTGAGAGTTTGGGGTATATGATCCCAGATTCGTTTTCCATATACGTTAATATATGAAGGCATCACATATACAGGCAAATACGATAGGGATCTCAGGTTATCAGGTCTTTTTGTTTTGGCAAGTGAGTCTATATGGCTACTATATTCGGATACAATTGCAAGTTTTACTTTATCATATACATTTATAACTTTACAATATTCAAACAATGAATCATAGTTATTTTTATGTTTACATTTTACTTTAAAAGGTACTATTGTTTTTAACCGACTTCAAAAAAAGGAGGAAGTTCTCAATTCGGTTGTATATTTTTTTTATTTTGTTTTTTTGTTACCTGATAACTCCGTCATTTATTAACCGATTTGGAAAATATTTTTTTTGTCTGGAAGGGTACACTTCCCGTTTGGTCCCATTGTCATCAGATCAGGATTTGAATACTTCTATGTGTACTTTGAAGTCGGTTTAAGTTTTTTGTAAAACAGTCGAATTATTAGCAATCTTATTTTTGGATCGTATATTTTTTGTAGGTACGTCTTAAACGTCCTACCATAACTAGAGATTCCATAGTTAATAATGGAGTCTGCCAATGCCATATATAGTAGCTCGCTGCACTTCACTTAGTTGCTTGCTAGCCCCGTATTGCTTGTTATTAAATGAAAAAGGTTCAAACGCATAAAACATGCCCTCATAATGTATGTTACGATTTGCACAAATGATTCTATCAATACGGCGAAGTGCAACGGATAACTTTCTATAGGTAAAAAAAACGCAGTCGCCATATTGCATCATTTGTGATAGAAAGTTTTGATGTGATATTGTGTTCCATTAGAACTAAACTCTATAAGCGATCAAGCACTGCATTTTTTAATAGTTTGGTTAGTCGACCGCTTGATTTAGCGCTGCAACAGTCAGTCCACAGCGCACTGGCTTCGCGTAGGCCACTCGTCGCCCGTCATCAAGTTGGACAATAGTCCAAAAATTTCTTTGAGATGGACAGATTTTTTGTTCGCAATGCCAAATCTATTTACGTATATCAATGCAATAAACTGATAAACGCACTCAATAATCTTGATTCAAGTGTCGACACTCGAGAAAACGATCAAATGATCGAGATACCTCACAGCGTGACTTGTAGTCATATGATTGTGCTAACATTATTAGGTCACGATTGCTAGAAATAACAGGATGTTTATTTTTAGGTCTTTATCAAAGCATGTGGATTATGTACTTATTTCCAAGTATTATTTCTTGTTATTTTTTCAAAGGGAAAAACAGGCCTGAATCCTATCTGTGGTTTAAGCCGTATGGTAACACCATTTTAATACATGAATTTATGATTTTTTAAGGTCCTGTATATTTGTTTTGGGACTGGAAGTACTGAGAGACTAGTGAAGTTACGAGTACCAAGGTTTACCTACATTAGAAATGTCCAAGATTATTTCTTTTTTCCTGATTTTTTTTGTGTGTTCCGAACCAAAAAGGTTAAAACAGAACTTTTTGATAAGACTCCGTTCTTCTGTATGTTCGTCTGTTACGGTTTTTTTCATTTACACGACCATTCTGTACTACACATATAAAATGGTGTGATTCCCAATTTAAATAATTCTGTTTAAAAAATTCTTGTTTATAAAAAGCAAAGGTTTTAATAACTATTACACAATTCAATTTCCATTTAATTATCGAACCGTGTCTGCCATTAGTGCTCCACCGTCTCTGACGTGTCCTAGTTTGTTCAACTAGTTTTTTTAGGGTTCCTTAGCCAAATGGCAAAAAACGGAACCCATAAAGATTCGTCATGTCTGTCTGTCTGTCTGTCTGTCTGTCCGTCCGTATATCACAGCCACTTTTTTCCGAATCTATAAGAACTATAATGTTGAAACTTGGTAAGTAGATGTATTCTGTGAACCGCATTAAGATTTTCACACAAAAATAGAAAAAAACAATAAATTTTGGGGGTCCCCATACTTAGAACTGAAACTCAACTTTTTTTTTAATAAAACCCATAAGTGTCTATGGATAGGTCTTCAAAAATGATATTGAGGTTACTAATATAATTTTTTTCTAAACTGAATAGTTTGCGCGAGAGAATCTTCCAAAGTGGTAAAATGTGTGTCCCCCCCCCCTGTAACTTCTAAAATAAGAGAATGATAAATCTATAAAAAATATATGATGTCGGTACATTACGATGCAAACTACCAACGAAAATTGGTTTGAACGAGATCTAATAAGTAGTTTTTTTTAAATACGTCATAAATTGAAATCCATATTAAATACTCAGGTCTATACTACCATTTAATTATATACCTACAGGTTGGCAATCCAAACAGGAAACGCTGCCAGCCTTCTGGGAACCTTGCCGTTAATCGGAAGCAGCGGCAGGCTCGAGGAAATTTTCTATATATAGATTATATTTTGTAAATATAGATTGTATTTTGTACATATTTCTTGTAATTTAGTTCATAATTAAACACTAAGCCTACAGGTTTGTACGGAACCCTCGGTGCGCGTGTCTGACTCGCACTTGGCCAGTTTTTTTATTTTAATTTAATTACGAAATTGTGACACCATGACATACAACGCTTGAGTTTCGCACCTATTAAATAATACTATAATGTAGTCGTACAATGTAGTCCGACCAGCGTGCGGCAGCGTCATGTGACAGGTCGTCCTCTTCTATCCAATATGGCGAGGAGAGCGATGGCTGCCACACGCGTCATACTTGTGAACAGGTGCTGTTTGTGGGGGCTATATCGATTCGAAGCGCTCGTGGTGTAGCATGATAAGCCGTTCTTAATAGAACGGCAACTAAAGCTACTACCTGGATGGGTGACCGCCTAGTGGTATTTCAAATCGAGCGTTTCCGTGCTTCGGAATGCACGTAAAGCCATTGGTCCCTGTTATCACTTAATTGTGATAATCGTTAAGCTAGTTGGAGGCCTTCTAGGCGGCTTGAAAATTCCAACAGTAGGTTGACCACTTGCCTACCTCCACTGATCCGCAGTGGGCACATTCCCTTTCACCTTCACCCTGATTTGTGAAAGGAGGCATGTGCTTAGCAGTGGGACATTATAGGCTGATGATGATGATTCATAAGTGCCTGAGAAGGTCTATTTAAACAATAATTTTGAATTTGAATTAACAGGATCGGCAGTACCTGGGACCAGCGGTGAAAATGTTCCTTCCACTACCAGCAGACTCTTCTAAACTCGTCTTCAAATCCCTGTTCAAGAAGGTAGTGGCGGAAGGATTGACTACATAAAGGAGACAGAGACAGCTATGAGTGATAATATGACCTCCACCAGTTGGACCGATGACTTAGACCATAATGACACATTCGTTTTGTAAATTCATTCATTTTTAACCGACTACAAAAAAGGAGGAGGTTCTCAATTCGGTTGTATTTTTTTTTTATGTTTGTTACCTCATAACTCCGTCATTTATTAACCGATTTGGAAAATTCTTTTTTTGGCTGGAAGGGTATACTTCCCGTTTGGTCCCATTGTCATCAGATCAGAATTTGATTACTTCTTAGTGTACTTTGAAGTCGGTTAAAGTTTTTTGTAAAATTTAAATAATTGGAATTATTTAAATTTTAAACAGGATTTAACAGACCCGTGAATATATTTACTTAATAACAATAGCGCATAGCTCAATATGCATTATATTTACACTCTTCATTAAAAAACAGGTTTTTTGTCTTTTTGGACTACGTCGCCGCGTCGTCGGTATTTCCTATATAATTATTGGCGAACAAAGACAGTTAAGTATGTACCAGTCATTAAATTGTTGACTTTGTGCCAAGAAAAACTATACACGTTAAGAAATCTTAATGTATAGTCAATAATTGGACTGTTTTACAAAAAACTTAAACCAACTTCAAAGTACTCTAAGTACACTACACATCCTGATCTGATGACAATGGGTCCAAACGGGAAGTGTACCCTTCCAGACAAAAAAAGAATTTTCCAAATCGGTTCATAAATGCCGGAGTTATGAGGTAACAAACATAAAAAAAAAAAAAACATACAACCGAATTGAGAACCTCCTCCTTTTTTTGAAGTCGGTTAAAAATGGGCGTAAAAGACTCGTTTGGATATTTCCCTATTAGTACCTATTATAAAGTGTTCTGTTCTGAAAAACGATTGCAGGCACTTGAGATGGAAGAAAAAATTAAAACTATTTTTAGGTATGTTAATCTCGCCCCCTGAATTTACCGTTCAATGTCGTCACGCCCAACGTAATGGCGTGACAGTTCTCCTGATAGTGTTTCCCCGCCCATTGATTTCACCGCTTGCTGTGTCAATTATTGCAAGTAGCAATGCAATTCCAACGTATCTGGGTGAGAAATATTTGATCAAACAAGAGACTGGCAAACGTACTACATAAATGTAGAACTTATAATGTACCACAGTGTAGAAGCGTTTGCATCGCCAGAAGCGTGCACGCTACTCGCGCCGACACTACACAAAAGTTGACACGTCATTAATAGATCAATTTAGCAAAATGCTCAAAGCCTCAGCTCATGTCGTTTATGATTTTTTAAGAGAGGTAGAGCATAGCGTTTATTCGCTCAAAGAGAAGCTCGACTGGGGAAGTACCTCCCCAGAATACCAACCTACCTTACAGAATACCACAGCCAAATAACTGTATGTTGTGTAAAGTTGTGTTCCTGCGCGTGAGTAAGGTCGCCAGAGCTCATTGGGGAGGGGGGAAAGGTCGGTAACGCGTGAGCGATGCTTCGTGTGTTGCAAGCGTCCATATGGCTACTTCTTACTTCGTTGTGGTGTGCCGTAGAGAAATTCAGACTTGACTGACATTTTCAGAAGAGATTTTTGGAAGACTAGGGTGATATGCGAACAAGCATACGGTCTACCGTGTGGCCATATCGAAACTTCCAACACAAGAAGTATCGCTCACGCGTTACCGACCTTTCCCCCCTCCACAACGAGCTCTGGCGACCTTACTCACGCGCAGGAACACAACTTTACACAACGTAGTTATTTGGCTGTAGCATTCTGTAAGGTGGAGGTATTTCCCCAGTCGAGCTGTAGTTATACAATAAAACAATAACCACGACCAAATACAACAACGGCATTTTCTATGCTACAAGAATCTTTGCACTAGCACGCTTCCCCGCTCAGAACGCTCGGCACTGAGACCGCAACCTACGCTCTAAGCGACCTCAGTACATAGGTTCAGGGCCTTAAGCACCGAGACCGACACGTTGTGCAAGCGAGCCATCTACCGTTGGTTTATTGCGAAACTCTGTTACGACACTGTTTTAGAACTGTGCCTAAATAATGTTTAGGTTAGGAAAAAAAACTATAATAAAGGAAAATTGGACTGTTTTACAAAAAAAAATAACCGACTTCAAAGTACCTACACTGAGAAGTAATCAAATCCTGATTTGATGATAATGGGACCAAACGGGAAGTGTACCCTTCCAGACAAAAAAAGAATTTCCATATCGGTAAATAAATGTCAGAGTTATGAGGTAACAAACATAAAAAAAAAAACAACCGAATTGAGAACCTCCTCCTTTTTTTGAAGTCGGTTAAAAAATGAGATCGCTATCTTCTCAATAAATTTACATCTAAAAACCATAACAATAAACGCTTTGTCTGACCAAGTAACTTTCAATAACACTGTATGTTAATCAAGTATATGATTAACTTTGAAGGCCATAATAATTTACTATTAATAACAAAAAGTAAGCACCTCTGTTAATGGTTATTGCCTGTGTTATAAGGTTATCTACCTAACTGGTTATTATAATTAACCTCGTTGCTAAGAACGAATTTAGAACTACAGTAGAAACCGAATAGAACGACATCGGATCGGTTAATAGGCTAGTTGACAAAAAAAACTATTTAGACCGTCTTTTTAACCGACTTCAAAAAAAAGAGAAGGTTCTCAATTCGGTAGTTTTCTTTCTATGGTTGTTACCTCATAACTTCGTCATTTTTGAACCTACCTATTTGGGTTTTTTTTTGTTTGGAATGTTACACTTGTGACGGGCCAATTGGCGCAGTTGGTTAAGAGATAAAAAGATTTAGATTAGATTAGATTGAGATGTAAAGATTCCACCTATTGCGCCGCAGGTCGTGGGTTCGATTCCCGCACAGGACATGCGTTTGTGTGCATGAACTTGTATGTCCTGAGTCTGGGTGTAATTATGTATATTAAGTATGTATTTACAAACAAAAAGTAGTACTTATATGTATTATATCAGTTATCTGGTTTCCATAGTACAAGCACAGTCTATTAAACCATATTTAATAGACTGTGGTACAAGCTCTGCTTAGTTTGGGATCAGATGACCGTGTGTGAGGAATGTCCCAGGATATTTATTATTTATTTATTTATTCACTTCTCGTTTGGTCCCATTGTCATCAGATCAGGATTAGATTACTTCTTAGTGTACTTTGGGGTCGGTTTAAGTTTTTTGTGAAACAGTTCAATTAAACATTATCAAAAAATATTAGACATGTAATTTTTTGGCAATAAAACCAAAACATACGAAATGTCGATTGTTGAAATTCCGCGTGACGTCACGAGCCCCCACTCCCGAACTTTGACGCGTTTTATCTTTGTAAATTTTTATTGATTTTATGAAGCAAAAAATACGTGTACAATATTTTTTGGTAATCTAACTGACTGCCTAATTAGAATTACTATATTTTTACCTAGGAATCATACCTATTGTGTCATCATCATCATCAGCCTATAATGTCCCACTGCTGAGCACAGGCCTCCTTTCACAAATGAGGGTGAAAGGGAATGGGCAGATACTCCACCACGCGTGCCCACTGCGGATTGGTGGAGGTAGGCTAGTGGTCAACCTACTGTTGGAATTTTTCAAGCCGCCTAGGAGGCATCCAACTAGCTTAACGACTATCACAATTAAGTGATAACCGGGACCAACGGCTTTACGTGCCTTCCGAAGCACGGAAACGCTCGATATGAAATACCACTAGGCGGTCACCCATCCAGGTACCGACCACGACAAACGTAGCTTAACTTTGCCGATCGATTAAGAACGGCTAATCATGCTACACCACGAGCGCTTCATATTGTGTAGGCATCGAATTTAGCTAAACCCTATCTTAATGATCCAGCAGTTGCACTTGAGAGCTGGCTCTAAGTGCTCTAACTATAATTATTAATCCGTTTAACATTTCGACGTGATTAACAAATATTAATTCAAATATTTGCATTTATAACATTGGCCATTAACCTTCTATCCTTGTGAATATTTATCTTCAAACCCAGAATAATTCTGTAGTTACGGAGAAAATTGCATACATAAACCATTATTCATTATTTGTGAATTAGTATTAGTGCAAAATGTATTTTAAGTGCAGTGACGTTTGAGTTGCCATTCCTTTGACATTATTGTAAAATTAAGTCAAATTTTGACAGTCGTGTTTATTTCAAAATATTGTGTAATTTGCATTTTAACGTTAGAATATTGCATTTCACGTTTTTAGAGTTCCGTAGGCAAAGGTAAAAAAATATCAAACCCTTATAATTTCTTCCTGACCTTCGGCTCTACAGTGCGCCCGCCGAAAGGATTCTGACACCTGATAATATTGGGGTAATCTCCGGAATGGCTGATCTGATTACATCAGGACTTTCATTAAACTTGTACCTAAGAAAATACTGAAGCATCCTTTGAAACGTGTTTTTTTATTTGAGATTATGCGTGTTTTAGTCACGTATAATCGACTGCAACTTAACCTTATTAGATTCAAGTTATATTCAAAATTATGTTACTTTTATCTTGTTAGTATCAATAAAAAAAACTAAAACAAATAAATAAAATGAAAATATAAAAAAAAACTATATATTAAAGAACTTATTTTTCTCTTTTCAATTATTTAAAAGGTTTATTATTTTTAACTTTTCAGTTTTTTCGGTTTTTTTATTTTTTTTATTTAAAGGAAAAAAAAAACAATCCAGTGCACATACACTATAAAAAGCCTTTAAGTATCGAGCGAAAACCTTTCTAGGTTTATCTGTTGCTTTAATAACGTCGCATGATGAAAAAAAAAGAATATATAGGTATGTCGGAGAATGAGATAGTTAGTCGAACTCAGTTTGATTATGTTATTATCGTGGTACAAGGTTGGGTGAAATAGTAGCAACACTGATTTGACTTTAACGTAAATAACAGAATTAATGAGGGTATTTGCAAAAAGTAAGAATACTGATTTGACTATAACGTGAATAACAAAGTTAATAAGGGAATGCGTATTGCTTTTGGGACAGTTAGTTTATCACAAGCTCTCGAGCTGTACTCATCTCAGTGCAATCATTGTTACACCCGGTTCTTAAGCCTATACTTATTTAAGAGTGTACAATTGTGTGAAGAGAAGTGAAGTGATTATTTAATTGTAATTTTACGACAATAAACACATTGGGCCCGTGAGGAGTTTGTTGCGTCGCTTCTTCTCCTCATACGGGACTTTTACGAAGCGATGGTATAACGTTGTTTTATTGCCTGCACTGCGCCCACCGAATCCTGATACCACTGAACCCTAATCGTGGTCTTTGTAACGCTTGGCTGTCGCTGACTCCGACATATATAACATTATAAAACCTTAATAGATAGCTACTTACTAGTTACATAGTTACTTAATGCCATCCTCCATTGTAGTGTGGATCTTTGTTGGTAAGAAAAATGATTTTAAAATAAACTTACATTTATAGTTTCTTTTTGATAAAAAGTTTTTACTTCCAAATTTATTGAATAAAAAAATTAAAATCATAATGAACGTGTCACCGCTCAATGAGTTCCGTTACACAATGTATATCTAGGGGTAACTATTAAATATTCTGTGCTAGGGGGTAACGAGAGTTAGGGCGTAACGGGTCTTCTCGTTCAGAGTACAGTAGATTGCGGCCAAATAACATTACTATGAGGTGTTCTGTTCCTGCGGTGAGTAAGGTCACCAGAACTCCATGAGGATGCGCTGTCCTGCCAGCGTGCGGGGAACAGCGGTGAAGAATACCATGTTACCCTCCCGCTGCTGGCACATTGACTCCTCTCCAATCTCCAAACCACTCTTGGGTACCTATGCTTTACTTATTAAATATAGATTCAGCCTACCTTGTAGTTTTGCCGCCGCGCCGGGCCACGCAATTGTTGTCAGTGCGATTAGAATGTAAATATTATGTAATGAATCTAAGCTCGTTTTCAAAAGAGTAATTGCTCAGTTTATTGCCGGCTCTTCTCAGCAAATGCAACCTTCCGAACCGGTATTAGAGTATTAGAGTCAGACTTTTCATAAGTGCCTGCGAAGGTCTATTTGAATTTTAATTTATGAAGAGATTTTTATCAATGCAATGAGCGTCTATAGGCTACGGTAACCGCATACCATCAGGCGGGCCGTATACTGCCTTAATTGTATAAAAAAGCCATACCCTGCTATGGTACAAAACTCGAACTCACGACCTTCAACATTCGTGGCTCGGTATTAGACTACAAACCAGATTCTATTTGTGTCCGGTTCAACTTCTGTGCTATTAATAGATTCGCATCCGCGAACGAAGGGTTAGCGTACCTACACTTACGACTTTAATCTATGCCTACACTACTATTGTAGTGTGTGTGCGGTGTGCGTGTGTGTGCTCGACCACTTTGTGCACACTTAGGACTATTATCGTAGAGGGAATTTCACGATGAAATAACCCATAAATGCCAATAATTTTGATGCGAATAGTCAACTGAAGCGATCATATTAAGAAACTGAGAGGTGTCAAGGGACACCCGGATGGAACGAAGTTAAAAACAAATATGTATAAATATTACTATATATTTTACATATTTGTTATTTCAATGCGATATAGAAATACGAAACGAAAATAACTGGCTTGATTTCTATAAGAGAGAGAGAGAGAGAGAGAGACAGACAGAGAAACATGCGCACGCCGCACGGCTTACAACTATAGCAAAAAGTGTCGTTACAACTTTTGGTCTTAATTGTTTCCGTCTAGCGCCCTTTCGCAACGCGCGATAAGGAACTCAAAATAATTTATTCAAATAGACCTTCGCAGGCACTTATGAAATGACTCTAATACCGGTTCGGAAGGTTGCATTTGCTGAGAAGAGCCGGCAATAAACTCAGCAATTACTCTTTTCAAAACAAGCTTAGATTCATTACATAATATTTACATTCTAATCGCATAAGTGCCCAAAGTGCCAAATCAGGGCCTAAACTAAATAAATAAATTTGATATAAAAAAACCTGTGCAGGGCCGGCGGAAGGGAGTTCGTAAAGATCAACAAGCCAATGGTGGACCTGCTACCCTCACATGAAGTTAGGTCCATATACATAGCCAATGATCTATTATTACTACATATAGAGAAGACGCCACACATCACAACCATGTTCATTTTAAGTTAGGCCATCCGGCCACACTTGTAGACCGATGAACGAAACGCGTAAGGCGCCGTGAAAATCACGGTGTTTGCGAGAAAAATACTCCTAAATGCGTTCTGATAGTGCTACGTGTTTCTACTGTCTGAGACGACTATTTACTGTTTCAGCGCTAAAGAAAACAATCCTGATCTGATGACAATGGGACCAAACGGGAAGTGTACCCTTCCAGACAAAAAAAATAAATTTCCAAATCGGTTAATAAATGACGGAGTTATGAGGTAACAAACATAAAAAAAAATACAACCGATTTGAGAACCTCCTCCTTTTTTTGAAGTTGATTTTAAATGGGACATAACCTCTGCTCATAATAGCTTCTCTATACGTAGTAATACTAGCTCAGTGGCATCAGCCTTGAATTTGCCGTAAGCGAACTAATCTTGGATAATTTGCCGCCATTATGAAATATTACCTACCTACCTTATATAACATAGGTAAGTCCATAATGAACTTACATAGCGAGATTAGGTCTGTGATATCGTTATTTAATACTTTTTAGTGCAAACTCTATTTAGAACCAGTTTTATTTTTAGTTAATTCACTTTTAATGTAGGTACATCACTAGTAACACTAGCTGTCCCCCGCGGTTTCACTCGCGTTCCCGGGATAAAAAGTAGCCGATGTCCTTCTCCATACCATAGGCTATCTGCATGCCAAAGAATCATGGCGAGATTTGTACAAAAAAATAAAGAGACGTTAGAATGACGTTATAATTGATTCTTGGTGTCTATGGAATAACTTGAGCCATTTAAAATATTTTTAGAATGCATGCCGGCGAATCGTGACTTTTAGCGACCAAAACCGTTATGTTGTTGTTATGTTTTGCGGGGTTTATAAAATATTTCATGTATATTAACATGTTGCTGGTAATGTAATCTCAACATTGGAAGTGATTCAAGACCCTCTAAAATGTTTTATTTTTTTGTACAAATCAATGTATGGATCTCGCCATGATGATCCGTTGAGTAGTTGAGGCGTGATGGCATAACAAACAAACAAAAAAAAACTTACTTTCGAATTTATAATATTAGTTAGGAAGTTAGGATAAGCATTAACGAAATTAAATATTAATAACTATGATTAATAACAAGAATAAACGGCCATATTGAAGACTTAATTTATGTTCTAGTGTCGACTCAAAATATGACTTAAAATGTTGATACACGTTTAATAAAGACCTAAGAGTAATAGTTATATAGAACACCAGTACTGATGGAAAGAAGTACCTCATCTTCCAGGTTCTGAAGAAGTAATTCTTAGTTGACAAATGGAATCCAATCTAAATTAACCAATTCAAAAAACTTACCAAAACTTTTAAACAACGTCCATGATATCCTCAAAAAAACTATAACAATTAATAAAAACATAGGCAGAAGGCCAATAAGTCTTCTGTTATTCACTGTGTTTGTAAAATCCTCTTTCGGTTCTGTGGAGTTACGATCCATTTTAAAAAAAAGTTTAGTTTTCTTTACGAAAAAGGTTTCATCACATAAATTCAAACTATTTTTTTAAATGTACGAGCACGTATTTTATTCACTCACGGCATTTACCGTTCCATTTTTAAATTTCACAATTAAAATTTTAAAACTAGAACATCACGATTTCAACATAAAGTGCAATAAATAACTCGTTATTTTTTTAACGTTTGATTGATTGTTTTTTTTATGTTTCTAAGACACAGGCTGCTTACCTAAGAATGTTTGTGACACTAAGCAGTGTTGTGCGTACGGCGCGTCGCGACTCTCTACGGCGTTCATTGATAAAGTTTGTTACGGAATCTCTACATCCACACTGGCTATCCACTCCGGAAAATTGGACTCTATTTTAAGAGCAGTAAAGTCTCATGAAATAGTGTGTACAATATACATATAACCTGCTTTGGATGGAATGCTGTTGGAATTGGTTGTTGGTTAAAAACTTTATTCTGTAAAATTTTCTTGTTGTGAAGTTTTTTTTTTTAATTATTTTATTGAAAGGCAAGGTTGATTAAACGATTCGTTTTTTTTTATTTTACTTACATGTGTAAATCAAAGATTTTCATAGGGCATCGTGCCTCTACCCAGATGGCTAGTCCGCCTTACTAAAGCATGACATTTTATATCACTCCGCTTGAGGGGTTCCTGAGCAAATCGCTCTCAGTTCGTATTGCGCACGGCTGTCACCGCGACATACTCGCTGTAACTGATTATATAAAAAATGACGACTTGCTTATTGAAATATTGTCACAACACTTACAAAAACCAAGGAAAAATTAAAAAACTAACCTTCCATGTGTAAGTATTGCGATTTCGTAACTTTTAATTACCTAAACTTATTTTAGAAATATACGTTTCGGTGGTGACAGTTTTTATTTTTTAAATCTTTTCCGGCCATGTTTTATGGAAGGTTGCCACAACATGAAAATTAATTTTCCACATTTTTGTTAAGGATTATTAAAAGATGATATCGAGTACCTACTGATTATTTTTGATAATTCTAACCTCCCGATTTGACAGGTATTTTGACCATCGAGGTCAAAATAATGATAAAACTCCTCATTAAATATTATCTACACAACCAGTGTAATCAATAAAATTAATTTTATTGGTAATACAAGAGCTAACGCAGATTGCCAACCTAACTAAACTTATTGTCGAAACATTTGCATATATTCGTTTATATTATGTAGCAAAATCCGAAAATTTGTTAAGAAATACAATTTCAAAACGACAGCTGTATAGAAAACAACTGCAATTGCAGTTCTAATTTTTGTTCATAAATATTACTTGTATGATGTAGGATTTATGTTTTGGGTACCCAAGGTATCCCAAATAACTATTTTTAAAGCAAAAAGGCATCCACTTTTTCAATTCTAGAACTTTGAAAATAAAAAACCGTTTTCTCAGAGATTTTTTGTCCCCACAAATCCCCATATAGTAAATTTCATCGAAATCGTTAGAGCCGTTTTCAAGATATATCAAAACATACAAATATTGTACATTTAATGGTATAGGATATATATTATAAATAAATATTGCTCGTATAATAGTACTTATGTACATGAAAAATTTCCGGACCAAAATTTATAAATTCCGCCATTTAGAGGAAAATGTTTTTTTTAACTGCCACCCTATGCAAACTACACAGACTGTCAAATACTGTCAATTCTGGCTTGTTTATTTATTGTTCCCATAGAGGCGACTATCCTTCTGGACGTTTTATATTGTTTGGTGTAAATATGATTTTCTTTTACAATCGACTGTCTTCATATGGATTTCAAAATACCATGGATATACTCATCCCAATACCTACTAATTTTGACGTGTTTTTGTATGTTGAGTGGGCTTACATTTGGCTAGAGTGAAAATATATTTCCTTTGCCATTCGCATAAGGAATGAAAAAGAAAAGCGTTGCGTAAGTAGACATAAAAATATGAAATAATAAAATAGTACATACGCAAGAATTTTATTTTCAAAATCTACGTGTTTCGTAATGTTGATCCACTGTTAATATAATGGGAATAAAACTGTAATCGCCAAAAAAAAATTTCAACTATGTTTATACCATTGTTTTTTTTTATATGCAAATTCAACATTTTCCTATCTGATTTCTGAAACCCCATACCTATTAAAAGCTTTTAAAAATGACGAATCCTATAAATTCTCCTAACCATTAGAATTCGCAAAACTATAATAATGTTGTGCCAAAAATTTCGATTTATTTAATTTAATTTTAATAAATTGTCTCATTAATTTTAGGCTTTTTGTCTAGCTTCCCGAGACTTAATGTTCTTCATATTCAATAAGAAAATAACCTGCTTATCTAACACATTATTGTTTTTTTTTTTTTTTTTTTTTTTTTTTATTTCAACAGGTTTACAAGCAGGCAGACGGGCCACCTGATGGTAAGTGGTCACCGCCGCCTATGGACATTTGCAATACCAGGGGGATTGCCAATGTGTTGCCTACCTTGTAGAGCTCTTTTTACGCCTTTTTTGAAGAACCCCATATCGTAGCGCTGAGGGAAAACCGTAATGGGGAGCTCATTCCACAACCTAATGGTCCGCAGTAAGAACGTCCGACTAAAACGTTGTGTGGACGATCGAGGCGGCTCGAGGATGTGAGGATGAACTCCACATCTCCGGCGAGCAGTGCGATGGTAGAAAGGTGATGGTGGCACCAGATCAAAAAGTTCACGAGAACACTCCCCATTATACAGGCGGTAGAATACACAGAGAGAGCCTATATCTCTCCGAAGGCTAAGAGGTTCTAAACCGCCAGTGAGTATGGGATCGTCAACGATACGAGTGGCCCGCCTTTGCACCGAGGCAAGTGGATTAAGCTGATAAGCGGGTGCGCCTGCCCAGAGGTGCGAGCAGTACTCCATATGCGGCCTAACCTGAGCTTTATAAAGCTGTAGCCGCTGGCGTGTCGTGAAGTACCACTTAGCCTTATTAAGCACACCCAACTTTTTTGAAGCCAGTTTGGCTTTGCTTTCCAAATGACCTCGGAACTGAACATCACTCACAATATCGACACCGAGGATCCCGATACTCTGTGCGATGTTTAGAGGAGTGTCTGCGAATTTCGGAGCTACTACGAATGGGGTTTTTTTCGCGGAAAACGCGCAGACTTGTGTCTTCGAGGGGTTAAAACGGACTAAATTAAGCCTCCCCCATTCCGAGACCCGCTCCAACGAAGTCTCGACTTCAGACACAAGTCGAATTCGACTTTCCTCCACCGTGGACCGAGGGGTGTTAGCACGGCCGGAGTATTGGGCATCACCAGTGCTGTCATCCGCATAGCAGTGAATGTTGGGAATTTTCAACATATCATTGATATGCAGGATGAACAGTGTGGGTGATAGCACATAGCCTTGCGTGCGGTACGCCAGCATTAATATTTTTGATATCGGAGCAGCATCCGTCAACGGCGACTTTGATGCTCCGATCAGCAAGAAAACTGGACACCCAAGTGCACAAACCCTCGGGAATTCCGTAAGACGGCAGCTTCGATAGAAGTGCCCTGTGCCAGACCCGATCGAAGGCCTTAGCGATGTCGAGGCTAACTGCCAATGCCTCGCCTTTACTCTCTATGGCTTCAGCCCATCGGTGCGTTAGGTAAACAAGAAGATCACCAGCTGAACGACCATGACGAAAGCCGTACTGGCGGTCGCTTATCAGCTGGTGCTCCTCTAAATACCTAAGGAGCTGAGTATTGATCACCCGCTCCATCACCTTAGAGAGGAGGGAGGTTATCGCTATTGGCCTGTAATTGGACTGATCTGTTCGGTCCCCTTTTTTGGGAAGTAGTTAATTTAAAAAAAAAAAAAAATTTGATTAATTTGTTTTTTTTTTTTTTTTTTTTTCTTTATTTAAGGGTTTAATCGTATAGACGATTATGCCACCCTGTAAAATAACAAAATCAAAAAGTACATATAATTTTAGTTATTTAAAGTAGTATTGGGATCAGATCTAGAGCTACGATTAATATCCACAATTTTGTAAAGTATTCTAGCTTTATCCGAAAACGGTAAAGCCATTACACTATTACATCCTCCAGTTTGCACTAGTGTAGGACCAAGAGCAACTCTCAAAGCCTCGCCCCGAACACACTCCATCAATATATGGTAAACGTCATCCAACCGACCGTTGTGCTAACACAAATAAATCAATTATTGATTAATCTATGTTAGATAAGCTTGTCAATTTCGTGATTCACGAGTAAATAATAAACAATTTAAATCAGTCATTGAGTTTTCTTTATTACCTAATTATTATTATTTATTTATTTTGTATACCACTAAGGTGGCAAATCTGATGGTAAGCAGTTTCCGCAGCCTTTGGACGCTTGCAACACCAGTGTATCCTACAAATAATATGGATCGTATGACCCCCGCATAGTTTTTACCGATTTTGAAATCTAAAGCCTTTTAATGATCATTCATTAAAATTTGAGACAGTTCCTCCGAGTTTATCCTTATGATAATAGTATGCAAAAAAAGCGCCATCTAGTTAACTTTATAGTTATCTTGTTAATCATCAAGTGAAAGTACTAACAGTATTCGACACTAGATGGCGTACCTTGTTCCCAAAAATTAGACACGCGTAGTTTGATAACTCAACACTAGATGGCAGTCATAGATAATTTAAGGATTTCAAGATGTTTTAAAATTGAAAATCTATAAATTTTGTGTTTTTTCCTGTAAACAATCGAGGCAGGATTTGCAAAATGAAAAACAAACATCGAAAATTGTTGCTATTATAACATTTCAATTGATACTTAGTGCCCACAATAAAAATTAAACACGCGTAGTTTGATAACTCAAAACTAGATGGCAGTCATCCATATTTTGAAAATTTCCAAAGATGTTTTAAAAATGAAAATCTATAATTTTTGCGTTAGTTCCTGTAAAAAATCAAGGCAGTATTTGCAAAATGAAAAACAAAAATCGAAATGGTAGCCATAACATTTCAATAAACATGGTGCCTTCATAAATACATTTCCAATCATATTCTTAATATTAGTAGACACAAAAAAAAACAATTCGAACTCTATGTTACTATTGCATCGCAACATATTTATCTCAAACATATTACTTTTATTTAAACGTTGTTTCCAATTTTAGTTTTAATAAAATAACAAGCAATAGTTTAATAAAAAGATCTTCGAGTCGTCAGTAAACAAAATGATCGTGGGCCGGAAATCTATCTATATCAAATGAAAACACTCACCCCAAAATTCACAGCAGTGTAGACAGATACATGTCAACGCGTAAACCACGATCAACATAAAAAACGGCATAAAAAGTACCACGTAATCCATTTTGCGTGCTATACAGACCGACCGTTCTGTACTATAATATTTATGTTGATTCCTGAACTTTTGGTTTTTATCGACAAATCAAGGTGCCCAGATAATAGTTATCACCACGATAGCTGTGGAATAATTAAGTACTTCGATGCGTCATATTTTATTAATGTAATATCTTTTGTGATAATTTTTGCATGGGAACATAGTCTGTGGTAGGCTGTCACTGCACGGTGTACAGCTGTCAAAAGAAATCAGTATAGTCCCACCAATTTATCTGTACAGGCACGAATGGTGAGCACAGATAGGCAGTAGTGGGGGCAAGCTCGCGCATGTACACTTTTGGCCAACTCACAGTAGCCAAATGACACGCGAGAATCCAATAGACGACGAGCATCGACTGACGAACCAATCGTGTGCAGCTCGGCGCTCTCCCTGCTTCATTCCGCCAAACTGACCGAAAAATTAACTGCTGCGCAGGTGTCCATCTGTGCTCACCACTCGTGCCCCTTACTATACTTACACGAGAGGGGCGCCACTATCGACAATATTGCCTACATATACGTTATCGGCAAACAAGCATATACGGCCTGCCTGACTAGAAAGCGGTTAGTATAGCCCTATGAAAGCTGGTTATGCTACGGGCCACGGGTGTTGCATTACAAGGGACACTTGGCACCCTCGGGGCATAACTCACGCGTTACCAAACTTTCCCCTCTCCCCAATGAGTTCTGGCAACTTTACTTCCTCGCAGGAACACACATTGTTATTTGGCTGTGGTATTTTGTAAGGTGGAGGTACTACTTCCCTAGATGAGCCGCTCTTGCAGCCAAAAATGATAATGCTCTAAGCATTAGTTCCAATTTTGATCATCTGCTCAGATAAAATTGGTGACACTGTAAGTGCTTGACGAAATATTATAAACTCATAAATTCTCTGAACATGTCCATCAAAGTCCAGTAGTAATTGCTTGAAGCTTTTCTGCCGTTGTTAAGGTTAGTCAATGGCCCAAATTTAGGGAAAGTGAAATAAATCCATGAAGAGTCCAAAATGGTCTTGAACTGTATGGTTTATAAGGAGCTTCCTATCGCAGAAGCTCAGGCTGTGGAATGAGCTCCCCGCCGTGGTGAAAAGGGTGTGAAGAGATTTTTGCAGGGTCGGCAATGCGCGAGCCTGCAAAAATCTCCCCTAGGGTTGCAAGCGTCCATAGCTACCATCAAGCAGGCAGTACGCTGTTTGCTACCTTAGAAGTATATAAAAAACCGGCCAAGTGCGAGTCAGACTCGCGCACCGAGGGTTCCGTACAAACCTGTAGGTATATAAGTAAATGGTAGTATAGACCTGAGTATTTGATATTAATTTCAATTTATGATCTATTAAAAAAAAACTACTTACTAGATCTCGTTCAAACCAATTTTCAGTGGAAGTTTGCACCGTAATGTACATCATATATTTTTTATAGATTTATCATTCTCTTATTTTAGAAGTTACAGGGGGGGGGACACACATTTTACCACTTTGGAAGTGTCTCTCGCGCAAACTATTCAGTTTAGAAAAAAATGATATTAGAAACCTCAATATCATTTTTGAAGACCTATCCATAGACACCCCACACTTATGGGTTTGATGAAAAAAAAAAAATTGAGTTTCAGTTCTAAGTATGGGGAACCCCCAAAATTTATTGTTTTTTTTCTATTTTTGTGTAAAAATCTTAATGCGGTTCACAGAATACATCTACTTACCAAGTTTCAACATTATAGTTCTTATAGTTTCGGAAATAAATGGCTGTGACATACACGGACAGACAGACAGACAGACAGACAGACAGACAGACAGACAGACAGACAGACAGACAGACAGACAGACATGACGAATCTATAAGGGTTCCGTTTTTTGCCATTTGGCTACGGAACCCTAAAAATGAGAAGTTCAATAACTCTTCTCTTTCTCTCTCTTCTTCTCTTTATGTGATTATTTGTTATTGTTAAATTTCATTATTATTTAATTTTATGTAATACAATTTTAAATACTTTTTCTTTATAGCCTCTAGTGGCACATTATAATCTAATATTTTTAAAGCTATCTGCGGACAATGTAGTGGGCTGCAATATTGATATTTTTTTGAATGTATAATCTTTTTCTTATATTTATGTTGTAGCTGTTTTTTGTCCCATAATAAATAACCTGGATACCAGCTTGGGCCTTTAGACTCGGTTCAGCGACGTGCCGTAAGAATTGTTGACGATCTCGAGCTCACAAGCGATTTAGAGCCCCTCAGTCTGAGGAGAGACTTTGCCTCCTTATGTGTGTTCTACCGCTTGTACAACGGAGAGTGTTCTAAGGAATTGTTCGACTTGATGCCCACGGCTACCTTCTACCATCGCAACTCTCGCCATCGACGGGGAGTCCATCCTCACACATTGAAACCAGATTTGTTTCGAACTGTACGGGCTAAATTGGAGTTTTCTTCCGCGGACGCTCGGACTGTGGAATGAGCTCCCCGCCGTGGTTTTCCCAATGGAGTACAGCATGGGGTTCTTCAAAAAGGGCGTGAAGA
Organism: Achlya flavicornis; assembly: GCA_947623365.1. Taxonomy (NCBI): domain Eukaryota; kingdom Metazoa; phylum Arthropoda; class Insecta; order Lepidoptera; family Drepanidae; genus Achlya; species Achlya flavicornis. Next base: position 10,643,371 of record OX392491.1, read on the forward strand.
GATTTCTTCAGGGTCGGCAACGCGCGAGTGATACCCCTGGTGTTGCAAGCGTCCATAGGCTACGGTAACCGCTTACCATCAGGCGGGCCGTATGCTTGTTTGCCACCTTAGTGGTATAAAAAAATAAATTTAATACATTTCAATTATCTAATAACGAAAGCACGTAAATAACAATTTATTATCTAGGCAGGTATTTATGATAATAATAATAATTTGAGATAATTAAAGTGTAATAAGGAAATTATACTTTTTTATGTCTACCTATATATTTTTTAATATGTCAGCCAGTAGATTTATTAAAAATTCATACGTTTATGTTTATAAATAAATACGACGAGTCTCGATAATTATATGGAATTCCCTTGTCGATCAGTTGTTTGGGAATTCGAACATAAAATCGAATCGACAAAACATTCCACATACGATCTTTTCACAAAATTTCACGTGAATCGGTTGAGATATGCGATCTGTAGTGCGGTCAGCCTGATGGTAAACGGTTACCGTGGCCATATGGACGCTTGTAACACATGAAGCATCACACAAGCGCCTTTCCCCCTCCCCAATACGCTCTGGCGACCTTACTCACACGCAGGAACACAACATAAAGTTATTTGACTGCGGTATTCTGTAAGGTAGAGGTACTTCCCCAGTCGAGTGATATACGCTTTGCTCTACCTCTCTTATAAAAATCTCTCTTAAAAAAGTTTACATAATAACCTAGAATACTGGGAGATTCGAGATGACATATTTTCGAAACCTATGTTGGATTAGTCATGCTGAACAACCATGAGAACAAACTGAATTTTCAAAAAAAAAAAAAATTTCATACATTATGATCGAGCAAGGTTCACATTTTGTAAGAAAATTTAAATTTTTTTTTTGAGAATTCACTATTGGTCCCTTAGTAAAAGTTGTTCAGCATGAGTAACCCAACATAGGTTTCGAAAATATGGCATTTCGATATGCCATATTTTCGAAACTTAGTCCAACTGTTATAGTATAGTACTTTTTGAAGCGCTCGTGTTGTAGCATGATAAGCCATTCTTAATCGATCGGCAAGTTAAGTACCACTGTCGTGGTCGGTACCCGGATGGGTGACCGCCTAGTGGTATTTCAAATCGAGCGTTTCCGTGATTCGGAAGGCACGTCAAGCCGATGGTCCCGCGGCTTGAAAACTCAAACGCACCAATCCGCAGTGGGCACGCGTGGTGGAGTATCTGCCCATTCACTTTCACCCTGATTTGTGAAAGGAGGCCTGTGCTCAGCAGTGGGACATTATAGGCTGATGATGATGATAGTAGATTTGACGGGTCAGTTGGCGCAGTTTGTTAAAAGAAAAAGTTGGTTAAAAGAGTCTGGTAAAGATTCCACCTATCGCGCCGCTGGTCGTGGGTTCGATTCCCGCACAGGACATGCATTTGTGTGCATGAACATATCTGTATGTCCTGAGTCTGGGTGTAATTATGTATATTAAGTATGTATTTACAAACAAAAAGTAGTATATGTATTATATCAGTTATCTGGTTTCCATAGTACAAGCTCTGCTTAGTTTGGGATCAGATGACCGTGTGTGAGGAATGTCCCAGGATATTTTTTTTTATAGTACTTTTTATGCCGGAAAACGTGAGATCCCACGATATCCCTCGATGAAAAGATAACCTATAACTATATTAAAATAAGTACTTACTAAATACTCTGAAGATATATCGTCCAACGATAATATCACAGATCTGCAAATACAGAAACACTAAAAACAGTAATGTCACTAAAAACACAAGGAAAACAAATTCTCTTTCACTTAAAAACATTATTTTTAAACTGTCAATATTCGTGATCAAATTCGGAATGTTCGTTTTTTATTAAAGTTTATTTTCGAAGAGTGGTGTTTTAAAGAAGTCGGGTTAATTCTTACAATATTGTTTGACTGAATCATAGGATGCTGGGCATTTTCAACTGCGCCTCATAGTTACACAGTGTTCAAAGAAGAGTTACTGTGCTTTACTTTTATCAATATTACTCAGATTTAAAAAGCCATAGAGATATGATTTATGGTTTGTTAGCAAGAGAAAGAGTTGGGCTTCAAATGGTGGTATATTTTTTTTTAATATAACGAGAATTAACTGTAAAAATAATCTTTGAAATATCACTTTGTCTCATACATTATTGTGTCATAATGAGTCAGTTGAAAAACAATCGCTCTTGTGCCGATCACGTACTGTAATCTTCCTAATACTGCTTCATTTAAAATTAAACTTTATCTCTATAAGGTAACGTTGAAATTCCTAGATATTACTAAAGAGATAATCTGATAAGACTAATCTTATTTTCATGACATTGAGAACCAGTTTTCCTTGAGCTCCCATGATCCCCGCTTTGGAAAAAACTTCATATTCAATGAGTAGTTTATGTATACAGTGAAAGAGGTCTATTTTATTTGGCCAATTGAGTTATCGCAATATGTATGAAGAAAAGTAAAGTCAGTGAGGATTTCGCAAGGAATTGTTTGTCTTTATGCCCACGGGTACCTCACCATCGCAACTCTCGCCATCGGCGGGGAGTCCATCCTCACACATTGGAACCAAAATGGTTCCGCACTGTGCGGTTTAACTTTTAAGTAACTTCCTGCAGCTGACGCTCAGATTGTGGAAAGAGTTCCCCGCCGTGGCTATCAGGGCCCTTACAGAAGATGGTTGTCGACAATCGTCATCGTTAGTAAACGATCAAACTTTGTATCGGATGGACATTTCAAATCGACGGGCCAGTTGGCGCAGTTGGTTAAAACTCTGGTAAAGATTCCAGCTACTGCGCCGCAGTTCATGAGTTCGATTCCCGCACAGGACATGCATTTGTGATGCATGATGCATGAATGAACATGTCTTTATGTCCTGAGTCTTGGGGTAATTATGTATATTAAGTATGTATTTTAAAAACAAAAAGTAGTATATGTATTATATCAGTTACCTGGTTTCCATAGTAACTCTGCTTAGTTTGGGATCAGATGACCGTGTGTGAGGAATGTCCCAGGATATTATAAAAAATCGAAATATCACGTGATTTTTAACAATCTCTTATGTCAATCCCATACAAAGGTTGATCGTTTACTAACGATGACGATTGTCGACAACCATCTTGTCTTGCAGGGCAGGTTCTAAACTGAATAGTGTGGCGTTTCTAGGCTTTGTATGCTTACCACATTCGACCACATCATCACTGACCATTGAAAGATTGTGGTAACATACGTCTATAAAAATAATAGTTTTTGACTTTTTATTGACGTCTATTCTAATACCGAAATATTCAGTGAAAGATCTTTTTTTTAAAGCAAAATTTTGAAGGCCGCGGACCAATAATTTTTGCCCATAATTAAGAAGGTCTGCACACTGATTACCTCGCCTCGCCTCCGTGGAGTAATCGCATGCGCATACTATATTTGACAACCTGCGAAAACATTGCGTACCGACAGACGAAAAAAAACATTAAATTTCTTGTTCTTTTTTTTTTCATCTCGACTGGGTCCGTACCAACAAAACTTCACAGAAGTTATAGTACATAGTAGTAGAAGTTATATATATTTTAAGTTATAGTTTTAGTTTTGTTATAGTTTTTAAGTTATTTTGTGTCTATATATTATACCGTTTAAGTTTAATTAGCTTGTTTTGTAATGAGTAATTGCTGAGTTTATTGGCATCTCTTCTCAGCAAATGCAACCTTCCGAACCGGTATTAGAGTCAGACTATTCATAAGTGCCTGCGGAGTTCTATTTAAATAAATAATTTTGAGACATTATCGCCCAAACTGAATAAGGAGGAGCCAGAATAAAAACTCTATTTTTCACATATCCGCCGACACAAATGTTTCTGCTGACCTTACACAAACAAACAGTAAGCTACATGCAAATGCTGTTGATTTACAGACAATTGTCTCGCTTTAGTTTTTGTATTTTTACACTTGGTTTAATTACTGAGTGCAAACTATTGCTTTATATGGGCCTCAGAACTGGTACTGGTATTTAAATTAACTTAATTTCTTTAGGAATAACTTTGTTTCTTGACTTAGCTAAGGGAATGACAAAATATCAACTTTTCAATACATGTCAAAACGTTTTTTTTTAAATACAACTTAGTCGATAAACAAGCATACGGCCCGCCTGATGGTAAGCGGTTACCGTAGCCATAGACGCTTGCAACACACGAAGCATCGCTCACGCGTTATCGACCTATCCCCCCTCCCCTATGAGCTCTGGCAACCTTACTCACGCGCAGGAACACAACTTTACACAACATAAAGTTATTTGGCTGCGGTATTCTGTAAGGTGGAGGTACTTCCCCAGTCGAGCTGCTCTTTGAGCGAATAAACGCTATGCTCTACGTCTCTTTAAACGTGACTTAGTGTGAGAAGTGACGTCATAATTGCTTGGTTTACTGGCGGCTCTTGTCAGCTTCCGAACCGGTGTTGGATTCAGAGTATTTATTAGTATCTGCGAAGGGTCCATTAGAACTTTTTTTTTTGCTTCTTTAATCGACCAGCTTTATAATCAGACCCTAGTACCAGAGTTCTTGTCCAGACGAATGAAATGAGCCCAAACTCTATGGGGTTGTGGCGTTTTATTACGAGTTCCCATGGCCACCTTTCGGCTCCATCAGATCATATCCATGTCATGTCATATCATTGACGGGCCAGTTGGCGCCGTTGGTTAAGAGTCTGGTAAAGGTTCCACCTATTGCGCCGCAGGTCGTGGGTTCGATTCCCGCACAGGACATGCATTTGTGTGCATGAACATGTCTGTATGTCCTGAGTTTGGGTGTAATTATGTATATTAAGTATGTATTTACAAGCAAAAAGTAGTATATGTATTATATCAGTTATCTGGTGTCCATAGTACAAGCTCTGCTTAGTTTGGGATCAGATGACCGTGTGTGAGGAATGTCCCAGGATATTTATTTATTTATGTCATAATAATATTGCATTGTTATTCGATATACATATACATTTTAAATTTCAGCTCAATCATGAAGGGAAGTAGTTCAAATAAAAGCTTGTACTAAAATGATTTTGTTTTTGGATGTTTATCTGTTGTTAAATCACGCACTAACAGTTTAATAGATTTATAAGAAAGTTTGCTCATAGCTTTATCCTCTCGAATAAAGCAAAAGGATAATTTTTAGATACGTAGGGCTCAATTCACATTGCCACGGAATGGAATGGAAGCGAATGAAATAGTACATAGCATAATGAACTTTATGCCAATTGTATAACATACAAAATGACAAACTAAATACAAGCCAAAAAGTTGTCGCGCGTCTTCCGGGGAATCCTCGTGCATTCTCCAGAATTTATATGCTATGTATTAATTTGTATGTTATAAATTGACATAGAGTTCATTATGCTGTGAACAATTTCATTGCTTCCATTCCATTCCGCGGCAATGTAAAATGAGCCTTATGGTCACCGCTCACTATAACAGCACGGCTACGCCTCGGCATTTACCTTGCCATGCAAGTGAGGCCTTTAAATCGTATTGGTTAAAGAAAATTGTACAGTGGCTAAATAAAATAGTTGACGCCTCGCGGCAAGCGCGCTTGCCGCTACAAGTCACTAGTCCTGCTGACCACACGCTTCCAGCGAGCGGTCCGCTCCCTTGTTACGTGACGCCGGCAAGCGGTATCTTGCCAAATCCGCGCCACCGTGAAATTGGTCGCGGTCAGCGCCGCGCCGCCCGCGAGCTACCACCTCGCAGGCGGCGCGCTGGCAGCCAGTGGTTGGATTGAGATGAGGCGGTGCCGGGCCGTTGCTGCGATGGAGCGGTGCTGATATAGTGAACGATGACCCTAACACTTCCGATTCCTCAGGAATGTCGTAAAGCTAGTAATACTTATGACAGGTGACTGATGTTGTGAAACATTTTGAAATACCAATCGTCATCAGATGTAACAGCACCGCAATAACGCAATCCAATTATAACTCTATACGATTAATAACACGGTTGATTATAACATAATGTGTTCTTAATTAGCTTGACGGACGACTCGACCATGTTGTGAAAGACAGTGATATTTGTTGCGAATGACATTCATTTAGTATTGTGGTTTGTAATCATGTTTAGATTAAAAGTTGCTGGATTTTTTGTGCTAGCTTATTTTGGTATGTCTTAGTCTTCTTTTGAGACACAAGTTTAACTGCAATCCCACCATGGCAGTAATGATATAGCTCTCGGAACACACCCATAGGTGCTTGGCGACAGATTTTCAACTTGAGCGTGGTAGCCAGCCAAGCAGGTACTTCAAAGTACCCTACCACCATGCTATGGTTTCCTCACGATGTTTTCCTTCACCGAAAGCTCAACCTACCTCAGGCATTCGACGTCGCTAACACTTATTATCTCCTTTATTATATACATTATACAACTAAGGAAGCAAACAAGCATAAGGCCCGCCTGATGGTAAGGAGTTACCTCAACCTATAGACGCTTGCGACATCACTCACTCGTTGCCTCTTCACACCTTGAAAATGATTTTGTAGATGAGTTGAGAGGAGTCGCTGTGCCGGCAACCGATGCGGTAAAAATACTACCCTGCTGGTCCCCGCACAGTGGCAGCACAGCCCCTCTTCATGGAGCTCTGGCGACCTTACTCACCGCAGGACCATAAAACCACATTATAGTAGTGTAACGTGAATTATTTCCAGTTACAGCTACATTCTCAGAGCCTACAGCTTGCGAGCCGCTGCGATGGCCAAGATTGACATTTAATGAGGGGGTGATTGGAGAGCGGAGGGAATTCCCCTGGCTTGGTGTCATCAAAGTTTACTTGTGTAAGTATCATCATCATCATCATCAGCCTATAATGTCCCACTGCTGAGCACAGGCCTCCTGCACACAAATGAGGGTGAAGAGGACTGGGCGATACTCCACCACGCGTGCCCACTGCGGATTGGTGGAGGTAGGCTAGTGGTCAACCTACTGTTGGAATTTTTCAAGCCGCCTAGGAGGCGTCCAACTAGCTTAACGACTATCACAATTAAGAGATAACCGGGACCAACGGCTTTACGTGCCTTCCGAAGCACGGAAACGCTCGATTTGAAATACCACTAGGCGGTCACCCATCCAGGTACCGACCACGAAAGACGTAGCTTAACTTTGCCGATCGATTAAGAACGGCTAATCATGCTACACCACGAGCGTGTAGGTGTAGTAACTGGCAAACTTCTTGGCACAAAACGTTAACTACACAAGCCAAATTTTAGGTTTCTTTGGTGGTGGGATGCGGAGACTGGAGTGGGGGCAGATGCACAAACAATAAATTAAAATAATCTACGAGTACATTTATGTTGTTAGCAACCTGCGCAAACCCAAATTGTGCTGAGAAGTTTGATCGATCGGGCGATCTGACTTTTTAAAGTAGGGTTTGAAATCGCAAAAAAACATACAAATATCCTAGGAAATTCTTTAATTACATACAGCGATCTAAACTATCGCAAACTAAGCAGTTCTATGGAAACTGTACTATGGAAACACTCGGATTTACTAAATATTAGCCAAATAAGCGTGTTCCTGCTACGGCTTAATATCAAGTAGGTTTATGTCGCATGCTTGTTTGTCGACTTTGTTTGTCGATTGTGTTTTGCCGACGGGATACGCAATTGTTGTTAGTGAGATCAGAATTATGTAATGAATCTAAGCTTGTTTTGAAAAGAGTAATTGCTGAGTTTATTACCGGCTCTTCTCAGCAAATGCAAACTTCTGAACCGGTATTAGAGTTTTAGACTCAGAATATTCATAAGTGGCTGCGAGTCTATTTGAATTTAGTCAATTTTGAGAAAATATACAAACAAAAGACAAACTTATTCATTCTCTAGATGAAGGAAAAAATTACAAAATGGCGGCGACTGGCGCAGTGATGATCAAGGAGAACCATGTCCTCGCCAGTGCTGATGACATTGTGAGGATACCTCGGCATGTGTTCCGGTAAGACACTATTTGATACCTTAATAAAGAGAAAGTCTCTCGTGATCATCGAAATAGTATTACCCTAGAATAAGGGTGACAGATGTAAAAACGGCCGAAGAAATAAGACAACGGTGTCGCTATTTCAGTTTCAGTAGGTCCACGTTTGAACGTAGAACATTCATTCATGAGTGACATAATTTTGTTTTATTGAGTTTCCAAGCGGCCACTTTCACGATGTTGTCTTGTACGTAACCCTTAATCTAGACAGAAGATAATATATCGATGCTCGTGATGATAACAGTGGCAGTGATTTCGAATATGGTTGGTATATTGGTTCGAAACTTCCAGCTTGAGCTTTCTACTTCGCCGGGCCTATTATGACTGCACGAATCGACGATATGTTGATATCACAGTGACTATCGTGGAATATCAGAGGATTGACAAGGAAATCCATGACCGGTGGCGTGGTAGGTTGTCTTTCACCTTACGCCAACAGTAAAAAACTGTTTTTATGCAACTAAGACGGTCAACAAGCATACAGCCCGATGGGAAGCACTTACTGTATAGCACACGTGGGCATCACTCACGCCTTACCGATTCAGTTATGTGGAAGGTATTCTGTAAGGTGGAGGTTCTTCCCCAGTCGAGCTGCTCTTTGATAGAAACTATGCTCTACCTCTCTTAAAATTTTATTAATTTTTGTGTTTCTAATCCAGGGACCGCAGTAAAGCGATGTTCATACTCAAAGACAATGAGCAGTCGTACTTCGGTCTGAAGGAGTACATAGCGCACCCTGAGTACGAGTACGAAACCTTCAACACTGTGGCTATAGTGGAGCTCGTGGTCGACGAGGGTTCTAGTAAGCTATGCTGCTTGGATTTGTATTTTTTTATTGTAGGCTTTCATCATCATCAGCCCATAATGTCCCACTGCTGAGCACGGGCCTCTTTTCACAAATGAGGGCGAAAGGAAATGGACAGATCATCTAGTGGTCGACCTACTATTGGAGTTCTTAAGCCACCCGGAGAAAGACGTGCAATTCATAGTGCTCTGAATTTAGTGTATAATTGTAGGTAATGATGTATTTAATTCGAATATAATATTGCCAGGCGTATTGGTTGGGGGAAAAGTTGTATCAGGTGACACTTTTTCACCCACCTTGGATGTGGCAAACTAACCAGAGAGATTTCGTTGCTCTATATATTGCAAACGTATTTCCGTACCTAGCTCTCCGGCTATAATGAGGAGAAGGGAAGGGTCGGTAGAGTATGAATAACCGGGGTGTTGCAATCGTTCTTTGTGATGCAAAACCGCTTACCACCAGGCGGGCCGTATGCTAGTTTGTCGACTTACTCGATGTTATTCATCAAAGTTACTAACCATCACACCAACAAGCCTTATATTAATGACAATGCCTCATTTCCAGATGCAGGTCTACCTGTGTGCTGGCCCAAATATATGTACAACACATCAAATGAGTTATATGCTATCGGATATACTGATGGTAATATTTTAATATAAAATCGTTTGTCCTGCACATACATTGCACCGTACCTTTTGAATGTTTCAAATTCTACTATTTTGACATTGAGAAAGTGGCCAAACATCATCATCATCTGGCTGCCCTGTTCCCAATCATTTGTGGTCGGTGCAATAAGTACTCTTCTTCAATTCGCCTCTTCTATCCGTCATACTAGTATTAACTCCTGTCTTACCCATATCATCTTTCACACAATCCATCCATCTCTTTTTCGGTCTTCCTCTTCCCGTATCACCTTTCATATTCATAACTCTACGCAAAACGTAAGACCAAAAAAAAGTCAATATAAATTTGTGTCTCCATTGAAAATATGACAATGGTTTGAAATTAGACAGCATTTGTTTTATAAAATACGCTTACTTTGGGATGAGCGGTGGTGCCAAGAATTCCTTTTCTTTCTATATACCTATAATGTTATTCGAAGCGCTCGTGGTGTAGCATGATTAGCCGTTCTTAATCGATCGGCAAAGTAAAGCTACGTCTGTCGTGGTCGGTACCTGGATGGGTGACCGTCTAGTGGTATTTCAAATCGAGCGTTTCCGTGCTTCGGAAGGCACGTAAAGCCGTTGGTCCCGGTTATCACTTAATTGTGATAGTCGTTAAGCTAGTCGGATGCCTCCTAGGCGGCTTGAAAAATTCCAACAGTAGGTTGGCCACTAGCCTACCTCCACCGATCCGCAGTGGGCACGCGTGGTGGAGTATCTGCCCATTCCCTTTCACCCTCATTTGTGAAAGGAGGCCTGTGCTCAGCAGTGGGACATTATAGGCTGATGATGATGATGATGATAATGTTATTAACGAATATTTATTACAGAAAACAAATTACTACAGAAGGAGATTTACAAAATGCAATATCTAAACCTGACCATCTGCGAGGAGTTCTACCATAGATATAATGTTAGTATTTTTTTTTAATAGTAGCTTTCCCGCGGTTTCACCCGCGATCTTTTGATTGAGTTTTGGGACACCATAGTGGATGATTTCGTTTGCAACGCGTCATACTTGTGATCAGGTGCTGCATGTGGTGTCCTGGTCTGCTTATGTTTGCTATTTACATATTACCAATTGTTGTCAGTGTGATTAGAATGTAAATATTATGTAATGAATCTATTCTAAGCTTGTTTTGAAAAGAGTTATTGCTGAGTTTTCTGCCGGTTCTTCTCAGCAAATGCAACCTTCCGAACCGGTATTAGAGTATTAGAGTCAGACTTTAAATAAGTGCCTGCGAAGGTTAATTTTAATATCTAATTTTGAATGTTTTCCTATTTTATTTAGGAATTCGTATGCATTTCTAGTTCTATACCCAGCAGTTTGAGCTGTGCGTCCATCTGTCAATCAGTCAGTTTCTCCTTTTATATACTGGGTGGAGATTTCGAGATGTCAAATTTTCGAAACCTATGTTGGATTAGTAAAAGTTGTTCAGCAGGACTAACCCAACATAGGTTTCGAATATATGCCATCTCGAAATCTCCACCTGTTATATAGAAATATATAGTGAACTCCAATTGAAAAAGGATCATGATATGTATTTAATTGGAGTTCAAAAATACCCTTAGAAACAGAAAGGGTCCACAGCACCCCCGACGCACTACCACTGCGGGTTTGCAGTCAACAACAAGAGTCACTGCGAGTGGGACAACGGCATGGTCATGGCTTCCAACTCAACTGGCATCTGGATGATTGTAAGTACATTATAGTGGGTGCCACTAAAGATGAGACTTGACTCACCCCGTAGTTGACGTTTAAAGTCGTTGATGGTGACTTTTCTTTAGCGGTATGAGGTCTGAGGCGGGAAGGGACCGGGCGTCATTATAATAAAATAGATACCGCTAAAGAGAAGTCATCATCTACGACTTCAGACGACAAACACGGTGGTATTTCAAGTGTCATCTTTAGTTTTTAGAGAGGTAGAGCATAGCGTTTATTCGCTCAAAGAGCAGCTCGACTGGGGAAGTACCTCCACCTTACAGAATACCGCAGCCAAATAACTTTATGTGTGTAAAGTTGTGTTCCTGCGCGTGATTAAGGTCGCCAGAGCTCATTGGGGAGGGGGGAAAGGTCGGTAACGCGTGAGCGATGCTTCGTGTGTTGCAAGCGTCCATATGGCTACGGTAACTGCTTACCATCAGGCGGGCCGTATGCTTGTTTACCGACTTAGTAAAAAAAAATAACCCTCGGTCAGTTAAAAACTAGGACAAACGTTTCTGAAAGATAAAACTCACCTAAAACAGTGGAAGGTATCGAGTCGCAGGTAGATACGTAGTACCCGCAAACGTACAGCACATTTGACGTTTCTAGAGATCTCACTCTACGTGTTTTAGGGTTATTATTCTATTTCATAACAGATCGGGCTCGGCATCAAGGGCCCGGGCTGCGCGGCTCCGTCGCGCTTCATCGACTTGTCCCACTACTTCAACTGGATCGACTCCATGACGGAGAGAGAAGACACCAACTATTATGGAGGATATTGAACGTACTTTTCAACACACTCGCTCGTAAAGTAACATTTATTGTACCGTTTTTAGCATCTTAATGCAGCTTTAGCACTAGTGCTTTTTACTTTACATTACCGCACAGTTTACAGTCCCGATTATGATAAGTTTGTACCTTACTGCAAGTGATATGTGTGTAGACTAAGCATTCTTATTTAAACGGGTAAAATAGTTTGACTGCTCAGCGCTGTCAAAAATAAAAATAAACATGCGCGCCATATTTGTTAACGTTCTCATTGTGTGGTTGATTATTATCAATAAATCTACTTAAAAAATACAAGTCTGCTTTTCTCCTCGCAAGTGTGTTGAAAAACGTCGTATGACACGCGTGTGCATTGATTATTACACTCTCGGCTCATGCCGTGAGTGTAATTAAAAACACTTCGTATGAAAGCAGTAAATTCTCTGTCTATCCCGTAAAGGCCTAACTGAAAGTTTATTTATTGCTTATACCTTAAACAATAGCCAAAATAATAAAAGGAAGATATAACTGTTTAACCCATTCGACAGATGTAAGTACTTAATATATTTTTCTATATCCGAATCCGAAGGTTGTCTGGAAGAAAATGCCAACTGGCCGAACTAAAATAGTATATTATATGATACATGTGTGCAAAGTTGGTTATTAACACTCGAGGCGGTATATTTGACCGTCAGGAGTTTCCTATGTTAAAATAGGCATAACGGTCGCTCACTTCCCTCCAATATGGCGAGGAAGGCGATGGCTGCCACACGCGTCATACTTGTGAACAGGTGCTGCTTGTGGGGGCTGGTCTGCTTAAGTTTGCTATTTATTTACTTATTAAATATTTATTCAGTCTTCTTTGTAATTTTTCCGCCGCGCCGGGGCATGCAATTGTTTTCAGTGCGATTAGAAGGTAAATATTATGTAATGAATCTAAGCTTGTTTTGAAAAGAGTAATTGCTGAGTTTATTTCCGGCTCTTCTCAGCAAATGCAACCTTCCGAACCGGTATTAGAGTATTAGAGTCAGACTTTTCATAAGTGCCTGCGAAGGTCTATATGAATAAATGATTTTTTTTTTCAAAAAGTTCGCCCCACTTAAATATCTAGTAAGTTTTATACGTGCCACAAACATGTTGGTTCCCACACGTGGACTATTCATCACTGGCGCCAGAGGCTATGGGGAGCCATCTTAATATAATTAACACTCAAGGAGCGAGCAGAAACAACAAAAAAGAAATAAACGATTTTGTATCGATCAACATTCTGCAATAACTTATAAGGGTATTTATGTTATGGTATGCCAAAGAATTTAAAACGTCCAGAAGGATAGTCGCCTCTATGGGAACATGAAATAAACAAGCCAGAATTGACTGTATTTGACAGCCGTGCGCAGTACGAACTGAGAGCGATTTGCTCAGGGAGCCCCTCAAGCGGAGTGAAATTAAATGTCATGCTTTAGTAAGGCGGATTATCCATCTGGGTAGAGGCACGATGCCCTATGAAAATCTTTGTGGTATGCGATATCGATACCAATCCTACGATAATAATACACCTATGTGAAAGTTAGTTGACTGCGGTATTGTATAAGGTGGATTTACTTCCCCAGTCGAGCTGCTCTTTGAGCGAATAAACGATATCCTCTACCTCTCTCAATAACCCCTTGTTTTTTTTACTGTGTTTGACCACAATAACACCATGGTAAGTGATGATGTGGCCGAAGGTGGTAAGCACACAAAGCCTAAAAGGAACTGGCTCTTAAGTGCAGCTGTGGGAACACACCGATAGGTGCTTGGCGACAGATTTTCAACTTGAGGGTGGTAGCCAGGCAGAGGGCACACACAAACGTCTTTTTTCATCTGTTTATAAAAAACAAGCTATCCCTCGCAGTCTTGGGTTAAATTATTAATGAAAGAATTTTCAGAATCGGATCAACAATTTCACAGATTGCTCCCGATTGCGATGAAATTGTGGTGTAATTTTGTAAGAAACTTTAGAATTAGTAACAAATAAATTAAAAATCAGCTTTCAGTTTCAAATGCAGTAACCATAATGAGAAACATAAATGTAAACTGCAGTTGCAACTTCTTCATAACTGGCATTTACGTGTGGCTCTGCCCGCGTTGTATAAAAAGTAACAAAACTTTGGTGTAGCGAAAATATCTTGAGTCTGTGAATAAAACCGAAAACATTAAAAATCAATAATCATATTATTTTATTCAAATATACCTTCGCATACAATTATGAATAGTCTGACTCTAATACCGGTTCGGAATTTTAAGGTTGCATTTGCTGAGAAGAGCCGCCCACAAACTCAGCAATTACTCTTTTCATCACATGCATAACAATAATCCTACATTCTACTATCACTGACAATAATTGTGTGCTCCACCGCCACAAACTAGAAACTAGACTGTAATTATGTATAGTAGTAAAATAAATTCGTGTATTTATTCGTGTAGAATAGAATACACACCATAGTCAAAATATGTGGCTTGGCCAGAGTTTGTGAAGTTAGGGCGTGTAGAGTTATAAGCTTGGCTTTACATGAGAGCTGATAACTTTTTGACGTGCGAGCCATATGGTCTCGTCTTTGCAACATTTTACATGAACATTATTTTGGTGGGATTATCTTATAAATAAATAAATAAATATCCTGGGACATTCCTCACACACGGTCATCTGATACCAGATTAAGCAGAGCTTGAACTATGGAAACCAGATAACTGATATAATACATATACTACTTTTTGTTTGTAAATACATAATTACACCCAGACTCAGGACATACAGACACGTTCATGCACACAAATGCATGTCCTGTGTGGGGATCGAACCCACGACCTGCGGCGCAATAGGTGGAATCTTTACCAGAGTCTTAACCAACTGCGCCAACTGGCCCGTCTTTTCACGTCATTTGCTAATATTATTATAAACTTTTGCGATCTGTGCGCCCATTACACGTTGTTAAAAGAAGAAGTTTTCAAGTCATAAACACGATGACGGACATACAGATACGTTGTTTTACATATATGTAGGGGACGTACAAGATAAGATGTGAGGCAGTATGTAAGCCTGGGGCGCTAATTTCTCGTCCCGTCGAGTTATTGACTTGATCGTTTAATATGTTGTCAACACATCGATGTACATGTGTTTCGTAAGGAATATACAATCAAAATTGTGATTAAATTGTATATCGTTCTCATACTGATGGTAAAAGAGAGTTGGATTCCCGGGACAGACATTTGCGTGCAACAACATTTCTGTTTATAATGAATCTTGGCGTAATTATCTATTTATCCTGGGACTTGGTTTTCTGTGTGTTTTAAATGGGGTTCTTCAAAAAGGGTTTGAAGATATTATTCAAGAGTCGGCAAGTCGGAGAAGTAATTTTTTTTTGTATATTGGACATTTTCACAGACAAAACACCGCTATATAGCAAAACAGTATATTTATTGTACACCAAATTATCCTAGGTCTTGCTTGATCAGCCACAGCTAAGGTAAGGAGACCTCCTGGATCTTCAGCCAAGGTGTCACTGGTTCGTAGACTATGTTATAAACTTGGGCTTAGCTGGTTTTTTAGGTGGCCATGTTACTGAAACAGAAATGTCTTAATGTTTTTTTTACTGTGTTTGACAACAATCTCACCATGGTAAGTGATGATGTGGTCGAAGGTGGTAAGCACACAAATCCTAGAAGGACCTGGCTCTCAAGTGCAGCTGTCGGAACACACCGAAACGTGGTCGGCGACAGATTTTCAACTTGAGGGTGGTAGCCAGCAGATAGGTACTACAAAGTACCTTACCACCGTGCTATGGTTTCCTCACGATGTTTTCCCTCACCGATAGCTCAAGGTCATTGTAGGATTCGAACCGAGGTTCTAGAATAACTAATGTAACCTCTATCGTGCCTGTGAACTATCTTTGCTTAGGCTAGACAGGCAGGTAAACGCTTCACTTGATGGTAAGCGGTCACCATTGCCTATTACAATATTGGCGACCTTTATACAGACCAGAGGGATATCAGTCATCACGGTTTGAATACATACGAGAACATAGTACGTTAGCGTCGCGAAGTCCAAAGTCTATGCACAGAAACTTTCACATTTAAGAAGTAATTGTTCCCAAAGCTGGATTCAAGCAAATCTGTCAAACTGTTAGTTAATGGGGGAGGCCTATGTTCAGCAGTGGACATCCTTAGGCTGATATGATGATCTGTCAAACAAACTATATCAATGCAACCAAAATGTGCAGTTTCAATGGTTCAAGATTTAGCAGGGTCAGCAACAAGTGAGTGATAACTCTGGTATTGAAAGCGTCTGGCTACATTACTGCTTGCTAACCTACCAACAGGCGGGTCAGATGTTTGTTTCAACTCTTTCCACCATATATGTGTTCCAACTGGTCTCAAAACCAACATCAGTAGCATCACTTCGCTCAAAGAGCAGCTCGACTATCTATCTCCACCATACAAAATACAGCAGCCAAATACCTAACTGAATCCCTTTTCATCGCGTGAGTATGGTCTGAAGGTCATTGGGGAGGGGTTGCAAGGGTCACCATGAGGAGGGCCGTATGTTTGGTAGCCAACTTAGTCGTATGTATAATAAGTCTCAAAACCCTGGTCAACTCACACCAACTCTTTGTAATAGGGTCTCCATAGAACTTGACGTCGAACCACGAAATGCCCTTGACCTGGAACCGAAACATGAGGTTCGCGGTGCGGTACACCTCGTACTTCTTCCACGTGTCCTCCGCGTACACGATCCGCGGCGGGAAGTCACCTCGTGGATTCTTTATTGGAATCTTTTTAATGAATAGATCAATGTCGTCTTGATGGAAACCTTTGTCAAACCAGAATCTGAGGGGAAGAAAGACACGTTACAGATCGCAGCCAAATAACATTACTTTTATGCGGTGTTGTGTTCCTGTGGTGAGTAAGGCGGTCAGAGCCTCAGGGAGAAGTGTTTTACCGTGAAGTACCAAATGTTGCAGCACCTGCTGTACGCCAAGTTTTACTTATGGGCATCTGAAAACCTTTCTCTCATCCTTACGAATCTAGGATTATTAAAAAAAAACTCACTTTGAATCGCTTTTGTTGACATTATGTACATTCATACTTATACATCTGTACTTAGAGTAGATTGTGTCGAAGAGTGATAGCTGTGAACCGAAATAGAAAGTCTTAATATTTTTTTTATTTAGGCTTTAATTTTTTAAAACTCTTCATAGATACTTTGTAAAATCTGTGTATGTTTGTAGACCCTGTACTAGGTTTTGAGCTGTGATGCATGCTGAAGTGGAAGCGCTCGTGGTGTAGCATGATAAGCCGTTCTTAATCGATCGGCAAGTTAGCTACCACCGCCGTGGTCCATATGTACCAATTTAACTTTAAGTTCTTCATTTATTTAGTTTGATATAAATGCATCGATTTATTATGTCTGTCTAATTGTTATATTTTTTTATTTTGTGATATTTAGTCTAAGCTTGTCAATAGTCACAGTGAAAACAAATTGTGTGTTTAGTGTTTCCCTTTAGTTATTTTTTATTTCTAAGGCAGACTTAAGTAAGTCATGCTCACTTTAAGGCCTTTGCTTGCGGCGGCGTCGTGTGACGGGTCGCTCACTTCCCTCCAATATGGCGAGGAGGGCGATGGCTGCCACACGCGTCATACTTGTGAACAGGTGCTGCTTGTGGGGGCTGGTCTGCTTAAGTTTGCTATTTATTTACTTATTAAATATTTTTTCAGTCTACTTTGTAATTTTGCCGCCGCGCCGGGGCACGCAATTGTTTTCAGTGCGATTAGAATGTAATTATTATGTAATTAATCTAAGCCTGTTTTGAAAAGAGTAATTGCTGAGTTTATTGCCGGCTCTTCTCAGCAAATGCAACCTTCCGAACCGGTATTAGAGTATTAGAGTCAGACTTTTCATAAGTGCCTGCGAAGGTCTATTTGAATAAATGATTTTGAATTTTGAATTTTAACGTCCATAAGTGCCTTACCAGGGCCTAAACTGGATAAACTTTTTGATTTTGATTTTGATGGGTGACTACTTTGTGGTATATCAAATCGAGCGTTTCCGTGCTTCGGAAGGCACGTAAAGCCGTTGGTCCCGGTTATCACTTAATTGTGATAGTTGGAGACCGTTTAGGCGGCTTGAAAATTCCAACAGTATGACCACTAGCCTACTTCCACCGATCTGCAGTGGGCACGCGTGGTGGAGTATCTGCCCGTTCCCTTTCACCCTGATTTGTGAAAGGAGGCCTGTGCTCAACAATGGGACATTATAGGCTGATGATGATGATGCATGCTGCTTGTCAGTCAATCAGTTTCTGAACACCTATGTATCCCAATCAATACTAGTTAATTTATTTTACCCCTATCCATCTTTTCTTTTACATTTTTACCTTCATCTCTTGATACTTACCACATATATCCCGATAGCTGAATCCGGCAAATCGAAACTATTGAAATCTCTGTAAACTATCATACCATCGCTACTATTACATCCATGGATTTTCTCTGTTTTATTATTAGGCCCTGAAACAACAAATGTATTTTTAAGGGTAAACGGAAGGAACCATTTTGTCAGTCTGCTATCTATCTGTCTGTATGCCATGGATCTCTAGTTAATGGAATGAGTTATAGACGATATATGACGAAATGATGATCATTCATGTAGTTTGTAAGCTGTGAACGCAACCTTAAAAGAGCGAGGCCTGACTCGCACTTGACCGTAAGTTTTGTCGGAAAATTACTGGTCAAAGCTCAAAAGTATTAGAAAATACTTACATGGCCTTAAAACCATAGAGCTATCATTAATCTTGGCCAAATAAAACGTATCGAAGTCTTCATAGTTGTCGCTGTCCGTAATCCTGTGTTTTAACATATTTTGGTTTCCTTGTCTCCTGGTATTTGTGTGTAGTTTGGAATGAATCCACGGCACGTATGGGAGCACGTCGATGTACCGTGACGGGACGGAACAACCAGGGCCTTGGATGCTCAGGCCCAACTGAAAACAAAGCACCAATTTGCTGAAAGTCTCAGCTTCAACTGAGACGAACCGGGAAGGAAGATTTAAGAGATTTATACCCCGGCTACATGTAGCCACACGTGTATGTAACCTTGTGTAAACTTCGTTACGACAGCTTACACTCACACATTTTGATACGTGAGTTGTCGAACACCCACCATAACGGATAGTAGCGTGGTTTGAATGACCGTCCACACCGTCAAGTCAACACTGCAAACCAAAACTGCGCATGTCAACGATTTCACAAACCGCGCTTGCGCGGGCTACCATCTTGCCATGCAAATGCACAGTCTTAACTGTGCAAACTGGTTTGTGCAGTCATGCTTGCATGACGGAGCGTGTTATAATAGTGCGTCCATGCTTCGCGAAGCGAGCACGAGCCGAGCCTCGAACGAACAGGATTCGTTCTTTGTTCGCGAAACGTGGACGCATTCGTCTCGTGCTCGACTGCGCTCCACCCGATTGTCAGTTGTTTCACGAACACAGGGATTCGCATCGCGCTCGTTGTAGGCTCGTTGTATGCTCGTTCTATGCTCGTTGTGAGCTCGTTGTACGTCCACACTTGACATTGCCATGATGCAAGATATTATTATACCATGGACGGACATCGCGAGCCACGAACGAATCCTGCTCGTTTGTGGCTCGTATCGTGCTCGGTTCGCGTAGAATGGACACACCATAAGGGCATAACGGGTTCTTTTGATCGAAATTATCAGCCCAACTGACAACAAAATTCAAAATCATTTACTTATTCAAATAGACCTTCGCAGGCACTTATGAAAAGTCTGTCTCTAATACTCTAATACCGGTTCAGAAGATCGCAGCTAAATAACATTACTATAATGTGGTGTTGTGTTCCTGCGGTGAGTAAAGTCGCCAGAGCTCCATGAGGAGGCGCTGTGCTGCCAGTGTGCGGGGACCAGCGGGGTAGTACATAACAGCTAGCAAAAAGACTATTTAGCAGAGGTCGTTTTTAAATATGAATTTGAATTTTATGGTACAGTGTAGTGTTTATTCCCTCAAAGAGCAGCTCGACGAGGGACGTACCACCTTACAGAATACCGCAGCAAAATAACTTTGTGTTGTGTTCCTGCGCGTGAGTAAGTGAGCCAGAGCTCATTGGGGAGGGGGAAGGAAGAAGATTGGGCGGCGCCCAGCGACTTTGACCAGGTCGTCGGTCCACCTGGTGGTCGCCATGAGAGAACCTTTCTTCCATAGCGGTTATCGGCTCTTCGAGCGATGTGGCCTGCCCATTGCCACTTCAGCTTACTAACTCTACGAGCTATGTCCGTCGTTTTCATAATATAATCAATAGTCATACCAATTCCCAAGTGCCAGTATAGTTGGTTGCCAGTGCCGAACCAGCATCGAAAATGCAAGTGCCTTCAGCACGCTTATTTTTATGGCATCTGTAGTAAGTCGGCCAGATAATTTTAAAATCTAACTGAAAAAATAACTATATGTAAAGACCTGCTCATAAACAGTGAGGTCATTATGTTACACTAGAGAAGACAACATGCTGGTTGATAGCTTCATTGGAATGCCATTTGAAGTGACATGACTATTTTGGGCTGTGAACTCTATTATTTAGCTTTAGTTTTGTCCCGATTTAAAAAAAAAGGCGGTTGTCAATTCGGTTGATTTTCTTTTTAATGTTTGTTACCTCATAACTCCGTCATTTATTAACCGATTTGGAAAATTCTTTAGATTAGGTGGTTATAGCAAGCGATTGTAATTTTAAGTTACCCCGTCTCTTTCTATTATATGACGGTAGAAAGTGATGGATATAAAACCTGCGTTTAGCTAGACTTGATTTAATTAAACCATTACATTGTTTGCAATAAGGGAGAGTTCTGCAGTTTTTTTTTTATTTGAATAAAGAACGTATTTTTTTTTTATAATAAAATGCACACTCGTGTCCTTCTCGTGTCATACGACGTTTTTCAACACACTTGCGAGGAAAAAAACAGACTTGTATTTTTTTTATAGATTTTTTGATAATTGTGCTTGTATAGCTTGTATAGTTGTATTGTAAAAGCTGCATTAAGATACTAAAAACGGTACAATTTATGTCACTTTACAAGCGAGTGTGTTGAAAATATACTTACTCCTTCTTTTTGATAAAACTCTATGCAGTCGGATTGGCTGACAGGAGCCATTCTATATGAAATTTGTTCCAACACTTTGTTTCCTGAAGTGGAAATAATATAACATATTCAAACATATCTGTGCGTAAAGCAACGACTCTATATTGTTATAAATACGTTGAGTGTGAGTTTTGGCATAGTTAAAGTGGATTTGGGAATTTTGATCAATATTTGGAATACTAGCACACATACTAACAAAATTGTTAATAATAAAAAAACAAGAGTTTGTTGCTCCTACTACCAAAATTATAGCAATTTCACGGTAATGCGGATACAAAGCCGGAAAAAGTAGTTTTATTTTTACTGTACGAAACCCTCCGTACGCGGGTCCGACTCACGCTTGTTGAAACTTACGATCCGTATATCCAATGTTGAAAACTGAATGGTATTTTCTCTTTTCTTTTTTCGCCCATTTTATTGGTTGCCCTGTAATTCAAGCAAATATACAGATTATATATAGGTAGCGAGCCAGGTGGGTACTACAAAGTACCCTACCACCGTGCTATGGATTCCTTAAGATGTTTCCTTCA
This sequence comes from Achlya flavicornis, assembly GCA_947623365.1. NCBI lineage: Eukaryota > Metazoa > Arthropoda > Insecta > Lepidoptera > Drepanidae > Achlya > Achlya flavicornis. The sequence continues at coordinate 10,665,023 of OX392491.1, forward strand.
TCGAAAGTTCAAGCTAGATAGGATTCGACCCACGATCGTTGAAAATCTGTCGCCAAGCACATATCGGTGTGTTCCGACAGCTGCACTTGAGAGCCAGTTCCTTCTAGGCTTTGTGTGTGCACCACCTTCGGCCACATCTTACCATGGTGAGATTGCGGTCAAGCACAGGTCGCACATTTACACAGTTTATAAAAAAAACATTATCTTTGGCGTCGCTACGGACGCTTGCAACACACGATGCATCACTCACGCGTTACCGACGCTCCCCCCTCCCAATGAATTCTGGCGACGTTACTCACGCGCAGGAACACAACATAAAGTTATTTAGCTGCGGTATTCTGTAAGGGGGAGGCACTTCCCCAGTCGAGTTCGATGGTCTGCCTCTTTTAAAGTCTTTGCCTTCGAGTCACATCTTGCAAAGCAGTTTTGAATTACATTCTTATATTATTTTTAACAGACTAGAATGGAGAACATTTAGCCTTCATACATTTTTGGGCCTTTCGGATACATGTTAAATAGACAACCTTATTCCGGATAGTCAAATCACAATTCTAAAACAACAACTTTAAAGGTCACCACTCAGTATATCAGCACGGCTACGCCTCGGCAAATACCTTGCCATACAAGTGAGGCCTTGAAATCGTATGCATTAAAGTAAATTTTACAATGACAGTTGACACCTCGCGGTAGGCGGCACGCGCTGGCAGCTAGCAGTTGTATTGATTTGAGGCGTTGCCGATTCCGGGCCGTTTCTGCGGTGGAGCGGTGCTGATATAGTTAGTGATGACCTTTATTGAGTACATACATTTCAATGTTTTCTGTTCATTTCTCAAAAACACTAAAGCCAATGTGTTGACAGTATTTTCCTCAAACTCTGGGTGTATGACGTAGCCTGTGACATTACAATACCTCGCTACGTAGATATTATCATATAACAGTGCTTGTGTAGTATTCCTGAAATAAATATGATTATATTTGTCTTCGGCTGGCAAAGAGGCAGGCGATCCACCTGCCTCATTGCCAAGCGAGGTAAGTGGTCTGGGGGATTACCGACCTATACAAACACTAGGAAGGCATTTACTCCACCATGCGTGTCCACTGCAGATCGGTGGAGGTAGGCTAGTGGTCAACCTAATTTTCAAGCGGCCTCCAACAAGTTCAACGACTGTCACAATTTAGTGATAGCCAGGACCAGGCTTTACATGCTTTCCGGAGCGCGGAAAAAGCTCCAGTTGAAATACCACAAGGCGGTCACCCATCCCGATACCTTCTACACCGTGACGATCAATTAAGAACGGCTAATCAAGCTACCACGAGCGCTTATTTGTATTAATATCTGAAAAAATAGCTGCAACTTCTGTATGGAATATCTGCTTGTAGCAGATGGTAATATGATTTGGACTCGAATTCACAAAAAACATATAACTTATAAAAAACCGGCCAAGTGCGAGTCAGACTCGCGCACCGAGGGTTCCGTACAAACCTTTAAGTATATAAGTAAATGGTAGTATAGACCTGAGTATTTGATATTAATTTCAATTTATGACCTATTAAAAAAAAACTACTTACTAGATCTCGTTCAAACCAATTTTCAGTGGAAGTTTGCACCGTAATGTACATCATATATTTTTTATAGATTTATCATTTTCTTATTTTAGAAGTTACAGGGGGGGGGACACACATTTTACCACTTTGGAAGTGTCTCTCACGCAAACTATTCAGTTTAGAAAAAAATGATATTAGAAACCTCAATATCATTTTTGAAGACCTATCCATAGACACCCCACACTTATGGGTTTGATGAAAAAAAAAATTTGAGTTTCAGTTCTAAGTATGGGGAACCCCCAACATTTATTGTTTTTTTTCTATTTTTGTGTAAAAATCTTAATGCGGTTCACAGAATACATCTACTTACCAAGTTTCAACATTATAGTTCTTATAGTTTCGGAAATAAATGGCTGTGACATACACGGACAGACAGACAGACATGACGAATCTATAAGGGTTCCGTTTTTTGCCATTTGGCTACGGAACCCTAAAAAACATGACAGTAAGTAAGTATAAGGGGGCAGACTCATTGTCACCCCATTTTGTTACACCAGTGTGGACCAAAGTAAGTCCTTATAGAATGTTATTGAAACTACTCTGTCAAGGTACCATCAAAATTCTTACAATATCATACTCTTCTAAATCAGATCCATTAAGAATTATGTTGGAATAAAGACATATGAACCTTGAAAACATTACACTCCATTTTTGGAAGTCATGTAGTAATTACATTTCTTTTTTGGAAGTCATGTAGTAATTACACTCCTTTTTTTGGAAGTCATGTTGTAATTATACTCCTTTTTTGGAAGTCATGTAGTAATTACATTCCTTTTTTTGAAGTCATGTAGTAATTATACTCCTTTTTTGGAAGTCATGTAGTAATTACACTCCTTTTTTGGAAGTCATGTAGTAATTACACTCCTTTTTTGTAAGTCATGTAGTAATTACAATTCTTTTTTAACATTCTTACATCTTACTTACCGAATAGTGGTCTTAGATATTTTGGTCACATCGAAAGCATTACCGATAGCCACTTTATTGTGAATTAAAACGATTCCAGTTAATGCCACCACTCCATCGCCTGAAAAATGTTATTAGAGTCTATATTAACTGATATAAGTATCAACGCAGACTTAATTGATTTAACTGAAACGTCAGTATGGAAAAAAGACCCGCCCAGTGCGAATCGGAGTCCGACTTGCCCTCCGAGGATTCCGACCTTCCTTGCACACATATTTATTGGTTTGGAATGTTTTTTTTTGTTTGATTTGACATAGAAAATCCAAGCAGCCTTTTCTCCTTTTTATAGTTACCTGGTTGAACACGTAGTACACCTATCCAGGGCAGCAATCCTTCGTTACTCACTCTATCTAGTGGTAATATGGTTAAAAGTGAACGCGCAGAACCTGAAAATGTATTTGACAGCTTTACATTTTCGTTCCTTATTTTTTTTTTATAAAACTTAGTCGGTAAACAAGCATACGGCCCACCTGGTAAACGGTTACCGTAGCCATATGGACGCTTGGAACACAAGAAGCATCGCGCGGCATCTGGCGACCTTACTCACGCGCAGGAACAACTTTACACAACATAAAGTTATTTGGCTGCGGTATTCTGTAAGGTGGAGATACTTCCCCAGTCGAACTGCTCTTTGAGTGAATAAACGCTATGATCTACCTCTCTCTCTTATTCATTAATTAAATGTCCATGGCGGTTTCACTCGCGTTCCCGGCATAAAAAGTTGCCTATAATTCGGGGATAATATAGGTTCTGCTACGAAGTTTTAAGTATATATATTCTGCATATCAACGATATGCTGTCTATTGACGGCATTGATTGCTATGCGGACGACAGTACAGGGGACGCTCATTACACGGGCCGTGCAAATATCTCTCGTTCAGAGGTGGAAAGCCACGAACGGCTGGTGTCTGAAAGCGAGAGTACACTAACTTGTGTCATAACTCCGATTGGGGTAGACTAAACCTAGTCCATTTCAACCCCACCAAGACTCAAGACTGCGTATTCATCGCTAAGAGAACCCCTTATTATTATAGGTAAGTGTATTTTAGTTTTCATCATCATCTGCCTGCCCTGTTCCCAATCACATGTGGTCGGCGCAATATTATGTACTCTTCTTCCATTCGTCTCTTCTATCCGTCATACCAGCATCCACTCCTTTCTTACTCATATGATTCCGCACAATCCATCCATCACTTTTTTTTTATACCACTAAGGTGGCAAACAAGCATATGGCCCGCCTGATGGTAAGCAGTTACCGTAGCCTATGGACGCTTGCAACACCAGGGGTATCACTCGCACGTTGCCGACCCCAAAGAAACCTCTTCACACCCTTGTTGAATAACCCCATGCTACAGCATGGGGTAAAAAAGTAGAAAACTAAAATACACTTACCTATAATAATTGTAACTAATATTAACGGAATAAAATTAATGTACATTTTTGCAACAATGTTTTCGAACCACTCCAGATTTTACACTGGATATGTACAAAATATGTGTATGCAAAAATATTGTTATCAAATAATGTGTTTACAAATAAAATACTATGTAACCAAGTATTTTAGTAAACGGACAAAATTATCCATAACACATGATGTTATACAATGGAATATATGTTCATTATTGTATATTAATCGATTTCATCATCTGTACTCTCACTCTGAAGCGCTCGTGGTGTAGCATGATTAGCCGTTCTTAATCGATCGGCCAAGTTAAGCTACGTCTGTCGTGGTCGATACCTGGATGGGTGACCGCCTAGCGGTATTTCAAATCGAGCGTTTCCGAGCTTCGGAAGGCACTTAAAGCCGTTGGTCCCGGTTATTTTATGTCAATAGTCTACAAACAGGCAGACGGTCGACCTGATGGTAAGTGGTCACCGCCGCCTATGGACATTTGCAATACCAGGAGGATTGCCGATGTGTTGCCGACCTTGAAGAGCTCTTTTTACGCCCCTTTTGAAGAACCCCATATCGTAGCGCTGAGGGAAAATAAAAATAAATAAAACGTAGTGCCCAATTTTGAGCCAAAACAAGAAGTAGGAGAGAAATTACACCCATTGTTTTCATAAACCATATCACGACTACGGTGTGCGTTTTCTAGTCCCGCACTGCGTATTCTAAGTCAAGTGAAAATTAGCGTAATATTTATGAGGTTCATACAGACGGGGAGACAAGCGATTTATATTGCTAACGATGATAGCCGGCACGCGCGTTTACAAAGCATGCTCTGAAATGTGGTAGAAAATATATTCATTAAAATAAAAATAAAAAACTATCGATATGCCCTGATAAGGCAATTAATTATGAACGTTACATTTAGGAACGTATTTTTTTATGGGTCTTCCTTTTTAGAGTTCCGTATTAAATTACATTTCAAATGTAAATATGCTGGTTCATACAATTAGCCACTTGAATTCGCCGCGAGAGGCGCTAATGTAGAGTGAGCGTCTCTAGAAATGTCAAATATCACTGAACGTTTACTGTTTGCAGCTTTTCCCTGATTACTTATTTGTTTGAGACGAGTTTTGTCTTTTAGAAATGTAATTAATCAATTATTGGCGCAGTCGCGCTACCAAATTTGTACTTTTTCAATGACAGCTATAGGCCCTTTCTCGCTAGTGGCGCCAACCGGTGGCCACAGAATCAATAGTCCTCATTGTCACTTAGTGACTGAACTCTGCTCTGAAATGTGTTAGAGATTACAATTCAAATTACGGCGTACTACGAGACTGACTACTCAAAGATTTGTCTTAACATGGTATATTTGACACTACCAAAATACTGCTTAGATTTTAATGAAATTACCATGGTGAGATGGTAGAAGAATTCATACATTTAGGTTTTGATTTGTTATTGAACATGGGTGATATCTTGCATATTGATCAAACACTAATAAATTATAATCAACAGCTTATGACTGTATTTCTAACAACTGTAGGCTTTGTAATAACGCGACCGGGATGCGTCCGCGCCGGTGGGCGACTCTCACATAAACTTGTGGTGAAATGTTCTGCGTAATGATGGATAATTTGTGGGAACCAATACCATGGGCTTCAATTAACTAAGTCATATTTTTCTACCATCTGCCTTTGTAAGTGTGGTTCAGCATCAGGCCTAACATAAAATATTTTTAGAACCCCGGGATAAAAATGCGAATTTCTATAGCATGCCGGCGAATCGCGACTATTCGCGACCACAACCGTTATGTTGTTGTTATATTTTGCGGGGTTTATAAAATATTTCATGTAAGTATATTAAACATGTTGCTGGTAATGTAATCTCAACATTGGAAGCGATTCAAAGCGCTCCAAAATGTTTTATTTATTTGTACAAATCAATGTATGGATCTCGCCATGATTCTTTGACGCGCTTTATTTTTATTTTTTTATACAACTAAGTCGGTAAACAAGCATACGGCCCGCCTGATGGTAAGCGGTTACCGTAGCCATATGGACGCTTGCAAATCACGAAGCATTGCTCACGCGTTACCGATCTTTCCCCCCTCCCCAATGAGCTCTGGCGACCTTACTCACGCGCAGGAACACAACTTTACACAACATGAAGTTATTTGGCTGCGGTATTCTGTAAGGTGGAGGTACTTCCCCAGTCGAGCTGCTCTTTGAGCGAATAAACACTATGCTCTACCTCTCTTAGAACTGAAAAATTATTATTGACTGGCAAATTATTATTTTTTTCCCTGGCCGCATCCCTATTGTGTGTGTATTTCTTTCCTTCTCCAAATAACCTTCTCCACTTCCACGTTATTTTTAAACCCCTAACAAACATGATGGACCCCCAACCATTACACTCCGTTCACTCGTTATCTAACATCGTCCATGTTATTTATGACATAGCCAATAGCAATAGATAGCATTGATACAAGCCTCCATTACCGTGAGTTACATGCATGTCTATCTGTTTGTACTGACATAATGTTGATTTAATCCTATAGATGGAATTTGTTAAATACGAGTAGATATTTTCCCTGCGGTTAATTTTGAAAAGCACCGATATTGTTGACTAACGTAAAGAAACAAAATCTTCAAGTCAAAAACCCTTTCTATCATCGGTTGGCCAAATACCAGTAAAAGGCTTTTCAGCACACATCAAAAAGCTAGACCTTAGTACATCTCTACGCTAATTTCTTAGTTCTGGACATCTGTGACCAGTGGTTTATACTCTGCGCTGATCTCTCATTATCAGACAGGTCTTATCCTTTTTTTCCACCTGATATTAAGAGGTTAGTAGTGGTCAACGCCTACCTTCAACGGCCCACAATAACTCTACTAATACAGCCACCAAAATAAGAAAATAGGAGGTACATTGGTAAGTTTTTTTTTTTTTTTTTATACAACTATGTCGGTAAACAAGCATACGGCCCGCCTGATGGTAAGCGGTTACCGTAGCCATATGGACGCTTGCAACACAAGAAGCATCGCTCACGCGTTACCGACCTTTCCCCCTCCCCTATGAGCTCTGGCGACCTTACTCACGCGCAGGAACACAACTTTACACGACATAAAGTTATTTGGCTGCGGTATTCTGTAAGGCCTCCACCTTACAGAATACCGCAGCCAAATAACTTTACTTCCCCAGTCGAGCTGCTCTTTGAGCGAATAAACGGTATGCTCTACCTCTGTACCTGATTTCCGAAACTACTCATCCGTTTTGAAATATTCTTTCAGTAATAGGAAGCTCCATTATCCCCGAGTGCTTTTTATGCTGAGATTGCGAGTGGAACCGTGGGGGATAGCTAGTTTACTAAACGTACTTTCTACATTTACGTACGTTGTACGTTACACATTTTCCAGTCTCTCCATTAGTATCCATCTCTTTTTCACAATAGACCTAACAATACGCAATTTAGTTACAGATCTAGACTGCAGGCGGGTCGTGCGCCCTGCGGCGCTCACCCTCTCGATAGGTATCACAATTACGTTGATAATATTGTTGCTTACATGCATCTTGCATATGTTCCTGCTAATGGTATTGAAGCTATAGGTATTCCTGTGCACTTTAACATCTTCAAATCCTTCTTGAATAACTCCATGCTGTACTCCAGACAAGAACAGGTAATAAGAAAAGTTAATAACCACATGAAGAAGCGCTCGTGGCGTAGCATGATTAGCCGTTCTTAATCGATCGGCAAAGTTAAGCTACGTCTGCCGTGGTCGGTACCTGTATGGGTGACCGCCTAGTGGTATTTCAAATCGAGCGTTTCCGTGCTTCGGAAGGCACGTAAAGCCGTTGGTCCTGGTTATCACTTAATTGTGATAATCGTTAAGCTAGTTGGATGCCTCCTAGGCAGCTTGAAAAATTCCAACAGTAGGTTGACCACTAGCCTGCCTCCACCAATCCGCAGTGGGCACGCGTGGTGGAGTATCGCCGAGTCCCTTTCACCCTCATTTGTGAAAGGAGGCCTGTTCTCAGCAGTGGGACATTATAGGCTGATGATGATGATGAATAACCACATGACTTGTGTAGAAAAAAATACAAATCCAAGATAAAAACAAAAAAAATCGTTCATTATAATATCTAAGCTTGTTAAATGTTTCGTATATGGAACATCGGACAAACGTGATGCACATCTTAATATCAAATTATGTTTTGAAACTAGTTGTTTGCTTCAGATTCTGAGCGGCTCCTGGTAAGATATTATTAAGAGTTAATTCGCTTTAAGTTTCCTCTCTGGTATGATTTTATGGAAATTTATGTATTAATTTTCTTCAAATCAAATCAAATCAAATCAAATCAAAATATTTATTGCGTTACTACAGGTACAATATATAATCGATGTTAACATGTAGGAGTTCCACTGTAATATACCTATATTAGGCGTGCAATTATTGAAAACATTTTCTAATGAAGATAATGAGATGATTTTCTTTTTACAGGTTCGAAGTTTTGTCTTTAATGAGTTACATCAAAATGAGCTCTCTATTAAATTCGTCACAACATACAGATAAACAAACTCTTTTTCGTTTCAACCTATAAAAATGCTTAATGATACAAGTATAATAAAGTATAACTAACCAGTTTGTCATGTTGTCACATATCCGCTCTATCTTCAGTAAAAATCTGCAAGCGCCCAGAAGGAAATATGCATTTTTTGAGGCACTGTACAAGAGTAGGGTCTGTGAGCACGGGTACGGTCTTAATGATTTAACCCGAGGGACGCGCGTCCTATTACTACAATTGATGTCATTGTTATTTTTTTAACTTTTTTAAGGTATGTAGTTTGAACGACTAAAATACGTATAATGAATGCCAACTTCTCGTTTTATATCGATACTTTTAGCAAGAACAAAATGACAAGGAATGCATATCGACATTTTATCTGACTGTAAATCCACTAGTGTAAGATATATCTGTGAATGCATCTATATGGAAACTGCTCTCGCTTCGCGCAAGGTAACAATCACTATGATATTCTAACTCTGCATTTTATGTCAATCAACTGCCTGCATGGAGCCCAGGAATGGTCATCGTCGCGTCATACCACGTGCGCGTTGGTTGAAATAATTAATAGTGTTCGTTACGATTACCACCAAAGTTACGCGGTAGAGCCCCTGGTCTCTAAATTTGTGGTCGGCGCAATATGAACGCTTCTTCCATTCGGCCCTTCCTTCCGTCATATCAGCATTCACTCCTTTCTTACTCGTATCATCTTACCCCGATATCCTATTTAACCCCCTAAGGGATTGAATTTCGAGATTATTTTTCTTAGTGCGATAACTCTACTAATACAGCCACCACCTAATTTGTATAAAGAACTACTGGGCAAAATTTCAAGCTTCTAGAATCTAGACCACATGCTTAAGCAGTGCCTTTTCTGTAAGACCATCCGAAATTCAAAAGATTTTATTATCCCAATAAACATCAAAGTATAATAAAATTATTGTCAAAATAAAATATTGATCAATCACAAATAATATAAACCCAAAATAAATACAAGTGATAATAACTCAACAGAAAAACACCCTAAAAACCTGTATCAAATATCCCCCGCACACAAAAACACGATTGTACCAGTTAATTATGATGTCATACATCAACCCTACAAAAGCGATCCTATTAAAATATCGTTAAATACCAGGCGTGGTCGAAACGACCCGGGAGAGACAAAAAGTTATATAACTCAAACAAATGGGTCGCATTATTACCACATTATTCAAAATCTCAACCCTTCAAGGAAGTATTAAGTGTCAAACATAATAGTTACGATGGTTGGGAGAGAAATGTCCCGAGTCCATTGGCTATAATGGTACGTCACGATTTTACCGAGTCTGTATTCAGATTCTTGAAAAAACTTATGTATCTCCTATTTATCTTTCATATAGTATTTACTAACAAGCACCAGTTAGTTTTAACCATAGATATCGAAGTGATTTTAGATGGTATATAAAGAATAATTGGACTGTTTTACAAAAAACTTAAACCGACTTCAAAGTACACGAAGAAGTAATCAAATCCTGATCTGATGACAATGGGACCAAACGGGAAGTGTACCCTTCCAGACAAAAAAAGAATTTTCTAAATCGGTTCATACATGACGGAGTTATGAGGAAACAAACATAAAAAAAAAAAAAAAAAAAAAAAAAAAACAAATAACCGATTTGAGAACCTCCTCCTTTTTTTGAAGTCGGTTAAAAAGATAGGGATGTGCGAGTACAATGCAATTTTTTATCGATATTTTTTGTAATCATGTGTGTTTTTTACGCAAACATAATGTACGATTTAATTAAATCAATTAGTTTAAAATAATACTTAATTAAGTATTTAAAAATAGTTGTTTGGTCATAGTTCCGAACCGGCGGTAACTTCAGTAAATGTGACCTTCATAAGTGCCCTTCTGGGGCCTAAATTAAATAAATGGCTTTGACGTTTTTAGAGAGGTAGAGCATAGAGTTTATTCGCTCAAAGCGCAGCTCAACTGGGGAAGTACCTCCACAGACTTACAGAATACCGCAGCCAAATAACTTTATGTTGTGTAAAGTGTTCCTGCGCGAGAGTAAGGTCGCCAGAGCTCATAGGGTAGGGGGAAAGTTCGTTAACGACTAAGCGATGCTTCTTGTGTTGCAAACGTCCATATGGCTACGGTAACCGCTGACCATCAGGCGGGTCGTATGCTTGTTTACCGAATTAGTTGTATATAGGAATAAAAACATGGTTTACAACTTACACAACTTACCAGAGGGTTTCTTTATGATATTTTCGTAAAAATTAAGATACAACAATGGACACAAACAGATTTTGACAATGGCCTATACAAACACAGCTTACAGACCACACCAGTGCGCCGTGATCCGATTTAACTTATAATTATCACGGGCCCCATTACAATAAACTAAAATGTCATCAAAAATAATTCAAATGTTTGTTGTAACAAGCGGTCTGTTTGGTTTTTATGTTGCTCTGTTTAAGACATGCGTTTTGAGTATTTTTTAAACATAACTACAGATGCTGAATTATGTAGCTTCAAAGTTATCTTGGTTTATCTAACTTACAGACATACAGACTGCCATGAACGTATTTAGCATTAAATCATATAAAGCTTTTACGAGCATACTTGAATCATAATTATTTAATTTATCTTCTAGGTTTATGTTTATATTTAATTTGCGTGTAGGACGATGATGACACAATGTAGGTTGTTAAAATGATGTAAATTGTCCACAATGGTTACAAGTACAAGATAAGGTAGGAACTCTAGCTATGCCCAGCATTTTATAAAAAATAATAAATAAATATCCTGGGACATTCCTCACACACGGTCATCTGATCCCAAACTAAGCAGAGCTTGTACTATGGAAACCAGATAACTGATATAATACATATACTACATTTTGTTTGTAAATACATACTTATTATACATATTTACACCCAGACTCAGGACAAACAGATATATTCATGCACACAAATGTATTTCCTGTGTGGGAATCGAACCCACGACCAGCGGCGCGATAGGTGGAATCTTGACCAGAGTCTTAACCAACTGCGCCAGCTGGCCCGTCAAAATTTATATTTGGCTCATCTTTGAAAATATTCTCAAACGTAGAAAAAAGTCAGTTTTTATTGATATTGTTGGCGCCATTCCTTTAAACTCTTCCGGGGTCTGTGTTTCCCGACACCTGGATGTCTTAAAGGCCAGAGTGAATAGGCATTGTTTTATTTTTATTTATAGCTCCTCCTGGGTTCAGCAGAAAAGAAATATAGGACTGAAAATACGTGTACTTTGTCTAAAAGTATCAAGTATGTTAATTACGCTATTATTAATACATACCATACTTTTACTATATTTCGGATAGGCTTATTTTTGATCATATCATCTCTCCATGAAACGTGCTTATTAGGCCAAAATTGGTCAACACAATAGCCTAAAAGGATCTTGCTCTCACGCGCAGCCGCAGGGACACCATGACTGGGTACTTCAAAATACCCTAAGTTCAAGGTAATTCAGGCTTACTGCAGAATTCAAACCTAGGAATTCAACTTACACCACTGAGCTATGATAATAATACCTAATCAAAGCAAAGCAGTATATACTTTGTATATAACTATATGCTATATTACTATATCAATACTAATAAAGCGGAAGGGTTTTTTTAGTTTGTTTTTTTTTGTTTAATAGGGCTAATCTATAGAACTACCGGTCGGGTTCGAAAAATTCTTTCACTAATAGCAAGCTAAATGATCCCGGAGTATTATAGGCTTTTTATCCGGGAACGCGGGGAACAACTAGTCTAAAATAAACAAAAATACTTCAAATTATACAATCCTAACTCACCTATCACTAATTTGAGTATTTTTTACGACAAACTCACTATAACCTCAATCGCATTGACACTTTTTTCTCTATCAAACCTTTTTTCAAAGTTAACACTCAACTAACTCCATTATAACCGAGCTCGGTCTGTGAGACCCATAAACATGTCATCGGTACGATTATACCGCAGTCTGTGAGACCGCCTTGGGACTGTGATTGGACTTTATCGATAGATTTGTATTGTAAATATTGTAAACGTTGTCGATTTTGTTTCATGATTGTACTCCATATTAAATAGGTAGGATTTGTCGATTGTTGTCGGTGAAATGATAAATGTTTATTAGACTGTATTAGAATAAAAGCCTAGTTTCCTTTCGTATTTTATGACGAACTACTGTAATTTGGGAGCGTCGTAAATACTATAAGAAGGCTCGTATCTGTCAAATGTAGACTCTATCTCAATGTACTGTCTACTCCATGTGGCGTTTCAATTTTAGGCCATATTGTACTTATTGTTTTATATTTTGTTCAATATTTTGTTATAATTCAAAATAATTATTCTTTATTGGTTACCTCACTTCACGATCATAAATAAAAGTTTATTACAATTGATTTTATCAGTTTTTTTATATTATTTAAAATATACAGTAAGTTATTTTAACTGCTATCTACTATTTCTCTAGTTTTGACCGTTCGCATTTTTTTTTATATACTTCCGACTTGGTATACAAGCATACGGCCCACCTGATGGTAAGCGGTTACCGTAGCCATATGGACGTTTGCAACACAAGAAGCATCGCTCACGCGTTACCGACCTCTCCCCCCTCCCCTATTAGCTCTGGCGACCTTACTCACGCTCAGGAACACAACTTCACACAAAATAAAGTAATTTGGCTGTTGTATTCTGTAAGGAGGTACTTCCCCAGTCGAGCTGCTTTTTGAGTGAATAAACGCTATGCTCTACCTCTCTCAAAAATTAAAATTATTTAAGTTATTCCAAAGGCATCAAGGAACACTACTATACCTTTATTTTATAATAAAAAATCCGCTTTGATTATTTTCGACTTCGACATTTTAATTATCAGAACGAGACAAACTATCGATATGATATATCGACATCTACCTCACACTATCGAGCGAGATACTCGGTCTGTGCGACACACACAACATTTCACGGGTTGAATGCTTTTAATACTATTTATTTTGATTTATTCATCGATATTGGTTTAGCTTATTGTTCCTTTTATAAACTCGTAAGATAAACGTTTTGATTTTATAAAGTTACAGTACCTACTATTATTTCTGTATCTTTTTTACTGTGCATAGGTTTGTTTGACCACACAAAAGTCAAGAAAGAAAATGGCTCTCTATCCTGAGACATTCCTCACACACGGTCATCAGATCCCAAACTAAGCAGAGCTTGAGGCTAAGGAAACCAGATAACTGATATACATTTAATACTTTTTGTTTGTAAATACATACCTACTTAATATACATAATTACACCCAGACTCAGGACATGCAAACGTGTTAATGTACACAAATGCATGTCCTGTGTGGGAATCGAACCCATGACCAGCAGCGTGGTAAGTGGAATCTTGGCCAACCGCGCCAGCTGGCCTGTCATAACCTGGTGGCAAGTAGCTCATAATAGCTTTAACAGTATCTTTAGGCGCCGATCCCTCAGCGAGCGGTCAGAGTTCTGCGTTCCGCGTTCACTTTAAACTATGCGACGCTTTTGACCATTGCACACAGCGACCGCAGCGGTCGAGGACGCTCGGGGACATCTGACCGCAGAACTCTAGGTAACTTTGTATTCGAACTGCCGTTCTTAGTAATGTTTTCCTAGAACATAGTTTGAAGTACCTACGTGTTTGGTTTCCTAATCAATATGTTATGAAAACTGGGTCATAAGTAATAGTAAATGCAAGGTAATTAATAAAATAACTTGTAATCTATCATTCAACACTCGACTTGTTAGGGATCCGCATCAAAATAGCAAAACGGATCATTAAATGTGTTAAAATTTCATTAAAGTTTTTTTTTATACCACTAATTGTCAAAATAGCATACGGCCCGCCTGATGGTAAGCGGTTACCGTAGCCAGGGGATCACTCCCGCGTTGCCGACCCTGCAGAAATCTCTTCATACCCTTTTTGAAGAACAAGATCAAGGACTTAAGTTTCAAGGAAAACTATCACGCCCATTGAGATTCTTCTATCTTAGTCGACTAAACCATCGGTACCCTATGGTATGCCTGGTCCTACATACACTTGACTGGCCGGATTTTCTTTTTATATCTTGAAAATACTTAATATTTGATGCGCAGCGATCCTTTTTACTTTCAAATTAATTCCAATTGGTTACGCAAGGCTTTAGATGTGAAGTCACCCAGATAATTATAGTTCAAAGGAAAAAGTTATTGACATTTTTGTGGGTTCTTTTGAGATTATTGCATTCTTATCACACACGTATGAGTAGTACTGGTACTACTACTCATACGTCTGTAGTAATACTGTCTGTAGTAGTACTGGTACTACTACTCATACGTCTGTGATTCTTATAAACAAATCTAGGCATCGATGCCACGAACAGCAGACTTCTTTTGTTTAGTTTGAAATTGAATGCTGCCGAGCATAGGCCTCCTTTCAAAAATTAGGGTGAAAGGTAAAGGGTAGATACTCTACCACGCAGGGTTTTCTTAGCGGTAAACGCGCAGGCTTGAGTCTTGGTGGGGTTGAAATGGACTAGGTTTAGTCGACCCCAATCGGAGACACTAGTTAGTGTACTCTCGATTTCAGACAATAGCCGTTCGCGGCTTTCCTCCACCTCGGAACGTGGGATATTAGCACGGCCAGTGTAATGAGCGTCCCCTGTACTGTCGTCTGCATAGCAATGAATGCCGTCAATAGACAGCATATCATTGATATGCAGCAGGAACAGTGTTGGGGACACCACAGACCCTTGTGGAAAGTCGGCATATATGTCCATGCTATCGGAGCAGCTACCGTCAACGACGGCTCTTATGCATCTGCTGGACAGAAAGCTGGCGACCCATTTGCATAGTCCCTCGGGAAGCCCGTATGCTGGTAACTTCGCAAGAAGACCCCGGTGCCAGACCCGATCGAACGCCTTTGCCACATGTAGTCTCACTGCCAATGCCTCTCCTTGACTCTCAATGGCAAGTGACCAACGGTTTGTGAGATACACTAGAAGGTCGCCAGCCTCTCTCAGCGACTGTGGCGGATGCCATATTGTCGGTCGCTCAACAAATCGTGATTCTCTAGGTATCTCAAGAGTTGCGTGTTGATCACTCGCTCCATGACTACCTGTCGGTACCGACCGACTACGACGACTGTAGCTTAAAATTTTCCGATCGATTAAGGCTAATATGCTACACCACGAGCGCTTCCTGATAGTTCATTGGAACACAATTTTAATAGCAGACTTGGGCCCCTGTTCTAATGATCGTTGTTCTGATATCCCAATCAACATGAGCTTAAACCACTCTTAAATACTCATATTTTATGAGCAATCACTGCAGGTGGTTATAATAATCCATATCTGTGATAACTCTCCATAAACGATGGTCATAATTGCTCATAATAGTCACGAGCCCAGTACTCCAGTTGCTCTGGCACCGACCCGCCAAGCGCTGTGAACACCATATTTATTAGTTTTGAACCAATAAACGGTTTCAGGTTGGAATTGTGATTGTCAAACTTTTTTGTTGTGTCCCTTTGATTTCTGAATTTAATATTAAGTAGGTACCTGGTTGGTATACAAAACGAATATAGAAGGTTAAAAAAATCGACCGTATCAGGGATAGAAATAGAACTCACGACCACTAGGCAGTGCTGTAGTAAAATTGCCATCATACCATCCGCGTAAAACTTAAAAACTCGGAAAAACGCGTTGGAAGATAAGACCTAGCTTGATAGAGTTTTCGCACCCACAAGCCCCCATAATAGCATGCATCGAAATCGTTTAGAGCCATTTTCGAGATCTCAAAACATATTATACAATTATTGCTCGTTGCTAATTTGCAATGGATTTGGCACTTTTGTTTATTTCTTTCTTAACTCATTTAATTTCCACCCAAAAGTAATTAATCTTAAACATTACAGGTATTTCTCTTCTTATTAATATCAACAGCAACATGGCCGTATGACAAGAATTCAATGACTAACCAATTCATCAGTCCACGGTAAGAAACGCTGTCTGTTTATTGATTTATTTATTTCCATATTTTTTTTCTTCGTATAACTTTTATTTGACTATGATATCACCATGGTCAGTGGTGTTTTGGCCATGTAGCTAAAGAAGGTAAGCTCACAAAGCCAAAAAAAAAAAAAACAGAATTCAAAATCATTTATTCAAATAGATCTTCGCAGGCACTTATGAAAATTCTGACTCTAATACTCTAATACCGGTTCGGAAGGTTGCATTTGCTGAGAACAGCCGGCAATAAACTCAGCAATTAGTTACTCTTTTCAAAACAAGCTTAGATTCATTACATAATATTTACATTGTAATCGCACTGAAAACAATTGCGGGCCCCGGCGCGGCGGCAAAATTACAAAGTAGACTGAATAAATATTTAATAAGTAAATAAGTAGCAAACTTAAGTAGACCAGCCCCCACAAGAATCTCTAGAAGGGATAATTACTTGTTGTATTACAAATCAAGTCCCCCAAAAGAGGCTTGTCACACAACTTTGAGAATCACAGACTATTGTAATACACAGTTGAGTTTCCCCTTATATTTGCATTAGTTTGAAATATATTAGCAAGTTGTACGTTCAGCGAGTCGACGTTGAGACGTGTCGTAGCAAATCATAATGTTTTGATTATGTTTGATTGCCAAATAACGATAAACTACCGACCCGCGCGTTTCAATACCAACTCGACTGGATTATAATAGTTTATGTGTAACGTTTTAAATCTAATAAGTTAGAGTATTAGTTAATATAATTATGAGTAAGCAAATAGACATATGTTTAGATTACCGGTTAAAGAAAGATATTGGAAGTTCTTATCAGCCAGTTGCATCAAGTTTCTATATAGATGCATTCACAGATACGTCGTACAGTAGTACCCAACTGATATGGCTTACCGATGTACCTGCGCAGAAGACACATTTTCAAAGCGCGGGAAATGCTATTGGTCGGTAGCTGCCGCCATGTTAGCGCGCGCCGTGCGGAGGGGCGTGACTTGCGAGTGAGACGGAACTAACAGCTGCAGTGTATTACGAACCTTATAGTAGTGATCTAAGGTTGATTGTAACTTTTAAGCATTCATTCGTTAATCTTCGGGGCCATACTTTCTTTTCTGTGCGAACGAAGATTCACGACGCGCCTTATCAGTTGGGTACTACTGTACACTAGTTGATTTACAGTCAGATAAAATATCGATATGGACTCCTGTCATCTCGGTAAAAGTTTAGATAGAAAACGAGAAATTGGTATTCATTATTAGCATTCATTTGGTCGGGCCAGTTGGCGCAGTTGGTTAAGATTCACCTTACGCACCGCAGGTCGTGGGTTCGATTCCCACACAGGACATGCATTTGTGTGCATGAACATGTCTGTATGTCCTGAGTCTGGGTGTAACTATGTATATTATATTAAGTATGTATTTACAAACAAAAAGTAATATATGTATTATTATCAGTTATCTGGTTTCCATAGTACAAGCTCTGCTTAGTTTGGAATCACATGACCGTGTGTGAGGAATGTCCCAGGATATTTATTTATTATTGTATTTAGTCATTCAAACTATGCGCGGTTGAAGGCATTTTGCACGTACCCGTGCACACGACACGAACCTACTCTAGTACTTATTCTAACTCTACATTTCTTAGATTATTATTATTATTTTGAACAACTTTTAAGTTTAAGGCGATGATGGCTCAGTGGTAGTGACGTTGAATACCGAGACGAAGGTCCCGGGTTCGAATCCTACAATGAGCTTGAGCTTTCGGTGAAGGAAAACATCGTGAGGAAACCATAGCACGGTGGTAGGGTACTTTGCAGTACCCACCTGGCTGACCACCCTCAAGTTGAAAATCTGTCGCCAACTTGCTTGACTTTGCCAGCTGTTGCTTGAGTTAACTTAAATTTAACTATATAATATTTAAAAAAAAACTCATACTATTAGTATCTATAGATATCTTTCAAATTAAAAGTAATGTCCTAAGGCTTTATTTAGTATTTGCCTTCTTTTTGTAGACTCGTAAAATGTGACAGGTAGTATTACGCAGTGCAATGAGCTGCGTTGCTCAATTGACAACGGAACTGCGCGTGCGGCGCGGCGCGGCGCTCGGTCACACTTCATTCTTATTATCCGATCAGACTCCTGCGCATCGCATTGCGTTAATTCCAGAGTAGGGATAGAATGGAAAATAAAATTTTAAAGACGATTAAAAACTCCATAGGATTGCGATCCAACCCGGAACTGTATCATTTTTGTCAAAATGTATGGACTTGGGTAAAGTTGAATTGATAGTCCCTTTTTCCAAGTCTAATTTAAGGAAAAGTCTAGATCGCGTAACTGAGTTATTTAATACTTGGAGATGTTCCTTATACTTACCTATATCTATAATAAGACCCAATATAATGTCCGATTAATTAGTTTTATTCACCTGTATAATTTATAATAAACTAAAACTATTTTAAAAATGCCTTATTTGAGTCTATCTCATTTTGTCTTACTATGTTTCTTTCTATTTGTTACATCCATACGTTGATTGATAACAGTTATGAAATATGGCTTTTAAATCACAAGAAGTAATGCAACGACTTTTTAGCGGGAACTTTCAGAATGACGTTGCGTTTTTATTTATATTTTCATAAATTCGTGTATTTTGAGTTTTATTGCATACTATTGGTGGTATTTTATCCAATAAAGATCAATCCATGTGCACCAGTTAATTGCAATGCAATGAATTACTTATCGTGACTTTTCAAGTTGTCTCAAGAAGTCCGTGAAAAGTTTTAGTACAATGACCACCATTGTACTAAAACATGACTTTTATAGACGGTGACTGACTGATGCCTATGTGAAAGTAATTTATTGTGGCTAGAACTTATAATATAACTGGGAATTGGCAAAATAAACAAACCGTGAAGAAAAAAAAAGTAATTCAACGCTTACAATATTACAGTACTTACAGTAATAACAACGTACATCCTCACATTTTAACAATTACTTTAAAAATCCACCAGATCGCTCTGACGTCAACCAAGTAAAATAAGTCTAAATAAAACAATAGCACGAGTAACAGTCGACATTCCTCGTTATCGATACGGGATCTCGGACGAGACTTTTGCCTACATTTTTTTATCACTACACAGAAAAGGCATGTAATTTTTTTGCTATCGCTCCGACATCTAGATGTCAGAGGTCCGGACTCGGTCCGAGTCGTGCGTACGACTTTTTTTCCTTTTGGCATTGATTTAAAAACCACTAGATATTATTATTAATAATTTATTAAAAAGTCTTCTCCGATAACATTAAAAATATTTACATGAAACAAAGTTTTTGCAAATAAGTTTTTTTTATGAATTAAAATAAAGTTTCAATCACTCAAACATTTTGTTCACATCTCTGGAAATAATCATTATCCAGGAATAGTTCAAAAGATTTGGAAAAAAAATTATATAAATCTCGACAGATGGCCACTCACAAATTAAAATTTACTCTATTGCTATAGGTACTATTCGTTCGCTATTAGGCCTACATCAAAATAAAGTTAATAATGTAATTAAAAAGATAACAATAAAAGAGTATTTAATATTATACTGGGTGGAGATTTCAGGATGGCATATTTTCGAAACCTATGTTGGATTAGTCTTGCTGAACAACTTTTACTATGGGACCAACACTGAATTCTTAAAAAAAAAAAATTACTTTACATTATGATCGAGCAAGGTTGACATATTGTAAGAAAAGTAAAAAAAAAATTGTGAATACACTATTGGTCCCATAGTAAAAGTTGTTCAGCATGACTAACACAACATAGGTTTCGAAAATATGCCAACTCGAAATCTCCACCTGTTATAGCATCGTAGAAAATATTTAATTTGTCGAGAAAATTTATTATATAATGAAATTATTACAAAAAAAAAATCAAGTAGTCGAATGTGTATCTAGTAGTTCTCCATCTATGTACACCGTGCTGTAGGTTGATTTTTATTCCGGTTGACAGGCGTGTGGCGATGATCGTCTCTGATTCACACTGAATTGTCAAAACATTGCATCAACTGTCAGATGGATAATTTAATGTTGATCCACAGAATGTTAGATCAATGGACGCAGGGCTTCCCACGGCTATGCCACGCGGAGGGAAAATTTTGTTTGTAATTATTGAAGATGGGGTATGCAAGAATGCCTTCCTTCGGTTCTTCTTGGAGACCTCCTGGGTGACTTTAAAACTCCTTCAATAGGTTGACCACTAGCCTACCTCCACCAATCCACAGTGGGCATACCTATATTGCACTGTATGTAATTGACATAAACCATGAAATAAATTGTGTAAATAATTGCGTAAGTTGATACTTTGAAAGCGAAAGTGTGAACAGATTGAAAAAGTAATAACATTAATTATTATATTAACTAACAATTGTTAGTTTATTATTACTGTTTTAGAAACTAAAGTCATTTAAGACTAGATTGCAAACATGAATTAAGTTTATGTTACGGTGCGTCCATGCTACGCGAATCGAGCACGAGCTTACAATGAGCACGATGCGAATCCCTCTGTTCGTGAATAAACTGACAATCGCGCTCGTTCGAAGCTCGCAAGCCCGTCCACGCTACGCGAATCGTGCTCGCAGTCTGCTCGTTCGTGGCTTGGCTCGTGCTCGGTTCGCCAAGCATGGTCGCACCATTACATGTTGTGGAACCTCAATAGTCATTTATTCAGTTTGGGCCGTCTACCAGTAGAGTCAAGAAGAAGAATTTCATCATGGCTCTTATATAAACTAGTTTTCGCCCGCAGTTTCATCTGCGTTCCTGAAGATTCTACTCTTTTAAGAATAATGTACGTGTGTACCAAATTTCTTTACCATTTTTGCCGTTGATGCGTCAAGATGTATAAATAAACTTTTTTTTTTAATAAACCGCCTTCAAAGTACACTATAAAGTAAGAAATAACTCTTATCTGACACTGTTTTGAAGTCAGCGAAAGAGCACGACGTGTTCCATTTAAAATAATCGCTGACTTTAAAACAGTGTCAGATTAGAGTTATTTCATACTTTTTAGTGTACTTTGAAGGCGGTTGTTTCTTTTTGTTAAAAAGTTATTTGTATGAAAAAGGTAACAAAACAGAAGGTACAGTGGGGGTACAGAGAATGCGTTTCTGTACTGGCTTGATCACGGAAACGGCTGATCTGATTTAGGTGGGACTTTCACTAAGCTATGCCTAAGAAAATTCTGGAGCTTCCTGTGAAAATCCCATGGCAATAGGATTAGCCGTTTCCGAGAATATTCCAATCTTAATAGGTCCCTTCGGTCGCATTGTAAGCTGTTACTAACAGTGGGCAAACGGCCACTGTCGTCTCGTTTTATAATTTCACTTTTTCCCCACTCTCTTCGCATTTATTCATTTTTAAATTTAAACATTTCATTAACATAAAAACTAGTTGAAGGACAGTTTAGTAAAATTAATGTGCCATTAAGAGAAATAAACAAAAAACTTAGAACATTGGTCGTAGATGTAAAAAAGAGATAACAAGTAGCTTTTGGCACTCCATTAAAATTGCATAATGTGAACATGCCATGCATCAGGTAAGGAAGTGGCTTAGTTAGAGGCGCCGCGATGAGCGGAGCGAGTAGCGAGTTTGAAAAGACAAATGAGGAATTCCAATGCAGAATGGGTCCCATTGGTGGTATAGTAGAGACGATAGGGAATGTATTTATGCAATGATGATGACATCCAAAAAAGTTGATTAACTGTAATGGTGCGTCCATGCTACGCGAATGAGCACGAGCCGAGCCACGAACGAGCCTACAACGAGCACGATGCGAATCCCTTTGTTCGTGAAAAAACTGACAATCGCGCTCGTTCGAGGCTTGCAAGCCCGTCCACGCTACGCGAATCGTGCTCGCAGTGTGCTCATTCGAGGCTCGGCTCGTGCTCGGTTCGCCAAGCATGGACGCACCATAAGACATCATTGGGTTCGTTACTGAGCACAGATTCACAGGTGTCCTTTTTAAAGAATCAAGGGTTCGTCATGCTTTTAACATTTTATCGTGTCTCAATCTATACTATTGAATATCTGCTATCTTATTTTGATATTTACCTACGCATTTGAAGAAAAGTATAATTAATAATTGGACTGTTTTACAAACAACTTAAACCGTCTTCAAAGCACACTAAGATGTAATCAAATCCTGATCTGATGACAAACGGAAATATATTACGAAGTTGTGAGGTAACAAACATAAAAAAAAATACAACTGAATTGAGAACCTCCTCCTTTTTTTGAAGTCGGTTAAAAACATTTTACAACATTTATAAACCGCTATACCACCATCACCCAACTAACATCCTACATAAAAACCTTGTATCTAGCTAAACAAAAAAAACTGTTGCACCAACAGCGAATTAGCGGCGATGGCGCGTCGCGTCAGAAACAATAAACACGTCACAAACGCTATCTTTAGCAATAAAACGTGTGACGGATCGCTACCGGCGACAATAGGAACGCACCTTATTAGGGTTCCGCTTTAACCGCTGTGACATATTTCACAGCGGTTAAACATGACGTGGAAAATGTATTTATGAATAGAAGTGGTCTAATTAGGCTTATACATTGCTATTGATTCTGTAGAAAGAGCGACGGGTCCACACAAATGTATGCGTGAAATATTGTTTTTCAATGTCTCTATCAACCCCTAAGGGGGTAAAGGAGAAGATCATAGAAGAGATAGGAGAGTTTTATATACATAAAGCCTGAAACGGTGACACTTCTATTTACTGTATATTAATCTCTCTTTCGGAATATATAGTGTAAGAAAGAGAGGTGAATAGAGGCGCCGCGTATAGAATGCTACTGTGTAAGTAAGCTAAGCCAATATTCTATTTAACTCTTGCTGTGTTTTGATTTGATTTTAGTTGTATTCTTACTGTTAAAAGTTAAATGTGTGTAATTATTATTATTTTATTAATAAAGTATTATATTTAAATTTTTACGAATATTATATTATTACAAACAGAATAACAAGTTTTCTCATTTTCATAAGAAAAACTAAGGCAGGTATCGACTTTTAAAATCCAATGTCTTTACATTGTCTTACGGCCACAGTGAGTTTGTCAGTCTGTTTATTACGTTTAATCGACTAACCAAATTTGATATTATTAATATTCCAATTTCTATTTTATATTTCTAATATTAAAAATGCAAAAAGAGTTTTTTAGTAATCTCCTTGAAGCCTTGACGGCACAATCAATTGTCATGGAATTTGAAAAAGAAGTAGCCGATGGCGTGCAAAAAACATAAACCACTTTTAACCGGGTAAAATCGCAAGGCACAGCGATTAATATAATTATTCATATAACCTACAACCAACTTACATAATTGACTTTTGATTTATCACCCCAACTTGAATAATTTGCATGAGACGTTTCCAACATGACATCAGCTCGATCTAGCTCCTGTCCACGTATTAATATATCACTAGATTACTATCTCAGTATTTAATAGTGTGACATTTAACTTGAAGCAATTAATCGTGAATTTTATAATCGCATTGTAAAAATGCTCGATTCATAAAATCAACCGTCCTTAGCTATTATTGCAAGTTTTTATATATTGTCTCCTTGCTTGTGTGCACCTTGGTACATCAGAAATGTCGACCTCCATCGGGACCTAAAAGTAGAGTTCGTACAGACAGTGATTAAAAAATATGCAGAAGCTCACCACAACCGGCTTCATCATCATGTGAACGTTGAGGCAATCCAGCTCCTCGATCACACAGATATAGTGAGACGACTCAAAAGAACTAAACCGTTTGAGTTAGTGTAGTGATAGTGAAAATAGTGTAACATAGTCCAAGTGCTACATATAAAGAACACAAGAACAAAGTGTCTTCCCCTTAATAGAGACAATAAGAAAAGTGTTAATGGACACATTCTTAGATATAGTCAATATAGAAGTTTATGTTAAATATAAGTTACTTATTAGCCTAATATTAAGGCTAGATTGTAGTATGAATAGGGAACACTAAAGAAGGTGTAACTTAGGATAAATAAAAAAATAAATATATTTTGTCTCGCTGGGGGCCTACCACAAGCTCTTAAAACAAGGTTAAAATAACCTTATTTGTCTTTTGTCCCTCTTTGACATCCGGCGTCAAAACAAGACAAAACACAAATAAGGTTATTTTAACCTTGTTTTAAGAGCTTGTGGTAGGCCCCCTGGTACCCTGTCTGTAGTAGTCAAGGCGTAACCATCAACCTGAACTGATTAATTTTTGTGTCAAAAATCACTTCCATAAGACACAAAATATGATAAGGCTAAATTGTATCGCAAAGAATTTGTGGTAGAGTCCCGGCGTGGCGGCGCCCAAAAGTACCGAGACTGTACATCCTAACTTCATAACTAATATTGTAAATGCGAAAGTGAGTTTGTTTGTCTATTTCTTTGTTTGTTTGTTAAGCCTTCACGTCTCAACTAATCAACGGATCATCATGGTTGGCATGCAGATGGCAGCTATGGTATGGAGAAGGACATAGGTTTTTTATCCCGGGAACACGGGAGAAACCGCGGGGGACAACTAGTTTTACAATAATTTACTTTTGGAAACAGTTGCTATGCAATAATTAATATCTATCGAGGTGTCATTGACTTTTTTTATAATAATGATTATTTGACACCGAAACGACCTCGTTAAAATAAATTAGAAGAACGTGTCATAAATAACATTTGTTTTACAATGTTTTTTTCTGATAGTTTATTTAGTTATTATTTGTTTATTTTGTTACTAAAGTAATATTGATATTAAATAATAGATCTACTATAAGTTATTAATTTATCCAATAAATGAAGAAACAAAAAAATAATAAAAAAGTGAATATCCTACAGAACCCAAGCTTCAAAAATTGCGTAACAATGACACCTGCGGAAGGGACAAAGGGTATTTGTCACTTTCGACTTTTTTGTTCGTCCCTTTTGTGAGAGAACTATTTGTTTACGAATTAATTGGAGCAAAGTGTCCGAGATCACGATAATGATCGACATTCTTCTGTTTCGTTTGAATTTTAAAGATAATAGGGTGAAAGAGCAACCGAAAGACACTTTTGGAGGCTTAATGAATATCTATACTAAAATAATGTTATCCTGCAATGGATATTATTTATGTTTATTGTCTCCTGCAGTTTTTTTAGCGTTTCATAAATAAAATCTAGCCTAGATCACTCTGAAAAGTCGTCTACCTGCCATTGACTGTCCGGTGAAAATAGAATCAGCCATTTTGGAGAATGAATGAAATTTCTTTCACGATTACATTATACGCATACTATATTTATCATGATACGAATATGCAAATAAAATGACTTGGAAATGACAAATATTTACCACCTTTGTTTTACCTTTACCGCATCAGTATGTGGTAAAAGGTAAGAAGTGCGGTACGTAAAAAGTAACAAGTAATCGTAAAGTGTTTTATTTTGATGCAACTGCCTGTTTGAGTATAAAAATATCTCGTGCAACAATTTCAATCGTTCCCAACTGTAATAGATTAAAGATCGTTTAAACGAAACGGTTCAGTTAAGAGAATGGCGGCGATAAACTACTCTGAATGATAGGAGGTTAATTGTATCGAAGTGGCGTGTTAACTTAATAAAACAAATTGTGCAAGTTTTGCTACGAACTGGATCTACGCCTACTTTTGTCTGTGCTTTTTTTTTATATTGAAAATAAATGATAAGTACATAAATAACTATTACATACACTACTCGCCAAACTATTAAGTTTGATGGCGAGACACGCTCTTTACAGATTATTATGCCTACCATTATTAAAAATACATACAAGAAAAGCATTTACCTGCAACATATAATAACATGTATATGACGGCGTCGCGTCATCGTTGCACGTGCAGCGCACCGGCCGGGCGGCCGACAGCTGCCATCCCCACTACCAACTTTCTATTGCACGTGCGCTCGGATATATAAGGGCGAGCGAGCGGGCGATGGGGGCATTCTGATCTCGGCGTCCGCCCGAAGCACATGTTGTCGTAGCGCTAGCCGTTAATTATTGTGCGATCATTATCAGTTGTAATAGTCATTCACATGTACTATTTTCATGTCAAGTAATTTAATTACTGTCAGGGTTTAATTAATTTGATTATATTAAATAAATTATTTAAAAGGAGATTATTCTTTTACAATGTCGGACCCTCTGCCTTCATCAGAAGTGACGGATCCAAGCTCACACCAGTCCTCAGCCGATATGACGAGTAATTTAATGACAATGTTCTCCACTGGTATGGAAACCATCCTGCAAAAACTAGCTGACAGCATGGCTGCTCGCTCTGCTTCACCAAGTGCGCCCACCAAGCTGGTTTCTTTTGACCCTGATACAGTGGATTCCGATATAACCAATTGGTGTGCGCTGAGTGGAATTATAATCGAGAGTAAAAAATTAGAAGGAGTAAATCTAATATTAGCCCTTACTCATTCCCTGAAGGGTCGTGCTGCAATGTGCCTTACGAAAATACAGCCGGATAAAATTTCCTGGGACTATATCAAAGATATGCTGATATCCAAATTTGCCAAGCCCATGATGATGCAGGATCATTTTGATCAAGTCATAAAGTTTCAGATGGATAGCAAAGAGAGTCCGGCTGAAGCTGGTATGAGATTATGGCAACTCATAGAAAAGATTCCGGAAACTGACCTGACTGAAAAAGCCATGACTGGTTTTACTATATCGATTTTATCCCAGTGCGATGACAAAATTCGCCGCGAGCTCAATTCAGTTGTTATAAGTGACAAAAACCAGCTTTTCCGTACTCTGCGCGGATTCACACTGAAGCGAAAAATGGATGAACCAAGTACCTCTGAAATCGAACCGAAGAGATTTCGCAAGCAATCGGCATTTCATGGGAAATGTCATTTCTGTGGCAGAATTGGACATCGTGAACATGAATGCAGGGAGAAACAACGAGCCCTCTTAAAAAGTCAGCATGTTTCAACAAAATTGGAACAATCTAAGCCAGCTGTAACTTGCTATGTATGCGGTGAACTTGGACATGTGGCCACTTCCTGCCCTAAGCGCTGGAAGAATGAAAACGTCAAAACGAGCCTCAATAGCAAGCAAGTGAACTTATGCTCAAGAGCTGCGCGAGATGTATTACAGATTAACGGTATTCAGCTGCCTTTTATATTTGACTCTGGTTCAGATTGTAGCCTTGTGCGACAAAGTAATTGTGATGTTCTTAACGGTGAAAGGTTTCATGAACAAGTCATTTTGCGGGGTGTAGGACCCGACAACATAATCTGCTCCTTACAAATAAAATGTCCAACTACTGTTCAGGGGTTTCTGTTTGATGTAACTTATCACGTGTTGCCAGATGAATACCTATCTGAAAGAATTTTATTAGGTCGAGATATTTTAGAGGAGGGAATTTCCGTTGAAATAAGTAATAAAAAGTTAACTTTTGCTAAATCGAAAAATCTAAATGTTTGCTCGAAATTAGAACCATTTGATATAGCCTTGTTTGATACAGATCTTACGGGTAGGGAGAAAAACCAATTGATTGAGATACTGTCAAAATACTCTTCGCATTTCATACAAAAGCTTCCAATCTCTCGTGTTAAAACTGGGTTACTTAAGATTGATTTAATAGACTCAAATAAGACCATACATAGACGACCTTACAGATTGTCCCCCGCTGAATTGACTGTTGTAAATGACAAGGTTCAAGAGTTATTAGATGCAAAAATAATTCGGGAAAGTTCATCTCCATTTGCAAGTCCAATTTTATTAGTTAAGAAAAAAGACGGTTCTGACCGAATGTGTGTCGATTACAGAGAGCTTAACAGCAACACACGCCCGGATAGTTACCCCCTTCCATTAATTAATGACCAAATCAATAAATTACATGGGGCTCATTACTTTTCTAGTATAGATATGGCTTCTGGGTTCCATCAGATCAGGGTACATGAGGATTCAATAGAAAAGACAGCGTTTGTAACACCATCAGGTCAATACGAGTGGTTGACTATGCCATTTGGCCTTAGAAATGCTCCTCAGGTATTTCAAAGGTCCATTAATTCTGCACTGAAGCCCCTTAATGACAGCAGGATTCTAGTTTATATGGATGACGTACTTTCTGCTTCAGAAACTATAGAAGAAGGCTTGTCTCGTCTCGATAAATTGCTAGATACCTTGTCTCATGCAGGTTTTTCTTTTAATTTAAAAAAATGTTCATTTATGAAAAAGAAAGTTGAATATTTGGGCTTTGTAATATCAGCAGGAGAAATCAGACCAAACCCTCGTAAAATTGAAGCTTTGCAAAAAGTCCCAGCACCTAAAACTGTCACACAAGTTCGGCAATTTATAGGCTTAGCTACATACTTTCGGCAATTCATTCCAAACTTCTCAAAATTAATGAAACCATTGTACCCTTTAACAACAATTAGAAAAGGTAAAATTACATGGACTTCTGAACATGACAAGATTCATAAAGAAATTGTCAGGTATCTTGTAACAGAGCCGGTTTTGAGAATTTTCGACCCCACATTGCCAATAGAACTCCATACTGATGCGAGTAGTGATGGATATGGAGCTGTTCTCATTCAAAAGAGCAACAACCTCCCACATGTTGTAGCTTATTTTAGCCATAAAACAACTAATGCAGAGAGTCGATATCACTCTTATGAGTTAGAAACGTTAGCAGTCGTCAAATCTGTAGAACATTTTAGGCATTTCCTATATGGACGAAAATTCACCGTTTTTACTGATTGCAATGCTTTAAAGAGTTCTCATTCAAAAAAAGATTTAACACCGAGGGTTCATAGATGGTGGGCTATCTTACAATCATATGACTTAAACATAGTTTACAAAGAAGGGAAGAGTATGGCTCATGCTGATTTTCTTTCGCGCAACCCAATCGACAGTGAAAAGGTGGATTGTGTTCCAAAATTGCCTAGTCGTGTAAAAATTGTAAATTTGACAGAATTGGACAGGGGATGGCTATTGGTGGAACAATTACGTGACTCTGAAATATCGGATATAATTACTAAACTGCGTTCAGACGAATTACCAGCCGATGTGGCACATACCTATGATATTAGGCAAGGTATTCTGTATCGTAAAATTGAACGTGGCAGAATCACTAAATGGCTGCCAATCATACCTCGATCGTTAATTTGGTCTCTGATTAATCAGGTGCACAGTGAAATAAAACATCTTGGCTTTGAGAAAACTTTGGACAAACTATACGATCTTTATTGGTTTCAGAATATGTCGAAGTTTGTGAAAAGGTTTATTGAATCCTGCGTAATATGTAAAGCATCTAAAGGTCCATCTGGTGCTCAGCAAATTCGTCTTCACCCTATCCAAAAACTGGCTATTCCTTGGCATACCATTCATTTGGATCTTACAGGCAAACTTAGTGGGAAAAGCGAACGAAAAGAGTATTGTTCTGTCTTAATAGACGCATTTACTAAATTTGTCCTCCTGGAACACAGCTTGACTTTAAATTCAGCAGACGCTATTAAAGCAGTTAAAAACGCGGTCAATTTGTTCGGCGCTCCAAAGCGAATAATAGCAGATCGAGGACGATCTTATGATAACATAGACTTCAAAATTTTTTGCAAAGATAAAAATATTGATTTACATCTAATCGCAACCGGTTCCAGTAGGGCAAATGGACAAGTGGAGCGTGTGATGCGAACTTTAAAGGGTTTG
This sequence comes from Achlya flavicornis, assembly GCA_947623365.1. Taxonomy (NCBI): domain Eukaryota; kingdom Metazoa; phylum Arthropoda; class Insecta; order Lepidoptera; family Drepanidae; genus Achlya; species Achlya flavicornis. Next base: position 10,695,275 of record OX392491.1, read on the forward strand.
CTCACCATTGTTGAATGTGATTCTGATAGTCCATGGCAAGAGCAATTAGGAGACATTCAATTGGCTATTAATAGTACACGCTGTAGGGTAACAGGTTTCACCCCTATTGAGTTAATGTTCGGCATTCAGGGTCATTCCCTAGAACTATCAAAAATATCTGCTAACTCTCACGATACTGACAGACTAAATCTTGATTCCGCTAGAACTAATGCATCCAGTAATATCCAGAAACTGTCCCAATCTGAAACTATTCGATTCAACAAGGGCAAAGCTACAGTTCGACCTTTTTCTGTAGGAGATTTTGTCTTTGTTAAAAGCGAAGAAAGGCATCAAACCAAGTTAGACCGTAAATATAAAGGCCCTTTTAAGGTTACTGCAGTTCTGGACAATGACCGGTACGAGTTGAAACATATTAATGGGACTAATAGAGTTTATAAGTACTCACATGAAAATTTGCGAGAGGTTCCTCGTGGTCAGTTAGATTTGACAGAGATTGCAGAAAATTATTGTAGTGATGATGATGTTGATGATAGCGTGACGGCGAGAAATAGTGATGGTAATCGCCTTGTTCATGAAACTAGTCATGATGAAAATAATACTATTAATGTAACTAGCGATACTATGTCTATAAATAGTGATACTATGTCGGCTGATTCTCGTACCTTAACTGCTAACAGCGATAATGCTGATCCTTATTATTTACGTTCAGAGTCACTAGACTCTCTTGATATGGAATCAACTGAGATTGTCACAAATGCGGAGGTATATCGAGAAAATGAAATGTGAATAAAAATGATTAAAGATGAAAAAATACTAAAGACTAGAATGTTTCATTGAAGGGTATAGCCGGACCAATGATTAAAAGGCTACAGGAACTATATTAGTTCGGACTAGCGAAATCCGGGTCAGTTATAAGAATGAAAGGATCCTGAAGGATCTAATGATCGGACCAGGCAATTATGATAAGGAGGGACAAATGTCCGGACCCTATCCAAAAAAAAAAAAAAAAAAATAATAAAGAAAAAAAAAAAAAAATGATGAAAAAAAAAAAAAAAAAAGAGATGAAACATCTGAAGGGTGACATAGCAGTGATCCAGATGAAAATCCAAAAAAAAAAAAAAAAAAAAAAAAAAAGAGAGATGAAACATCTGAAGGGTGACATAGCAGTGATCCAGATGAAAATCCAAAAAAAAAAAAAAAAAAAAAAAGAGATGAAACATCTGAAGGGTGACATGGTCACTGGTCTAGATCAAAATAAAAAAAATGATGAGAAAAAAAAAGAGAGATGAAACATCTGAAGGGTGACATGGTCACTGGTCCAGCCAGATCAAAATAAAAAAAAAAAAAAAATATCTGAAGTGTGACATAGCACTGGTCCAGATCTGAGATTTGAAACACTAAATTAATGTCAGGATGAGCGAACATTAACCTCTTGCCTTTTTTTATTGGTTTGTCTTAGATACCACCTTGTAAGAGAACGCGTACGAGGACGTACGCACGTCAGCATGGCCGTGACGGCGTCGCGTCATCGTTGCACGTGCAGCGCACCGGCCGGGCGGCCGACAGCTGCCATCCCCACTACCAACTTTCTATTGCACGTGCGCTCGGATATATAAGGGCGAGCGAGCGGGCGATGGGGGCATTCTGATCTCGGCGTCCGCCCGAAGCACATGTTGTCGTAGCGCTAGCCGTTAATTATTGTGCGATCATTATCAGTTGTAATAGTCATTCACATGTACTATTTTCATGTCAAGTAATTTAATTACTGTCAGGGTTTAATTAATTTGATTATATTAAATAAATTATTTAAAAGGAGATTATTCTTTTACAATGTCGGACCCTCTGCCTTCATATATAACCAAAATTACCCTAAGAGCAGTCCCCCCCCCCCCTTGTTGGTTAATAATATAACAAAACAAACATGCAGAGTGGATTCATTTCTCGATGGCGCCTCTTCAAGTGAAGTCAGCGTCATCGAGCAATGCCTCCCTCAGCTTCAACTTTAATATACTCTTACTTTCTTGTGCTGAGTGTAGTTGGATTATGTAGGCAAATGATTTGACCATTATTATTTGCTTTATTGTATTTTATAGATGAGTTCTTCGAGATGGATAAATATAAAGAAGGAACATATCAACTTTTGATTTAAACTCGATATTTGAGTCGATAAACAAGCATACGGCCCGCCTGATGGTAAGCGGTTACCGTAGCCATATAGACGCTTGCAACACACGAAGCATCGCTCACGCATTATCGACCTATCCCCCCTCCCCTATGAGCTCTGGCAATCTTACTGACGCGCAGGAACACAACATAAAGTTATTTGTCCACGGTATTCTGTAAGGTACTGGTCTGGAGGTACTTCCCCAGTCGAGCTGCTCTTTGAGCGAATAAACGCTATGCTCTACCTCTCTCAAAATTCAGCCTTTAAACCATTTGCCTTAAAGCTTTTTCTTTCATCTCGACCGTTATTTCGCACTTCGGAAGGTAAGCAAAACTGTCGGTCCCGGTTATCACTTAATTGACATATGCCCGGTTTCTATAAACAAAAACGAATCATTTTGCTTACCAATAGTAGGTTTTTTATTGCCAAACTGGGCATATAGATCATTTCGTAAGCCAATTTTACCTGTGATAGCTACTTTCATATGGGAGGGTCTGCTACGCAAAGCTTTGAGGTATTTGCTTCATTATTAGTATAGATATAAGACCCGATAACGGTCCGTAAATTATAGGAATCGGCGATTAGTCGATAAGCTAGTTGGAAGCCTACTAGGCGGCTTGGCTGTGATGGCTTATTTGAATAAAAAAGTAGAAAAAGCTAGATCCAAATCTAGGTTATTTTCGGGTCCAAACCCCATCCTGAGATGCGGATAAAACTCCGGGACAAACCTAGTTTACCAAGAACTCATACCTTGAACGTATTATTCACAGACTTAACAAGCAGAACAAATAAATCACAAATATAAGCTCATAATAACGAGGCATGATTGGACCCGGAGTATAATAGGTGAATAAAAATGTACGGCGGGACTATTACTACAGAGTAAGGGGGCCTATTACGTAGCTTTGCAGGCAGTTTCTATTTGAATGTGGTACTATTTACATTTTGACAGTTTCAATTGCAATATAGTAATTGGAATGTTTGATATTGTAATATTTCTATCATTTATTCAAATAAAATCAGGGAGCAACTCTGGAACGCTAAACTTTTCATGGGTTTGAATCCTACAAGAATAAAAAAAAACATCCAAGTGCGAGTCAGACTCGCGCACCGAGGGTTCCATACAAATCTGTAGGTATATATAAGTAAATGTAAGTAAGTATAAGTTAATGGTAGTATATACCTGAGTATTTGATATGAATATCAATTTATGACGTACCAAAAAAAAACTACTTACTAGATCTCGTTCAAACCAATTTTAGGTGGAAGTTCGCATCGTAATGTACATCACATATTTTTTTTAGTTTTATCATTCTCTTATTTTAGAAGTTACCGGGGGGGGGGGGGGGATACACATTTTACCACTTTGGAAGTGTCTCTCGCGCAAACTAGACACCCCAAACTTTAGGGATTTATTAAAAAAAATGTTTGAGATTCAGTTCTAAGTATGGGGAACCCCCAAAATTTATTGTATTTTTGGCTGTGACATAGGGACGGACAGACAGACAGACAGACATGACGAATCTATAAGGGTTCCGTTTTTTGCCATTTGGCTACGGAACCCTAAAAATAGCAAGCTGAAATCAAACACATTTTTTTTTTTTTAATGTTACTAAGTTAGTACCTAACCTACTCAAGTATACTGTCCTCCTGATGGTAAAAGTTTACCATAGACCTGGGATACTCAAATATTCGATCGCGATCGACCGGTCGATCGTAGAGCTTCCTGAGTAGATCGCGGGAATTTCCGAAAAGTAGAAAATACACATGGACGGTTTTTTTTTTAATTATTTATAGGCATGTGTTTGACCACAATCTCACCATAGTAAGCTATCAACGCCTTAAATCCTCCTCGTATTTCCTAAAAAATTTGGTCTTTTATATCTGAAGAGAAATATCTGACATTGATATTTATGTATCGCACATTGTGAGACCACTTGGTTCCAATGGTCTATAAAAAACCGATTGCAACAAAACTCCGTAATCAACGTATAGATTACGCTTGCGGCGGCTCGCATCATTACCTCGCCATTACTGTCATTACGTCTGTCTGTCTGTCTGTTGTGTGTAGCTTGTATTATGCGCCTCGTTATAATGTATGAATTGTCTTTTTATTACTTACTGACATTTAGAGGAATGAGGTTAGCCTGTCATATTGTTAGCATCCTTGTATGTTCCTTATTTGACACACTTTTCGAACTACGGTTTCACCCTTATTTTACCCTCTAGGGAATGAATTTTTCTTTCGTAATTAAATGTAATATGTTTTGTTATTAAAGAAATTATTATTATTTTATTAAAGTCAAAAAAAAAGTCAAAGGCAAAGTCAAAGTCATTTATTATATTATTAGGCCCCAGAAGGGCACTTATGAAGAACTCTACTGAGAAGAATCCGGCAAGAAACTCAGATAAAAACATCAAGAATCAGATCAAGGCGATGATAGCTGTGGTAGTGACGTCGGATACCGAGACGAAGGTCCCGGGTTCGAATCCTACAATGAGCTTGAGCTTTCGGTGAAGGAAAACATCGTGAGGAAACCATAGCACGGTGGTAGGGTACTTCGTAGTACCCGTCTGGCTGGCTACCACCCTCAAGTTGAAAATCTGTCGCCAAGCACCTATCCGATGTGTTCCGACAGCTGCACTTAAGAGCCAGTTCCTTCTAGGCTTTGTGTGCTTACCACCTTCGGCCACATCATCACTTACCATGGTGAGATTGTGGTCAAACACAGGATTATACATAATAAAAAAAAAAAAAAAAAAAAAGATAGGTAACATATTTTAAATATTTGTTTGACAAACCTAACAAAAAAAATTTTTTTTACAAACACATGATATCCATCGTCTTAGCTACTCCATAGCAATTAAAAAACGTAACAAATAGACAGACTTGCACTTTTTATATTATTAAGGATAAGATTGAATTCAATCGACATTCACAATTACAATTTCTCATGTCACAACTATTAGATAAGAACAAATGATCCACATGTAAGCGCCGGCGCACAAATACATGCGTGATCTATGATCTATGAGCATTAGTATCATCGATCCACGTCTCCTGCGCACCGTGTAATTATAGCGCTCGTTAGCTGTAATATATCTTGTTTGTTAATAGATGGCATTAGAAAATGATAGAGGCTGCATTATCCTTTAGTTACGGACTCAGTTGTATACATTGCTTGAGATGAGAAGTCCTGGTGAAGACTACTGGCTCCGTATTAGTCAGGTCAGTCTTTTTATACTGCTAAGGCAGCAAACAATCGAAAGCGAAAATGATGGCCCACTTCCCTCCAATATGGCGAGGAGGGCGATGGCTGCCACACGCGTCATACTTGTGAACAGGTGCTGCTTGTGGGGGCTGGTCTGCTATTTACTTATTAAATAGCGATTCAGTCTATTTTTTAGTTTTTGCCGCCGCGCCGGGACACGCAATTGTTGTCAGTGCGATTAGAATGTAAATATTATGTAATGAACCTATGCTTGTTTTGAAAAGAGTAATTGCTGAGTTTATTGCCGGCTCTTCTCAGCAAATGCAACCTTCCGAACCGGTATTCGAGTATTCGAGTCAGACTTTTCAAAAGTGCCTGCGAAGGTCTATTTGTTTAAATGATTTAGAATTTTAATTTGATAGGTCAGTGGCGTCAAATGCAGAAGTCCCGCGTTCGAATTCTATAATGAGCTTGAGCTTTTAGTGAAGGGAAACATCGTGAGAATAGCACGGTGGTAGGGTACTTTGTAGTACCCTCCTGGCTGACTACCACCCTCAAGTATAAGCTCTGTCGCCATCACCCATCGGTGAGCTCCAACAGCTGCACTTGAGAGTTTGTGTGCCTTCGGCCACATCATCACTGACCTTGGTGAGATTGTGGTGGACTTCCCCAGTCGAGCTTGAGTTGCTGTTTGAGCGACAAAGACCAATGATCTACCTCTCTTTCTTGTTGAATCCCATGACGATACCCCCTTGGAGGCACCACTTGTGGAAATTAACTATTTTCCCGTAAATGACAACTATAAGACTAATTTGACAGCTATAAAATGTTCTATCCTTTTTCAATAATGCTTGTAAGAAAGAGATGATTATAACTAGTTTAGTACGATTTGCAACAGAATCAACACTAACAAACTAGTTAACAATAATAACGACTTTATTACTTTGATAATAGTATTCAAATTGCCACTTTATAAATGACAACTCCACGACTAATTCCGAGCGTCGATTAGAGTCGGGGAGCTATAAATTGTAATATCAATTGAGAACGAACATTTATTATCGATTGTCAAGTATTCTGACGGATAAGTAATTCGAATTGACTATCTGGATATCAACTTTAATTACACGAAGGGTTTAGGACCTGCCAGTCAGGCTGCTCCAAATTTTGAACTGGAGACCACGTTGTGCCCTACCTCTTACTAATATCGGTTCGAAATTCGAAAGATAGAAAGAAGTACTGCTGGCGTGGTTGGTTAAGACTTTGGAGATTCCACCTATCACGCTGCATGTCGTGGGTTCGATTCCCACACAGGACATGCATTTGTGTGCATAAACATCTGTATGTCCTGAGTATGGGTGTAATTATGTATATTAAGTATGTATTTTTAAACAAAAAGTAGTATATGTATTATATCAGTTATCTAGTTTCCATAGTCAGGGCCATTGGACAAGATGGCTATCGACAATCGTCATCGACAGTAAACGATCAACCTTTGTTTGTATGTGATTGACATTTCAAATCGAAATATTACGTGATTTTTAACAATCTCTAATGCAATCCTATACAAATGTTGATCGTTTACTAACGATGACGATTGTCGACAACCATCTTGTCTAGGGGGGCTGCTTAGTTTGGGATCAGATGACCGTGTGTGAGGACTGTCCCAGGATAGAAAAAAAAAACGGTTCCTACAATGAACCACAGATTTCTTTACCAATAGATACCACCTGGCTACCACATTCATACGACTAAGTCGGCTTACAAGCATATTGCCCTCTTCGTGTAAAACATTTTCTGTAGCCCTATGGACGCTTGTGATGCCACGGGTGTTGCAACACAAGGAACGTTTGGAAGACCCGTGGCATCAATCACCCGCTACTGACCAGTGCCCATCTGCAATAAACTCTTTGGACTTTACTCGCGCGCAGGAACACAACAGGTGGAGATAATACCCCAGTCGAGCTGATCTTTTAGCAAAATATAGCTATGCTATCGGGAAGTACCTCCAACTTACAATACCGCAGCCAAATAACTTTATGTTGTGTTCCTGCGCGTGAGTAAGGTCGCCAGTTATATGCAAAATGTTATCTTCAGAATTTTTGAGTAATGTTCATCATCATCATCATTATCAGCCTATAATGTCCCACTGCTGAGTACAGGCCTCCTTTCACAAATGAGGGTGAAAGGGACTGGGCGATACTCCACCACGCGAGCCCACTGCGGACCGGTGGAGGTAGGCTAGCGGTCAACCTACTGTTGGAGTTTTCAAGCCGCCTAGAAGGCATCCAACTAGCTTAACGACTATCACAATTAAGTGATAACCGAGACCAACGGCTTTACATGCCTTCCGAAGCACGGAAACGATCGATCTGAAATACCACTAGGCGGTCACCCATCCAGGTACCAACAATGACGGTGGTAGCTGAACTTTGCCGATCGATTAAGAACGGCTAATTATGCTACACTACAAGCACTTAATGTAATGTTATGTTATACACATAGAAAACCTACCGCATAGTTTATTCGGCATCCTACAAGAATAATCACCATACTTGTGCATCTCCTGTAAAATTTGGAGCAATGCACTTGCGAGGTTTTCATAGCCCGCCACGATTTGAAATTTTATGAAACTTCAAGTAAATAGAAGCTTCTCTAGAGGCTTTATCTACACAATACAATAGTGTAGTTATAATGAATGCTTGCCTAGATCAGTGCGGCGCGCGGTGCGGGTGCGGGTGCGGGAGCGCGCTTCGGGCGCCGGCCTCTCGGTGTAGCATTACATTGTACTATTTGGCTCTGGGCTACGTACAGACAGCATGTTCAATTATATAGATTTCCTTCATTACGATGAATACTGCATGTCCATGTTTAATTTATTTTTATATTTCTCGTTTTTATTTATGTGCCTAATCAGCCAGTTTAGAGCCCCTCAGTCTGAGGAGAGACTTTGCCTCCTTATCTGTGTTCTATCGCTTGTACAATGGACAGTGTTCTGTAGAATTGTTTAAGATCATACCCACAGCTACTTTCCACCGTTGCAACTCTCGCCATCAACGGGGAGTCCATCCTCACAGATTGAAACCAGAATTGTATTTCGGAAAGAAGCTCCTTTCTCTCTCAGATTCTCTCAGATTGTAGAATGAGCTCCCCGCCGTGATTTTCCCAATGGAGTACAGCATGGGGTTCTTCAAAAAGGGTGTGAAGAGATTTCTGCAGGGTCAGCAACGCGCGAGTAATACAAGCGTCCATAGGCTACAGTAACCGCTTACCATCGAGCGGATCGTATGCTTGTTTGCTAACTAAGTAGTATAAAAAAAGTTTTCATTACCCAAATAAAGAATTATAATCATTAAAAAAATTTTTTGTAAAAATTTTGAAAATATGTAGATATATATGCTAGAAAAATTTATATAGGAAGATCTTTAATTTGTAAAAAATTAAAATTATTCGTATTGTTTTATGGCGGTCGTATTGAAAAACAAACCTGAAAAATACATACTTACTCCACGCCTCTAAAATTTTTCTGATGGTGCGTCCATGCTACGCGAATAGAGCACGAGCCGAGCCACGAACGAACCTACAACGAGCACGATGCGAATCCCTTTGTTCGTGAAAAAACTGACAATCGCGCTCGTTCGAGGCTCGCAAGCCCGTCCACGCTACGCGAATCGTGCTCGCAGTGTGCTCGTTCGTGGCTCGGCTCGTGCTCGGTTCGCCAAGCATGGACGCACCATTAAATGTAAAATATAATAATCCTACTTCTTTATAAATATGCTTCTTACATCCAGCAAGCTAAGAATAGCCCCACATTATCACTAGTACGTTAGAAGTATGAGTAAGTTAATTCGCAGACCATACTTATCGAGATTAGGGAAAGCTGCGGTCTGCGGCTGAAACTCAGTCCGGCTAGTTTGGACTACACCGCACACCGCATGCCGGCGCGGCGCGCGGCGCGGCGCGACACGAGGGCGATGTTGCATTGGTTATACCATTATCATCGTACACATCACCAGTAGCATCCGACTCCTGGATTTTACTATATTAATGGCTCGCTTTTAAAGGAAGTCTCTATTATTAAGGATTTGGGAGTACATATTGACAACTCACTTAGTTTCCGTTTCCATATTGATGCTATTATTAAGAAAACAAGTCGCCTTTCGGGGTTTATTGCAAGGCATATTAAGGCAAACCAAAATTTTCAAAGACCCAATAATTGCACTGGTATTATTTAATAGTTTGATCCGTAGTATTCTTGAATATTCTAGTCCCATATGGAGTCCCAGTTACCAAGTCCATTCGGACAGACTTGAACGTGTGCAAAAGCGATTTTTGTACCACCTTGCTTTTCAGGATAACAAATGCTGTTTTTTTACTTCCTATAAATCACGACTATCTCACTACCACTTAAAGTCATTACACAGCCGCCGAAAATATCTAGATATAATGTTTCTTTTTAAATTGTTAAATGGCCAGATTGATTGTCCGCAGATGCTCGAAAATATTAACATCCTTGTGCCGCGTATTGGAAGTCGTTTGCAAAATCGAAATACTTTTAGTCTCCCTGCCTGTAGTACCGTTCTTGGGCAGCATTCTCCTTTGTATCGCTTGTGCTCTTCTTACAATGCCATCAGACGTGATTTCGATATATTTTTTGGTTCTTTAGCCTCAGCTAAACGTTTATTAAATCAAATAATTATGTAAACCTATTTTTGCTAATTTATGTATTTTTGTATAGTATCATTTTGTTTTTAATCTGTGTTTCCCTTTTTATTATTTAATTTTTTAAGTAAATCCATAATACTTATGTGAGTACCTCCTCATTTTTGCATGCTGTATTCACATCTAGTAGGATACAGTAGTTTTTTGTTTAAGATATTTACTGTGTATTTTACCATAAATAATTATTGTATCCAGTTTTGCGAATCAAATAAAAAAAAAAAAAAAAATCATAAAGTATGAATATTTGTTTTCTACTTGACACCTTAGGGTTTTGTCCCTCGGGCTACTACGAAATAAATAATTGGAGCCAAATTCAATTAAGAATTTGGCTCCAATTATCGCATAAAAGAATAACTGCTCTGGGCCAGTAGACAAGATCGTCATCGTTAGTAAACGATCAACCTTTGTATGGGATTGACATAAGAGATTGTTATAAATCACGTGATATTTCGAATTGAAATGTCAATCCCATACAAAGGTTGATCGTTTACTAACGATGACGATTGTCGATAACCATCTTGTCTACTGGCCCTGATGCGTCGAATACGGGATAGTACTCTAGCGGCCTCTAGAGAGGAACGGCACAATTTTACAATGGTATGTCTTTGATCCCGTGGAGTTTCGGCAGGTCGCTGGTGTGGGATGCCTCATGTGTTGATACACACGCGCCATCTCACTTACCGGCGACTTGTAAAGTAGCAGGAGCAGCTGCGGCAAATGCAGAAAATTCAAATTTAAAAAAATACGCTTCGATTGGACCAAATTATATTTTTACGCCTTTTGCGGTCGAGACCATGGGACCGTGGGGGGCCGAAGCTCGCCGTTTTGTCATCAAAATTAATCGAGGCTCCTGGAAAACAGCGGGCTTTTTCCGCCAACGCGTCAGCTTGGCTATCCAAAGAGGAAACGCTGCCAGCCTTCTGGGAACCGTGCCGTTAATCGGAAGCAGCGGCAGGCTTTAGGAAATTTTCTATATATAGATCTTAGTTTCTACACATAAAAATATACAACATGAATAATTAGTGAAAATTCGCGATGAAAACCTCAGTACATTTGACATTTCCAGAGAAGTTACACTAGCGCCTCTCGCGGATTGTTCAAGCATGTAAGCCTCCGTTGGAAAGAAAGCTTTTAAAATGTTCAAAGCTACTTCTCCGCTGTAGTCTCCCTGCGAGTATCGTCTGTTAACGGGACAGCATCGGCCCGGCGCGGCGCGGGCGCACTCCGCATACATTAATGTCTTCTAATACTAAAGATAACAATTACAACCGTTTAGTTTACCTTTTACTGAATAGCATTGAATTTACACCGAGAATTAATTAGCAGTTTAATTAATTGAATTTGTTTGTTATTTTGAAGTTAAGGAGTGGAACTCTTTCCGTGTCTGTTTCCTGACACGTTTAATCTTGATATCTTTAATTCCCTATTTTTTGTTCTTCTGGAGTCAGTCGACGGCCACGATTTAAAAATAAAATTCTTCAAAAAGACGTAATATAGTTAAATAAATAAATATCCTGGGACATTCCTCACACACGGTCATCTGATCCCAAACTAAGCAGAGCTTGTACTATGGAAGCCAGACAACTGATATAATACATATACTACTTTTTGTTTGTAAATACATACTTAATATACATACTTACACCCAGACTCAGGACATACAGACATGTTCATGCACACAAATGCATGTCCTGTTCCTGTGTGGGAATCGAACCCACGACCTGCGGCGCTAGCCAACGGGCCCGTCGAAAGTTCTTCATATTGTACATTTTATTATTCCAACCCTGTCAAATAAGTTACCCAGTTCTTGTATTTTTTAGTAAAAACCTATGCGATTCAAGTGAACATAAACAAGAAATACTGTTTATATGCAAATACGGTAGTCTCATATAGAATATATTTTTAGCCCCCGTTGATGTCTTTTCTACGAAGTTCATTGTCACCCACTGACTCGCAATGTACATTTCTTTTAACTTTTTTTGTGTTAATTTATTTCAAAATAAGAAAAAAAACGAGGAATATCTGCACTTTGCACAAGGCTTCTTGAGTCTTGTACGAAAGCTTGGGGCCCAAGTGTGCTATTTCTGTTTCAATGAACTGTCAGTGTCTGTTAGTGTCAATGGTTAGCAAAGAAAGCGCAAACAATTTTAGGTGTTTACGAAACATAGACTTTTTTATACGTTCTGTATATATAACATTGATGTATTGTATATATAAACCTTCCTGGGAAAATTATCTAACTCATAGTGAAAACGGCAGCAAAATCCGTTGCGTGGTTTACAAGGAGTTAGCGGACAAACAGACAGACAAACGCGGAAAGCAACTTCATTTTATACTATGTAGTGATAGCAAACTTGGCCCCCTGTAGTCTTTCTTATTATGAACTTGTTAGGTTTTTATTTAATAATAAAATTACTAATTTTATTTATGCATATGTTATTCTTCTGAATTGAAGTATGACTTCTAAACCAGTAACATCATCATCTTTCGACTTAAAAAAGGAGATTATCAATTTGACACGTATGTATGTAATATTATTGGAACTGCATTATATTCACATATGATAATCTATTAGGGCTTCAAAACAAATATATATAATTTCATAGGTGTATCTATATATGTTTGTCCACGCATATCTCCGAAGATATTAATCGGATTGTAACCATTCTCTCTTTTTATTGGTTTACATTTACTTCAACTTAGAGAACAGTGCGAGTTTCATCGAAATCGGTTCAGTGGTTTTCAAGATATGGACAAATATGTGTGAAGGCCTGGCTTATTGATACGAGCTACGGGTGTAGTGTCAAAGGAAGAACATCTCAAAACTTTGGTAAAATTCTAGTGCATTTAGGAAAAACTAAAAATGAAGAAATAAAAAGTAATTTAATAAAAAAAACGATTTCAAAATAATAAATATTTTTTATTCTTTGTTTTATGTAGAAACCCGAAAGATCACACAGACTCGCATACTAATAAGCGAGCAATAAAACTTTAATATTCCTGTCAATTAATTGTTATTTTAAATGGTTTTAATGTAACTATTTTATTGTGAGTTGTTAAAGTTAGAATTATGTCATTAACCGCATTTAGAATTAATTCCAGTTAAGGTGGTTTTAATAGCATTTGCCCAATGCAGCAATGCTTTGGTCGTTTTTGTTAATAAAAAGCTGAAATTGTGCAATTTATTTTATAGGAAAGCAGGTTATTTCTACGTCAGCTTTGCTGATTTCACCATTGATTAGACATTATTGTCTGTTGTCGAAAAAAAAATATTTAGTCTCCTATCTCTTTCTAACAAAGATCATAAGAAAAGGATGTAATATTGTCCTCTCAAATTGTACAATTGTTTGTTAGGTTTCCGTATATCAAAAAGGTACGTCTGTCTACTGGACCGTTTTTTTTATTTATTTTTTTATGTCAAGATGTTGACAAACTGGCAGCCGGGCGTCCTGATGGAAAGTGGTCACCCTCGCCTATAGACATTTGCAATACCAGGGGGATTGCCAATGTGTTGCCGACCTTGAAGAGCTCTTTTTACGCCTCTTTTTAAGAACCCCATATCGTAGCGCTGAGGGAAAACCGTAACGGGGAGTTCATTCCACATCCTAATGGTCCGCAGTAGGAACGTCCGACTGAAACGTTGTGTGGACGATCGAGCCGTAAACACTGAGTCGAAAATTTTGGAAAAAAATAACAGAATAATTCAACTCGTATTTATCCGATTTGCCACGACTATTTTCCCGTATGACGTCAAATATCACGTAAAGAAAGTCCTGAAAGCAAGACCTTATTACAAGGTAGCCCATTATATTGAAGATAAAGATGTATGGAAGTAGCTTCACTCTGCACATGTGCACATTGTACTTAATCCAGTAGATTACCTACATAATTATGAACTAGTGCAGCTTATTATTTATTTTTTATTTTGTATGTTGGTTTTTTGTTTATGCGTTTTTATGCTTTAGTATTTCATTTTGTAAAATAAAAACAAGTATGTACGTTATTTGTTTTTGCATACGGCCCGCAAAGTCTCTCTTCAGACTGAGGGGCTTTAAACCGCTTGTGAGCTCGGAATCGTCAACAATTCTGGTGGCACGACCATGTACCGAGTCTAAAGGTCCGAGCTGGTATCCAGGTGCCATAGGTAGAAAGAAAGAAAGAAAAAACATTTATTTTGACAGTAACACAACACAATTACATACACTGTTACATATAACATACACAAAAGACAGTAAAAAAGAAAATAAAAGTAATAATAAATTGTGTAATAGATGACAGCGGTACTCCATGTGAGGCCGGACCTGCGACTTATAAAGTTGCAGCCTCTGCGCCGAAGTGAACTGCCTCGCTCTGTTGAGCATTGCAAGCTTTTTGGATGCCAGTTTAACCTTGTCTTCCAAATGAGTTCGGAACAAAACGTCGTGTAGATCTTTTTTTTTATATTAAAACGTACGTCACGGCATTTAGCGTCACTACTAGCTATCATTATCATCGCGTCAAGCCTTCGAATCATTTAATTATACAACATAATGTAATACAATCCGGTTACAAAACAAAAACACTCAAAACACCATCGAGTATACACACGCTGTACACATCAATACGCGACTTTGATAAACTACACAAAAACATCGCCAGACAGGTACTTTCATATTAACCACAGAGCACAATAATGAGGAGGTATGCTCAAGCGAAATACTTTTTCTTTTTTTTTTATTATGTATAGGCCCGTGTTTGACCACAATCTCACCATGGTAAGTGATAATGCGGCCGAAGGTGGTAAGCAAACAAAGCCTAGAAGGAACTGCCAGCGGCAGATTTTTTACTTTAAGGTGGTAGCCGGCTAGATGGGTACTACAATTTTTAGATTTTTTCCTTCACCGAAAGCTCAAGCTCATTGTAGTATTGGAACCCGGGGTTTTATTAGTGTTTCAATGTGTTAACTCTAAATTAGCTTAAACAATTAAGTGATAACCGGGACCAACTACTTAACGTGCCTTCCGAAGCACGGAAACGCTCGATTTGAAATACCACTAGGCAATCACCCATCCAGGTACCGACCACGGAAGACGTAGCTTAATTTTGCCGATAGATTAAGAACGGCTAACCATGCCACACCACGAGCGCTTCTTCTTTGGCCTCGCCTTTTCCCGTTACGCGGGGTTGGCTTTCCCAATCATACGACGCCATTTATTTCGATTTTGTGCGTCATCTTCTGTAAGTTCCGTTTCCCTCAAGTCTTTTTGGACCCTTGTCATCCATATAGTTTGAGGTCTTCCTCTTCCCCTCCTCTTTGTAGCTATGGAAAGGCACTTTTTCACGACATGGTCGTCTGTTCGTCTAAGAACATGACGGCACCACGAGCGCTAATTTAAGTTAAATTTACATAATTTAAAATTGTATAAATATCTAAAAAAAAAAAATATTTCGTAGTGAACGTTAACAAGTCACATACCTCCATGTTCTCAGGCTCCGTGTTATTATCGTATTAGTAAAGACAACTCCAGGTATGGCGGCCGACGGCAACTCAATAAAAAAGCCTCCGTTCGCGCAATACTTCATAATGAGTGTACAACAACTCACTATCACAAAAACGGTACGTTTATTTATTGAAGGAAAATCAAGAAGATAAAAAATAAGATAATATTTAACTGATTATACTACTATGGTAGCAAACAAGCATACGGCCCGCCTGATGGTAAGTGGTTACCGTAGCCTATTGACGCTTGCAACACCAGAGGTATTGCTCACGCCGGCGCGCGGCTTTGGTATGAATTCTTTGAGCTTTATCGAGTCTTAATAAATAAATAAATATCCTGGGACATTCCTCACACACGGTCATCTGATTCCAAACTAAGCAGAGCTTGTACTATGGAAACCAGATAACTGATATAATACATATACTACTCTTAATATACATAATTACACGTACACTCAGGATATACAGACATGTTCATGCACACAAATACAAGTCTTGTGTGGGAATCGAACCAAAGCCAACTGCGCCAGCTGGCCAGTCCAACTCTTCAACCCTATCAGATAGAAGAACACTTGAAACATGCAGTTCTCCCCACAGTTTCCTTCTCCATTGAAGTATTAACAAAGGTAGAACCATCGCGTGTAGAAATCGAAATGTGATCAGTATTATGCGGCGCACGAGGTTGTCATTCCAAACAATAACACTACACTCCCTACATCGCAGATCGTGAGGCTCTCTGTATAAATGTCGCGAGCGTGGACTGCAATACTGCTGGAATGAACATCCTTCAAAACTGTATACAATAGCCTGCAGCAATCGGGGATAATGTCGCTGCTTATTAGAGAAAGGATCTTTTGAATCGGATCAGGAGATATGTTAGTGAACTTGGCAGAACATTTACCAGCAGGTCAAAAATAATTGGACTGTTTTACAAAAAACTTAAACCGACTTCAAAGTAAACTAAGAAGTAATCAAATTCTGATCTGATGACAATGGGACCAAACGGGACAGCTAGTCATTAATATGAGAGGCGTATTATCACGTAACAAGCTACTTCTTCTGTGGTTTTAGTATTCAATTTACATGCTTTATCTGATTATCATATAACATGCATATAACTATTTATATTGTGTTTGCCAAAGACGGTTAATACAAATTCAAAAAGGGAAACTGAACTGCATTCTGAATTCGGTTCTAGTGTCGTGTCGTCTGCCCTTACCGGGACAAACATGTGTACTTTATATCGTAATAAAGTTTGTTAGTTTCGATCTAAGAAGGTAATGGGGCTATATCTCTTTCTAACAAAGAACATAAGAAAAGGATGTAAGAAATTTAGGCCTGTCAAATTAGTCCAATGCTTGTTTTCAACATTTTAGTCGCCATCTATCGCTGTTACGTCTAAATACTCGCAAATGAGAAAGGCTAAGACAAATACAGCTTTAAAAATGTTCTATCCTTTTTCAATAAAGTTTGTAAGAAAGAGATGTGATGTGACTAAAATTAGTTTAGGAACAATTAATCCGATTCTAAAAAATATTTCACTAATAAAAAGCTACATTATCCCCGAGTTTTATAGTCTCCTTTTCATCACGGGTGAAACCGCATGCTACTACTAATAATAATAAATAATTGCTGAAGAAAATATTTAACAAGTAAGCAATCCCTGAATCTAGATACAATGCCTTATATGATGATAATTCTTAATGTTAGCGACGCGATCTAAATGTCGTCCTATATTTTCATTGTTTGAATTTTTAAAATTAAATGAATTGTATTTTGCCATATTTAAGTATTAATTGTCATTATATTGAATTGTCTTAAGGTAAATAATGTGTAGGAAATAAAGATTTTGAGATTGTTGTGTAAAATTATTTAGAAAAATAAGACACTGAAACGCGGCATTACCGAGACGTGAGCCGTTTCAGTATTTTGTATTATTACTCCTAAAGTAATAAGAATATCGAGGTAATTATTATTGTATAAAGTATATAATGTCAATACCTAGTCGATAAACAAGTTCTCATTGTAATAGGACAACCATTTCCAAGAAAAACCCAGTAAATAGGCAAACTACGCATTAGAAGAGCTTAGAGTACCGATAGACAGAGATAGCTAGAAAACAAACCGCTAGAAAAGGTCAAGGGTGATTCGGATCACGCCATCGACTCTCATTGGTCAATAATAATTAAAACTAGCGATTTGATTGGTCAGGGTACATTGCCAAAAGGTATAAATATAGACGCGGTTTTCTTGAAATGGTATTCCTACTCATCGGTCCCCCGTGTCCCCCCGCGCACCGCGCTGCGCGCCAATCGTGTTTCACCGCGCCCCGCGTCGCGCGCCCCTCGCGCCCCACCCCCCCCCCCCCCGCGCCCTTTCGCCCTCCGTGTAGCCACGAGTCTCGTGCTCACGTTGGTACCATCGGCGTCGTTCCCCCGCGCCCCGCAACCCGCGCCCTTAGCGCCCCTCCCCGCGCCCCGTGTTTTACGGCGCCCGCGCCCCCCCCCGTATACCCCCGCTCTTGTTCAGCACCACCCGTGTGCTCGCCCCCCCCCCTCCTTTTTCGTGTCACTGATCCGTCTTTGACTCTTCGGATTTCGCTCGGATCTGGTCGCGTCTTTAGTGACTTCGTCCAGCCGGCATTTTATGGTTTCAACTTGTAATATACAGTCCACTCAAGTCTCGAGCAGGTCGGATCAAGTGTGTTCGTCACATTTTTTGGTCCTTCGAGCCGGATCTGGAGTTGAAGATGTCACGCGTGCCGAGAACCAGATCTACAAGGTCACAAGCGACTGAAGAGACACCGTTGTCATCAGATTGGAGTATGGACACACCTGTTGAATCGTCCAGTTCGGCGGAGAGCCAAGCTACTCTAACGAAGAATAGCCCCCCGCGCCCCGACGGTCTAGAAGGTAGCCCTGCGCATCCCGAAGGCGATCATACCGCCGATGCAGCAGCCGCCGCCGCCGCTCGCACCACAAGAAGTGACGCTGCGCGCACCGGGGACTCTACGCATGAAGCAACTGGAAGTCGGCGCACCACGGACGCAGAAGTGTTTAAAGCGCCCGCAATACCGAGTCAGGCATTGCGCCGATTCAAGATCAACGAATCATCGAGGGGAATGGATACTCGCTCGGTCCGGTCATCGAAGCGTCGAGCCGAAACCGAAGCTCGTATAGTAGTTGCGAAAAGAGAATTAGATATCGCCGAAGCCAGGTCGAAGTTGGCCTTGGTCGAATTAGAAATGATGCAGTTGGAGTCTGATGAGGAAGATGAAGCAGTCGATGAAGCTGACCGCTCGCACCACGTTGAACAGTGGCTCAACCAGTCCAACCAGCAATCAGTTAAAGCACCAGCTCAAGAAAAGAAGAGTGACTTTCAAGAGCTGGCCATGGCGATCTCACACACCTACCTACGTCTTGCACGAAAGTATCTACGTCCGTGTTTTTATTCCATATATTGGGAAAAATGTCCAAATTTAACGTGGAAGCGGCATTTGGTGATTTATCCAGGAAGCTGGCAGCGCTGACAACCAAAGTGGGTGCGCAATCTATCCTGATTGAGTCACAAACGAAGAAAATAGATGATCAGCAACAGCTGATCGAAAAAAATTTCGTCATTATCAGTGAACAAAAGCGGGTAATTGAAATATTGTCAACGAAAATTGACAAGTTGTGCAGTGCAGAGAAAGAGAGCGAGATACCGATCGACGCGCCTGTGCTGCAAAGTGTGAAGGAGACCGCTATAGCGACTGATGCTCAAGAGATCTCGGCGCGCGGTCGCCGGGCTATGGAGCGATCTGCTAAGGGTGCGACTTCATTGCATAAGCCGGAGCGGTTAAATACGGAAAAGGATGATGCAGAGATAATTATTGATGATCAATCTGCTAGCGCAGAGTCTTCAGGATGGCAGGACGCCAGTAAGTCGAAAAAGACCAAGAAATCCCAGCCTAAGTTAGTTCAAAAAGGAGGGAACACTCGGATTTCGTCGATTCTAGCTATCGAAAAGAAGAAATTTTTGCATGTCTGGTCCCTTCACCTTGATACATCGGGAGAGGCAATATCCAAACATGTTGAGAGTATTTGTAATACAAATGACATAAAAGTGGAAAAACTCGTCCCGAAAACAAAAAGAGATTATTCGTCTTTTATGATCGGAGTGCCTGAATCTAAATTTGATAAGATTAATAATGTTGATTGTTGGCCGGTCAATACTCAGTTTAATGAATGGGTGTGGTTTCGAAACCAACGGAAATCAGCTGGCCAATCAAATCATTGATAAAAAGCATATTACGGTTTTTTATCAGAATGTCCGGGGATTACGAACGAAAACCAGTAATTTTTATACCAATCTTTTGGCGTCTTCATGTGACCTATTTGCAATTACGGAGACAGGTCTGAATAATTCTATCCAGAATGGTGAACTTTTTCCATCTGGCTATACGATATTGCGATGTGATCGAGCGGATGGCCGCAAACAAGGAGGAGTCCTATTAGCATCGACTTCAAGATTGAATTTGAAACGCGTTTCCATCTGTAATGTCGACACAGCCTTATTTGAGATTGTTGGTGCGACCGTCCACTTCGGTAAAAAGTGTTTATTGTTTTGTTGTGTGGTTTATATTCCACCTAAATGTGATAATAATGAATATATGCGGCTATTTCATATATTAGAGAATTTGTGCCCTAAATTTGATAAAGTGTTGGTAATTGGTGATTTCAATATGCCGTCAACGACAGTGGAAATTCAAAATTATTATGAATATGTTGCTGCTTTCTGTGAGTTTCGACAGGTAAATAGTGTACACAATATTAATAACCGCATTCTAGATTTGGTTTTAACAAATTTGCCATTATGTGACGTGGAGGTGTGTCTGTCTGATGAACCATTAGTAGATGTTGACGTTCAGCACCCGCCGCTTATGGTGAATGTCACGGTGGACTTCACGGGGAGTTCGCGGACTTCATTTGAGTCTATTTGTAATGGTTATAATAATAAAACGAGATGGAATTTTGCTAAATGTAACTATTTTGAATTATATAGTTTGTTAGCCTTAATAGACTGGGGCTCGTTGTATTCGATTCAAGATCCTAATGCTGCATTGTCGTTTTTTTATGATAATATAAACAAAGTGATTAATATGTGTACACCTAAGAAACAACGCAAATTAAGTAAATCAAAGCATACCTATCCATTATGGTACACATCTGATTTGATATTGGATATTGAACGAAAATGGAGATATCACAAATTATTTAAATTATCAGGCTCTAAGACTGACTATGATTCATTCTCTCGTTATCGTAAAATAGTAAAACACAAAATAGTTTCTGCTTATGCAGAATACCAAGATAGGATACAGATAAATATAACGGAAAATCCGAAATGTTTTTGGAATTTTATTAAAAGTAAACAGTCGATACGTAAAAGAACTCGAGTCACGAAGGAGGGGCAAGAGATTAGTGACGAGGAGTGTGCGGAGTGTTTTGCTACATATTTCCACTCTGTGTATATTAAGGAGAGGCCAGTACTGGACCCATGCGAGGCGGAGCGCACGGCCGCTGCGCGCGCGCCTAGCGCCGGCACCGCGATGAGCGCCGCTCGCGTACATATTGATCAGTTGAGCGTGCGCGACCTCCGCGATGCACTTGCTCGCCTAAAGCCTAAAACCTCAGTGGGCCCGGATGGTATTCCACCGTTTATTGTCAAGGACTGTCGCTCAACATTTGAATTGCCACTATTGCATATATTTTCTTTATGTCTCAAGCAAGGTTATTATCCACAAGAGTGGAAAACCACTCGAGTAACCCCGGTACCTAAAGGTGGATCGGCTACTGAGGTTAGTGACCATAGGCCGATTGCTGTATTATCTGCATTCGCTAAGGTGTTTGAGTCTGTGATTCATAGATGTATTTACACGCAAGTGAGGTCACAACTTACTGATGTACAACACGGCTTTCTTCCAGGTCGAAGTACGGGGAGTAACCTGATTTCCTTCATGAGTCACTTGCTGCCAGTTGTTGATGCTGGGGGACAGGTGGACTCTGCGTACTTTGACTTTAGGAAAGCTTTCGATACAGTCGATAACGATATTCTGTTAGCTAAGTTTGCAGCATTAGGCTTTACGCCTAGCCTGTTAAAATTTTTTTCAAGCTATTTAAGTGACCGCAGACAGTACGTTGATTATGGAGGCTTTGAATCGAAGGCATACTACACATATTCAGGGGTGAGTCAAGGTAGTAATCTTGGGCCCTTAGTATTCATCTTGATGATCAATGACCTTCCTAATGTTGTGGTTAACGCGCAATGCTTGCTATTTGCCGACGATCTTAAACTCTCCTTACCAGTAAATAATACTGCAGATTGTCAGACACTGCAAAATGACATTGACAGGGTGGTACAGTGGAGTAAGGACAACAAATTATATTTTAACGTAAGCAAGTGTTGCGTTATGAGTTACAGTCGCGCGAGAACTCCACTACAATGTCCGTATGAAGTGGATGCTGCGGTTATACCGCGCGTCACACGGGTTAGAGATTTAGGCGTAGAGATGGTTCCTGAACTGACATTTCGTCAGCATATAGTGGACATATGTAAAAAATCATTTAGGAATTTAGGTTTTATTTTGAGACAGTGCAGAGATTTTCGGAGTACCATAGTAATCAAAATTTTATTTAACGCCCTCGTCCGTAGTCGTCTAGAAACGAATGCTATAATTTGGAATCCTCATGAAACCAAATATAGCCTTATGCTTGAAAAAATTCAAAACAAATTTACACGTTTTTTATATTTAAAACAGTGCGGCACCTATCCTTACTATCCGTTGATGTACCCAAGCTTATTTGTAATGGGTATGGTGGGCTACAGTAGGCTGCAGGTGAGGAGGGAAGTTGCACTGGTCAAATTTGTATGGAAGGTATTGCGTGGGTGGGTGCATCACCCGGAAGTGCTCGCGGCACTGAAGCTATGCGTACCCGATGAGTATATATTTATGCGTCGCCGTCCTGCGTTACTCCTTGTGCCAGCAGCTAGGACCAAATTGCTGCAGTATGCCCCACTCTCACGTGCTATACGGTGTATAAATAGTATTTCCCGGGATATAGATATTTTTTATTGTGGCCAGTCGAAATTCATTGAAGCAGCATACAAATGTATTGAAAATGATGTGTCATTATGACACAAGTATTGTGTTGTTGAAGCATTACTTATATTTATTATTCTATGTTGTAATACTATTTTAATTTTATACTTAATTTTATATAATGTGTATGTACCATCTTTTGGAATTTTGTTATGGCACCGTATTAGTCTTATTAACTGTAATGGTGTTATAATTTGCAATAAATAAATAAAATAAAAATCTCCAAGCTCACTGAGAAGAGCTCAACGTCCGGAATGCCGAAGCATATGATCGAGCTTCCGAATTTCAACGGTTCCAGTGAGGAATGGCTTGCCTTCAAGAGAACCTTTGAAGACACAGCACCGACGTTCACTCACGCGCAGAACCTGGCTCGTTTAAGGCGTTCACTGCAAGGAAGGGCGAGAGAGGCAGTGAAGAGCCTACTGTTCACAACAGAGGAGCCAACCGAAGTTTTGAAAGGACTAGAAGCGCGCTTTGGAAGACCCGGAGCATTGGCACTTTCAGAACTCGAGAAGCTGAAGAACATCTCGAGAGTGAACGAGAACCCGAATGAAGTCTGCATCTTCGCAAGCAAAGTGAAGAATGCAGTTGCAACCATCAAGGCACTTGGTAAACCACAGTACCTGAGTTCACCAGAAACCATGAAGGTCATCATTGAAAAGATGCCACCGCAGATGAAATACAGATGGTACGCCTATCATCGGAGTCGTCGTGATGAAGAACAAATGGAACTGATCCTTATCGACGACTTCTTGGAAATAGAAGCTGACATGTGTGGGGACTTCGCTTCACCTGAAGTGTTACCAGAAGCGAAGAACCGTCAGCAGTTTGCCCCAACTGAAGCGCCTCGGGGGCAGCGATGGAGCGAACCAAGAAGAGAAATTCATACTGCACAAGAAGGTGAAACATATCAAGATAATAAGAAGATATGTCCCGAATGCCAACAAGAACATTGGATTTATGAATGTCCAAAATTCAAGAAGGCTAACATCGATGCCAAGTGGGAAATGGCCAAGCAGGCGAAGATTTGTTTCAAATGTCTACGATTCCGACATTCAAGATTGAACTGCAAGGCCCCAACCTGCAAGAAGTGCAATAGATGGCATCATGTTATCCTGCATTCTGAAAGACCGCTTCCGTCAGCTGAAGCCAAACCCCAATGCAACGCTGTCCATGAAGATCATGAAGAGGATCCCAAAAGCAAGATATCCTCCGTGCACACCACTGTAACCGAAGGCCAAGCCTATCTGAAGATGCTGCCAGTGGATCTGTACGGACCGAAGGGTTCTAAGCGCGTACTTGCTTTACTGGACGAGGGCTCAACTGTGACGTTGCTGGACTCTGCCATCGCCGATGAGATCGGAGCAAAGAGCAAAGAAGAGGCAATCACAATCGAGACAGTTGGGGGTCAATGCATAAGGAAGAGCAATTCTCAGCGACTTCAACTGAAGATAAGGGGAGTCCATCGGAGAGAAAAGCGACCAATTGAAGTCAGGACAATTGACAATCTGAAGCTGTCAAAACAAGGAGTCAACAAGGAACTTGTCAGCGGATGCAAGCACCTAATAAGAATCGAAGATCAACTCGTTTATGAAAAAGAAGAGCCACAGCTGTTGATCGGGCAAGACAACTGGGAGTTGATCATTTCGAGAAGACTGAAGAAAGGTGGATCATCGGATCCAGTAGCCTCCCTCACAAGTCTTGGTTGGGTACTTCACGGGTGCAACGCAAAGACTCCAGCTCAGATCGTCAACCACAGCAGACTTGCAGAAGTCAAAGAGCTGACAAGACCTCCGGACTTGAAATACGTCCCTACAGAAGAGAAAACACTTGGGCTCAGATTGTTGATCAATGAAGATTCACTGGCATTCAACGTAGGACTACGCGACACATCAGAAGATCTGATCAGCGGCAAGAAGGTTCCTACGAAGAGAGAAGTAACCAGTGCAGTGATGTCAACATTTGACCCAATGGGATTCGCTACACCAATCCTCTATAAAGGAAAGAAGCTCGTCCAGGACATCTGGCGAACGAAGATTGGTTTGGATGAAGAAATCCTAGAAGAGCTTACGAAACCTCAAGACTGGAGATGGGTCCCCAACAAGGAAAATCCTGCCGACGACGCCACGCGGGGAGTGCCAAGGGAGTTCGACCATACTTCGAGATGGTTCAACGGTCCCGACTTCCTGCAACAAAGTGAAGAAGATTGGCCAACCAGAAGGTTCGATTTGGAAGAATCAGACACCGGTGAAGAAAGAAACACCCAGAAAATCGCCACAGCAAGGGCTACTGAAGAAAGACCGCCAACCCCGGAGAACTTCTCCACCTGGCCTCGTCTTCTCAGAACTATGGCACGTGTCTTCCAATTCGTCGATTTCCTGAAGATAAGAGTCGAGGCCAAGAAGCAAATCAGTGTCGCGCGCAAGAAAGAAGAGGATTGGCGGCCACAGAAGCGTCTTCAGAAGAAGCGGCCAGGGACAACCCAGTCACATAAAGAAGAGGTCAAGAAGAATTTTGTTCAACTAGAAGATTTCCACTTGAAGAAAGCTGAAGAAGCCTTAATAAAGAAGTGTCAAGAAGAAAGCTTCTTCAAGGAAATCGACTGCCAGAAGAATGAAAAATCGATGAAGAAATCAAGCCGATTGAAGAAGATCGATGTGTACTTGAGCAACCAGGGTGTCGTCAAGCTGAGAAGTCGCACAAGAAAAATTGATACAGTGACAAGAAAGACGAATCCTGCGGTGTTAGATGGAAGACACAAGATCACCAGGCTTCTCATCGAACACTACCACAAGAAGTTTCTCCATGCAAACACAGCTACGGTGTAGAAGAAGATCCGGCAGAAATATTGGATCCTGGGTCTACGAGCGACAATCAAGAAGATCATCCACGAATGTCAATGGTGCAAAGTCAAGAAGAGCATACCCCAGACCCCACCTACAGGAGATCTTCCAGTCGAGCGCCTTCATCATCACCAGCATCCGTTTCACGTGCGCGGCTGTGGACTACCTCGGGCCGTTGCAAGTCACCATCGGGAGAAGAGTCAAGAAGCGCTGGGGAGCCCTGTTCACATGTCTCACAACAAGGGCTTTCCACTTGGAACTGGCGTACTCACTCAGCACCAGTTCCATGATCACAGTAAGCGCGAACCCGAGCGAAGAAGAAAGCCTGACACCGAACGACTTCCTCAACGGTCGTTCCTGTGGCATGATGGCGCCAGGCGAGTTCAACGACCAAGAACTCGTCGGCCGAGCAACCTGAAGAACAGCGGAACGAATGGCAGACCACTTCTGGCAAAGATGGCTCAGGGAATACCTACCAACCCTGATGCCAAGAAAAATCAATGGAAGAGATACAACAGACCCCCAAGAAGAAGACATCGTCGTGATTGTCAAGTTAGGGAATGTGCAATCAAAGACGAGATCAAGCAGTAACTGAATCATGTATTTTCTAAAACCCACCTACAGACATAAGCTTCAATCTACCTACATATTTATACTTAAATTAATAATATGACATCCTCCTTTCTTAAAAAATAAATAAAATTAAACTTAAATCTTTTCAATTTCATAAGAACTGCAAATTATAAACAATATATTAGGAAATTCATAATTGTACAATGTTTTTATGCTTATGAGCACTCTTGCACTCAAAATAACAATAACATTTACCTATCATATTTATAGATTTATATAAAATATGATCTACAAATATAATGTATATACATGCGAACATAAACAAATACATTTTATAACAAATTAATAGCAATCCAATTATAACAAAAAGAAAATGAGTCTGTGATTTTGATTAACTTACCTATTAAATTGGCGTTGATTATTTTACATATAATATTCACTCCTTGTTTCTAGTATATTTCAACCAACCATGATTAACTATATCTAAACTTATCCAAATGATTGAATGCCTCCCTTCCACATCAAAATAAGATACAATAATTTTAATTCATGCAATACATTTCATATCAAACTTCACTCACATTTATTTATTTATGTAAACTCAAATCACTCGTGTACAAATATTTCGATACAGAGGAACAGTTACCATAAGATTCTAACAGTAAAGTTATAAACATAAACAACATAGGCATCACATCATCACAGTGCAACTTGCATACCTACGTATAGTTCTATCTGTGGTTCTATGATGCACAGGTGTGTAGGCATACCTTATGCACAGGTAGGTCGCGTCATGGAATAGAGTTGACTATGGCTCGGGATGCCATCTATTGGGAGGCCTCACTATCCTGCCAGAACGAGTAACATAATTATTATTAGAAGAACTTGAATATTGACAATTTCCAACTCCTAAAGTAGGTGGCGATATATTATAATCATAATCGAAGTTATAATCGTGTGACTGATCTTGGCGGGTTTGTGAGTCATTAACAATATGTCTTCTATTTCTCACAATTATTTTATTATTGAACAAACGAATTTCATACGATCGATTTCTCAACATACGCGTTATTGTGCCAGAAATCCAGTGCTTCCTAATAGTATCCAACACTTTTACTTTTTGACCCGATTTCAATATAGGTAGATTTTTTGCGGTGCGGTCAAAATATATTTTTTGTTTGATTTGCCTATCTTTCAACTTTTTCTTTATATGTGTATGTACCTTTGGCTTTAATAATTTATAAGATGTTGGAATCGTACTTCTTAATTTTCTACTTTGCAATAATTCAGCAGGAGATGGTAATTGTTCATTTAATGGAGTATTTAAGTATTCTAGCAAACCAATACGGTAATCGGTATTGTTAGCAGTTGTTTTTATTATAATGTTTTTAACTGTCTGAACCGTGCGCTCAATTTGTCCATTTGACTGTGGATAATAAGGAGATGATGTTTGATGAACAAAATTCCATTCAGAAGCAAACTGCTTAAAAATACTAGATGTGAATTGTGGTCCGCAATCTGACATAACAATATTCGGTATTCCCTGACGACTAAAAATATTTTTAAGGCAGTTTATCACATACTCAGACGACGTTGTATTTAACTCAACAATTTCAAAAAATTTACTAAAATAATCCACTAGTAATAAGTAATTAATACCTTTTATATAAAATAAATCTACCCCTACTTTTTCCCAAGAACGATCCGGTATTTCATGAGATATAAGTTCTTCTTTCTGATTATTTCTCCTATATGTCAAACAAATATTACAGTTGGATATCAAATTTTGAATTTCATTATTAATACCTGGCCAAAAAATCACTTCTCTTGCCCTTAATTTGCACTTTTCTATACCCATATGTCCAATATGTATTTTATTTAACATTTCTTTTCGCATTATTTTCGGTACAACAATTCTATCACTTTTCCAAATTAATCCATGTGCACTAAACAAATCTTCTTTATAATTCCAAAATGGTTTAACTATATCTACAGCCTCATTTTTACTATTAGGCCAACCTTTGCTTATATATTTTTTTAATTGCTGTAGTTCATTATCGGATTCTGTGTGCTTCTGCAGTGATAAAAATTGAGAATCTGTAACATATTGGGAAGTATTTTGCACACAATCGTTAACTATTTGACACACTTCACAATCATACGCATCGCTGCTATTATGTACTACAGTATCGGCCGAGCCGAGTTCATACGCACGTGATAAAGTATCAGCTATGTATAGGTGCTTACCTGGTTTGTAAACTAACCGGAATGTGAAACGTTGTAACCTTAGTAGCATTCTTTGCAATCGGGATGGAGAATCTACAATGGGTTTCTTAATTATACTAATTAAAGGTTTGTGATCGGTCTCAATTATTATATCGGAACGTCCGTATATATAGGCATAAAACCTTTCACAGGCAAACAAACAAGCATAAAGCTCTTTTTCTATTTGAGCATACCTCTGCTCCGTTTTGGTGAGAGCCTTAGATGCATAACATACAGGATGTCCATTCTGCATTAAACATGCCCCGAGTCCCGTACTACTTGCGTCTACAGACATAATAATAGGATCCTCCATATTATAGTATTGTAGTACCGGGCGTTTAGACAAGAACTGTTTCAACTCATCGAAACACTTGTCATGTGTTTGATCCCAATGCCATTCAATCTCTTTTTTTAATAATTCCCTCAACGCTAAAGTCTTATCCGATAAATTTGGAATAAATGTACCAACATATGTAATTAACCCCAAAAATCTTTCTACATCCTTCCTATTTTTTGGTGTTGGCATGTTCTTTATTGCTGTTAAATGACTATCATCTGGACTAAGCCCTTCTTTGGTAATTCTGTGACCTAAATATTTAATTTCCTGTAATCCAAATTTACATTTCGTTTTATTTAATTTTAAGTTAATTTTTCTACATCTTTGCAGTACTTTGCGTAAAATCTCATCATGATTCCTCTTATCTTTTGCAAAAATTAATAAGTCATCAATATACATACATACACCCTCTATATCATCAAAATTTTCATACATTTTCTTATGAAAAACCTCTGAAGCCGAACAAATTCCAAATGGTAGTCTTAGAAATTTAAATCTACCAAAGGGCGTATTAAAAGTACAATATTCGTTAGTCTCATCCAGCTTAACATTCCAAAATCCAGATGACGCATCTAATGTACTAAAATACCGAGCACCTGATAACTTAGATACTATCTCATCAATTGTAGGTAGCCTAAAATGTTCTCTCTTAATAGCCAGATTTAATTCCTTTGGATCTAAGCAGATGCGCAAGCCCCCATTGGCTTTCTTGACCACCGTCATACTACTAACCCAATCCGATGGGCCCTCTACCCTAGCTATTATTCCTTGTGATTCCATTTCTAATAATTTATTTTTTACATCATCCTTAATTGCAAATGGTATTTTTCGAGGTGCATGAATAACTGGCACAACATTATCTCTTAACTGAATTCTGTAATTTCCCGGCAAACAACCTATCCCATTAAACACGTCCTCATATTCATTAACAAAATCGGGTATGCTATCTGCATTTATTTCACTAACCGACATGACCCGCCGCACTATATCCAATTCCACACATGCATAACGACCCAATATAGGATTACTATGAACGTCTGCAATTTTAAATTCTAAAACTTATAATTTATTTTTATAATATACTTTTAAGTTCAATTTTCCTATAACTGTTATTTTCGCACCTGAATAACCGTTTAATTTTGTATTCGTTTTTAATAAGTTAGACTCGGAAATTCCTAATCTTGATAAATATTTAACGGGTAAAACATTAACATCCGCACCTGTATCTAATTTAAACATTATCATTTTATGATTTATTTTCAAGTTAACCGACCAGTCATCTATATTTTCATTAAGTGAATAAATTACCTGTTCTTGTGACTCTTCCACATAGTGTACACCACACACTCGTGCAAAATGATTCATTCTCGCACATCGCGAACACGTTTTACCATACGCTGGACAGTTATACATTTTATGTGTGGTTCCACATTTACCACATTGTCTCGGTTGAAAACGTTGCTCTGAGGACCCTGACGTAGACGGCCCCTGATTAAATCGTTTCTCCTGCCAATATGGGCGACGACGTCCTCGATTACCCTCCATCCAGCGCTTGCCACCATCTTGTTTTCTCGATGTAAACGATGAAACTCCACCGCTTTTATTTCTCACCGTGTATACATTTTTTTCAGATAAGCAATCTTCATTTATTATATTGACTGAATCTTCTTTCTTAATATTCTCCGAATATACACGGGATACAACAGCTGCTCGGCATATATCAAGTGATTTTGTTAATGACAAATCTTCTTCACGTAATAAGCGTTCTCTTATCGCCGCACTCGTCACGCCACACACCAACCGATCTTTAATTAAATCATCATTCAGACTTCCAAATTCACACGATTGAGCTAATTTTTTCAAATGATATACGTACTGCTCTATGGATTCATTTTCAAGTTGCTGTCTAGTAAAAAATTTATGTCTCTCAACCGTGATATTTTTCTTTTTTGTAAAATGTTCATCCAATTTAATTAATAATCCCTCCAGGGTAGTTTCATTCGATTGGTCTAATATTTCTCGGCACTGTTCTCCAATTACGTGCAGCAATATATTTACTTGAATTGATGGCGATTTCTTGTTTAATTCACACGCATTAAAATATATTTTAAAACCTTTCTTCCATTTCTCCCAACTTTCACCAATTTTCCCAGATGTAAAGTCCATCGAATTCACATCGTAAGTGAATGGTAACGGCGGGGTTAAAACTGTTTCCATTTTCGTATATTATATAATATTTTTATTTTTAACACTTTTTTACACCTTTTACTATGTTTCACTGTCCTCACTTTTTTATTTTTACATCAAATATTTAAATAACTCTGTTTTTAACCGACTGCGCCATGTCAAGTTAGGGAATGTGCAATCAAAGACGAGATCAAGCAGTAACTGAATCATGTATTTTCTAAAACCCACCTACAGACATAAGCTTCAATCTACCTACATATTTATACTTAAATTAATAATATGACAGTGATCACCGACGCTACGCTGCCCCGCAACACATGGCCGCGTGGGCAGATAATGAAGACGTATCCTGGGCCAGACGGAAGAGTACGAGTCGTGGACGTGCGGACATCGGGAGGCGTGCTACGGCGACCGACGCGCCGCATCATCGTGCTGGTACCTGCGACGTCGCTTCAAGAGGATGGAGTGCTTCGCACTGCGGGGGAGACTGTTAGCGACGCGATCTAAATGTCGTCCTATATTTTCATTGTTTGAATTTTTAAAATGAAATGAATTGTATTTTGCCATATTTAAGTATTAATTGTCATTATATTGAATTGTCTTAAGGTAAATAATGTGTAGGAAATAAAGATTTTGAGATTGTTGTGTAAAATTATTTAGAAAAATAAGACACTGAAACGCGGCACCTTCGACCACATCATCACTTACCATGGTGAGATTGTGGTCAAACACAGGCCTATACACGGTAAAAGAACATGTAAATTTCTTTGTTTCATGTAGTTTCGCTAAGGCCATTCAAATCCCATTCTATTCCACGAGTATCCTATCGAGAACCCATTGTGAGATAGTTTAGAGATCCTCGCGGCGATAACCTGCGGTAATAGCACTAGTTTACTAGCTGCACTCACAATGTGACATCTATGAACACATTCTAAAGGCGCTTACTCAGATGCATTATATTTTATATAATATGTGAAAGTGACTTGGTAAGCTCAACACCTCAACGGCTTTATTTATTTATTTTATTTTCAATAATTGGACTGTTTTACAAAAAACTTAAACCGACTTCGAAGTACACTAAGAAGTAATCAAATCCTGATCTGATGATAATGGGACCAAACGGGAAGTGTAGGGTACACTCCAGACAAAAAAAGAACCTCCTCCTTTTTTGAAGTCGGTTAAAAAGGTACATCAACAGCACAAACATTAAAACAAATACAAAGTAACTAAATAAAAAAATAGATAGACTAATGTGGGTGCACATTACAGATATACACAACATTGATAAAATTCACAACACAAAATACACAAAAAAAAAACAAAAGAAAACTACAAATAAATACAAAAACCCAGCTTAGAACACCGAAACAAAATTAAAAGAAAAGAAAATAACAACACGCACACTTCATTACACAAAATAAAGTTGTTAATCTATTTTTTTTTTATACCACTTAGGTAGCAAACAAGCATACGGCCGTTACCGTAGCCTATGGACGCTTGCAACACCAGGGGTATCACGTGCGCGTTGCCGACACTGCAGAAATCTCTTCACACCCCTTTTGAAGAACCCCATGCTGTACTCCATTGGGAAAACCACGGCGGGGAGCTCATTCGACAGTCTGAGCGTCCGCGGAAGGAAGCACCGTTGAGCCCGCACAGTTCGAAACAATTCTGGTTTCAATGTGTGAAGATGGACTCCCCGTCGATGGCGAGAGTTGCGATGGTAGAATATTGAATCTAACTTAATTACTATCAATTTTGACTTTATACCTAAATAGTGTGTCGAAAACATTGTTTATTGCATTCATTATAGTCCCGCATGATTCTACTTATTGGGGAAGATATACCTAGATTAGTTCTCGCAAGGGGCAAACTAAATGTATTGTTCATACAATATCTGGGCGTATTAACGGCTTAAACGAACGCGATGAAATTTAGGCCACAGGTAGATCTTAACCTAGAATAACATAAAGCATACAAGGGTAATATCAGATCCTTCGGGAACACGGGTGGTTTCATGACAAGTTGACAAGTAGAAACCTACCTGACGATAATTTAACCGGTCCACTACAGGTAGGCAGCAGGCAGTACTTTTTTTTTTTTTTTATACAACTTAGTCGATAATCAAGCATACGGCCCGCCTGATGGTAAGCGGTTACCGTAGCCATATAGACGCTTGCAACACACGAAGCATCGCTCACGCGTTATCGACCTATCCCCCCTCTCCTATGAGCTCTGGCAACCTTATTCACGCACAGGAACACCACTTTACACAACATAAAGTTATTTGGCTGCGGTATTCTGTAAGGTGGAGGTACTTCCCCATTCGAGCTGCTCTTTGAGCGAATAAACGCTATGCTCTACCTCTCTTACAGTACTACGGTTGGTTTCGGTAACCGTTTAACACGTCACGTCACGCGGGCCGTAGGTTTATTTTTTATACCATGAAGTCGGCGAGCATACGGCCCACCTGATGGTAAGCGGTTACCGTAGCCATATGGACGCTTGCAACACACGAAGCATCACTCACGCGTTACCAACCCTCTCCAATTAGGTCTGGCGACCTTACTCACGCGCAGGAACACAACATAAAGTTATTTGGCTGCGCTATTCTGTAAGTCGAGCTGCTCTTTGAGCGAATAAACGCTAGACTCTATTTACCGAATTAGTAGTATAAAAAACCAAAAAATATTTAGAGTTTCCTTGATTGGTGGTGTTTATCCAATAAAGATAAATCCAATCACATCAGTGAAATGAAATGACTTTTCAAATTGCCCCAAAAAGTCGGAGAAAAGTTTTAGTAGAACGGCCGCCATATTACTAAAACCTGATTGATACGGACGGAGACTGACTTTGACTTGATCGTGTGAAAGTATTGGCAGATTTATGACGATTGTCATCAAACAAGAAAAAAAGTTGAGTCGGTGTTGCCAACCTTGTAAAACTATTGTTGAAGATATTATACACCTTATTATTAAAATTACGTGGTATTTAAAAATCGTGAAAACATGAGCAAACAGACGGTGTCAGTCTTAAAGACCAACTTCAGGATTTTCCACATTATAGAAAAACTGAAAGGTTTTTTTTTGTATTTATTTGTAAGCAAGAAAATAAATAAAGTTACATATTTTTGATAGATATAATTTTTTCCGAGAACTGTAATTTGAAAACAGAACTTCAATCAAAAACCTACATTGTCAGTGTAGTCGAGCCTCAACCGGCCAGTAACAAAATGCAGTGAGCAGATGTGGACGGTCCATTTCATTTTCAAATGTTTAGTGGATGCTGTGCTCGCGGCCGGGTCGCACGCTCGCTCTATCTGCGATTCTATCTATTTATACGACGAACCGAATTCGAAACGCGATTCGAGAACTAATTCGAAATTTGAAGTTGGTGAAACTCTTTTGTTTTGTGGTGGTGTTGTGAATTTAAAAATAGTTATTTGTTTTTGGGAATAGGTTATTAATTAAAAAGTTTTTTCTGCGTGATACAGTGGTTTATTAGGTAGTTATGGTATATTAAATATCTTTTCGTCGATCGATTTTACAGTAGTGGTTAAAATATTAAGTTAAAATCCGTGATAAAAATTTATGATGTGAAATATTACGAGATTCGCATTATCTATATTACAAATTATTCTTCTATTGAATCATTTAATATTATTTCAATAAATTGTTGAAGCTGCATCGGTAAGTACGAATTTCACTTTCATTGCTCGAAAATTATTTCAGTTTACTCGTTGTCCTTGTTGTTGTACAGCACATTAGTACTTTTCAAAAACTTCATGAAACTAGGATACGTCCGATTGTAAATAACCTACGAAAGAAAATTCTATAAACCTAGACTACGTAAAAATTGAAAATTAAACACATTATCCCAAAAGAACGAGGCAGAGGTATCAGTACAGAGTAGATTACATTATCACTGAAGACATTTGTTTAATAAACGAAAGTTCAAATTACTGAAAATAATAATCTATATCTACACTACTAATTAAGAGAGAAGATTTGGATTTTTGTTTGTAATGAATAAACTCAATAACTACTGGCCCAATTTTTAAAATTCTTTCGCAAGGAGATACCTAAATTATCACAAAGTTACATAGGCTATATATAACAGGTGGAGATTTCGAGATGGCATATTTTCGAAACCTATGTTGGGTTAGTCATGCTGAACAACTTTTACTATGGGACCAATAGTGAATTCTCAATTTTTGCCCATGCTCTATCATAAAGTATGAAATATTTTGAGATTTCAGTGTTGTTCCCATAGTAAAAGTTGTTCAGCATGACTAATCCAACATAGGTTTCGAAAATATGCCATCTCGAAATCTCCACCCAGTATGAACACCCGGGTGACGCCGGGCACGAACAGCTAGTGATTAAATAAATATCTAGTGGCATTCCCCTCGCCCGGCCATCTGATTCCAAACTAAGCAGAACTTGTTCTATGGAAATAAGATAACTGATATCTAAATATACATATAAAATCAATGTCTGTAGGTTTGTAACGTATGCTTTCCTTTACCATTCATCAGATTACCATGAAACTTTGATAAGTTACTGCGCGCAGACCGGGGAAGTTTCCAACTTAGAGAATAGATACATAGTTCTAAATCAAAAAATTCAAAATTCATAATTATTTTATTCAAATAGACGTTCGCAGGCACTTGTGAAAAGTCTGACTCTGATACTCTTATACCGGTTCATCATAGATATTTTATTTTATTCGACGAAGTCGGTACAAAATCTAACGGCCCGCCTGATGGGAAGCGGTTACCATAGCCATATGGACGAATGCAACACACGGGACATCACTAACGCGTTACCGCCCCCTCCCCAATGTGCTCTGGCGACCTTACTCACGCGCAGGAACACAACATAAAGTTATTTGGCTGCGGTATTCTTTAAGGTGGAGGTACTTCCCCGGTCGAGCTGCTCTTTGAGCGAATAAACGCTACGCTCTACCTCTCTTAAAACACCGAGACCTTACATCTTTACACATAGACTCAAAGTCAAAGTCAAAGCCATTTACTCAATTTAGGCCTCAGAAGGGCACTTATGAAGGTCACATTTACTGAAGTTACCACCGGTTCGGAACTCGGCCTTCAACTGAGAAGAATCCGGCAAGAAACTAGGCAAGGTTACATTTTTTATACCGCTAAGTTGGCAAACAAGCATACGGCCCGCCTGATGGTAAGCGGTTACCGTAGCCTATGGACACTTGAACACCAGGAGTATCACTCGCGCGTTGCCGACCCTGCAGAAATCTCTTCAAACCCTTTTTGCAGAACCCCATGCTGTACTCCATTGGAAAAACCACGGCGGGGAGCTCATTCCACAGTCTGAGCGTTTGCGGAAGGAAGCTCCGTTGAGCCCGCACAGTTCGAAACAATTCTGGTTTCAATGTGTGAGGATGGACTCCCTGTCGATGGCGAGAGTTGCGATGGTGGAAGGTAGCCGTGGGCATCAAATCAAACAATTCTTTAGAACACTCTCCGTTGTACAAGCGGGAGAATACACATAAAGAGGCAGTCTCTCCTCAGACTAAGGAGCTCTAAACATTTCTTAAATATTTATCACACAACAAATTGGTTTAGGCCAAAATTGAGCTCTCGACCTGTGAATCTGGATATCAACCCCCACACCAAACATTTCCTTGAACAGTTAACTTCTCCCAGTCCTTATCAGAATAGCTTATAGACTTCGATAGTTAAACGACTTCTAGGTTAAGTTATGTTAAGTAAAACGAATAGCTTAGAGTGCTTACCGGGATGCTAATGTAAATGTTTAAGTAAGAACTTAAATATTTCATCTCAACTCAGTAAAGTCAGAGTATAGTCACAGTATTACTATCTACATAGTAAAACTGTGGTATAGTTGACTTTTAGGCGGGTACATGCAGAGTGACGTTGCATTTTTATTTTCATAAATTCGTGTATTTTGAGTTTTATTGCATATTATCTGTGGTATTTTATCCAATAAAAATCAACCCGTGAAGGGATTGAAAAGAATTATGTGTATCGTGACTTTTCAAGTCGTTTCAAAAAGTCTTTGAAGAGTCTTAGTACAATGACCACCATTGCAGTAAAACATGACTTTTATGGACGGTGACTGACTGAGGACTATGTGAAAGTGATTTATTGTGACTGGAAATTATAATATAACTCGACACTGGCAGAAACAAGTTCGAATTTGGTTGCCAAACTTAAAACTAAGAAGAGTATGGTTAAAAGAGTATGGTTAAAAGACTTTTTGGCGGGAACTTGCAGAGTGACGTAGCATTTTCATTTTTATTTTCATAAATTTGTGTATTTTGAGTTTTATTGTGTATTTTACCCAATAAAGATCATCCATGTGCACCAGTGAAGTGAAATGAAATGAATTATGTGTATCGTGACTTTTCAAGTTGTCTCAAAATGTCCGTGAAGAGTTTTAGTACAATTACCACCATTGTAGTAAAACATGACTTTTATGGACGGTGACTGACTGAGGACTATAATGTGAAGTGATTTATTGTGACTGGAAACTATAATATAACTCGACACTGGCAAAATGAGCCCTAATTTGGGCTTGGTTGCCAAAATTAAAAATAAGAAGTATGAGGAAGTATGGTTAAAAAACATGGAAGAGTTCATAACTCTATAACTACGAAATATCTCGGTACATTCATGGAGGTGATTCGGGTACTTCGTGGTCTACCTTTGGGCTTCTGCTAGACATTACCTATTTGGGACTGTATAGTGTAGGCATTCACGAAACAGTGGTAGGTGTCGGAGAATCGGATTGTTGGTGTGACTCGGTTGGCTCATTTCATTATCATGGTATAAGGATTTTGATATACTGGAAACAGCAAAATTGATATGAGTTTTTTTTTTATACCACTAAGGTGGCAAACAAGCATACGGCCCGCCTGATGGTAAGCGGTTACCGTAGCCAATGGACGCTTGCAACCCCAGGGGTATCACTCGCGCGTTGCCGACCAATTGAGTTTGAAGTCTTGAATGAAAAAATACAGCCTTATTATGAAATAAAAATCTAGATAATTTTATGTTTCAAAAAAGAATTATGGCGAGCTCCATACATTGATTTGTACAAAAAAATAAAACATTTTAGAGGGTATTGAATCACTTCCAATGTTGAGACTACATTACCAGCAACATGTTAATATACATGAAATATTTTATAAACCCCGCAAAACATAACAACAACATAATGGTTTTGGTCGCGAATAGTCGCGATTCGCCGGCATGCCATAGAAATTCGCATTTTTATACCGGGGTTCTAAAAATATTTTAAATGGCTCAAGTAGTTTCTTAGGC
This sequence comes from Achlya flavicornis, assembly GCA_947623365.1. Classification (NCBI taxonomy): domain Eukaryota; kingdom Metazoa; phylum Arthropoda; class Insecta; order Lepidoptera; family Drepanidae; genus Achlya; species Achlya flavicornis. Next base: position 10,733,519 of record OX392491.1, read on the forward strand.
ACCAAGGATCAATTATAACGTCATTCCAACGTCTCTAAAAATCTTTATTTTTTTGTACAAATCTCGCCATGATCCTTTCGATCACTTTATTATTTCCTAATATCTATAAATATCTACTTAGTACATAAAACCGCAATGTATTGCTTATAGAGTATCATTTATCGGTGTGTGGCCTACTCTATAGATTTACTCTGCTGCCGTCGCTTGTCTATGGATTTGTGGTCGCAACTCGGCTTCCTCGCTCGTTTGTTCTAATAAATAGACAGTGTACCTACATGAAATTAACAGAATTAAATTCAATAATAGATTTAATAATAATAATAAAATAGATAGAGTATTGGCAATAAAATTTACTGAATACAGGTAATACATCAAATATGTAATAAATACTCGTCATCATCATCAGCCTATAATGTCCCACTGCTGAGCACAGGCCTCCTTTCACAAATGAGGGTGAAAGGGAATGGGCGATACTCCACCACGCGTGCCCACTGCGGATCGGTGGAGGTAGGCTAGTGGTCAACCTACTGTTGGAGTTTTCAAGCCGCCTAGACCAACTAGCTTAACGACTATCACAATTAAGTGATAACCGGGACCAACGGCTTTACGTGCCTTCCGAAGCACGGAAACGCTCGATCTGAAATACCACTAGGCGGTCACCCATCCAGGTACCGACCACGGCGGAGGTAGCTTAACTTTGCCGATCGATTAAGAACAGTTTATCATGCTACACCACGAGCGCTTCGTTCCTTCGTTTTAATTAATACTCTGTATTTATTATTGACTAGTATGTATTTATTATTAAACTAGCTTTATGCCCGCGGCTTCGCTCGCGTAGACTATAAGATTTGTTCGCGTAATAAACGCTAAGATATTAATTTCGTGAAGATTCCTAATTGTTCTTGTGAACTCTGTGGCCAATGCGATGATGGGAGCGCGGCGCGGCGACAGCTGGTGGAGGACCACGTGCTCCCATGCATCAATCATCAATCAGCCAGGACTTTAAATTTTTATTTTAAATGAGTATACTCTCCTACTTTGGCCACATAGCGAGACGCGGTGATGAAAGCTTGGAAAAGTTGGTCGTTGTTGGAAACGTCGAAGGCAGGAGATCACGCGGAAGATCCCCTACTCGATGGACGGATCAACTACGGGAAAAAGGTTCCAGATTCTACGACGTGGTCCAGTTAGCCGCCAACAGAAGTCACTGGAGGCAAGCCGCCCACGCTCTATCAAAGACGTCCGGTGATCACGATCTTCAGCCATGAAGAAACGACCACAGAGAGAGAATTTTAATCTTTTATATAAAGCCGGCCAAGCTCAAGACTTAGTCTCACTCGCGCACCGACGGCTCTGACCTTCCTTGGACGTATATTTATTGGATTGGGCCATCACTGTTGTTTAAAACCGGACCGCATAATTAAGTTTATTTGTGAAGGAATTTGGATGATATTGAAAAAACTGTGCTAGTTAGAAACATTGTTTTATTTTTCCTATACTTTTTCCAGATTTTTCGCATTGCGAACCTCGGAGATTGGCATTATTCATCAACAGTCAAAAAGTCTTAAAAAATAATAGAAACATGTTTTAAAATGTACAAATAAAGCCCTTTACCATGATACCTCACTTAAATTTGTAGCCCTGCTTTGAAATTTCAGGGCCCACTCTGTTCACCTTCACAACCGTAAAAGTAAAAAAATATATATTTGCAATAAGATAGATAGATAGATAACGCTTTATTGTTACACCACATGAAAAAAAGGTTGGGTAAGCAATATTTAAAATTATTCCAAATTTTAAGTCAACAGCATTACTGGTTGTTGAAATATACCTACCGCTCGCTGTAACAGTCGAACAGACAGACTAACTGGCACTATAAGGGTTCCATTATTAGCTTAAAATTTTAAATGGTTTAAGAAAGGAAAGAGAAATTGGACTCTGGCTGCAAGCAGGTTCTCTCGATATTAATTTGGAGCAGCCCGAGAAGGGAGGTTCCTCCCCCTTACATCGAAGTTGTGTTCCTGCAGTGAGTAAGGTCGCCAGAGCTGGGTGTAGGGGACCAGTATGTAGTAGGCACCAAATAATACCTACCGCTGCCGGCACAGCGACTCCTCTCAACCTTCAAACACTTTTTCAAGAAGGGTGTAGAGAGAGATTCGGTAAAGCGTGAGTGATACCCCTGGTGTTGCAAGCGTCAAGAGGCAACGTTAACTGCGTGCCATCAGACGAACAGCAAGTTTTTTATATGTCCTGTCTTCGTCATAAGTGTAACTATTTATATGCCCTATATATGCCTATGGCTACCAGTATGGTACTTTTGTCGATCAGGCTGGCCACCACATACTATGGTGCGTAAAAATCACAGGCAGGATTCCGCTCCACTCCGACTTTAATGACATCATTCATAGGGCTCTTGCCAGAGCTCTCGTGTCGGCTATTCGTGTATCGAGTGGCTTGAAGCGTAACGATGATAAGAGGTCCATCTGACATTAATGTCCTGGAGCTCATTGTATTTTTCGCGACATATCGAGGCGTCTGATTGATGGTTCCTATAGCCAAAGGGCTGACGAATACTCCAGCTAGAAGATAAGCATCACCATATAAAATGGCATCACCCGCCGCCTGCAAAGTTTGGGCACATTACCAACTGGCAGCAAATTAGATCAGCATATTCTCTTTGTGAACTGCTGGTCTCTTTTTTTTTTATTTGTGTTCTGTTTGTTCTCTATTTCCCACTTAGTCTGTAAAGCAATTTCATCATATTTGAATTATTCATGGTCGTTTTTGAGAAATCGATGAACATACATGAAAAAAGAACATACGCGTCCAACTTAGAGTTTCCTCCTTCTTTTTTGAGTCGGTTAAAAATAGGATGCCTTTTATCACGGGAGAGTTCCCGCGAGGGTGGTACAGTGGGAATAGTTACTCGACCCAGAGCTATGCCATATGTAGGCAAAGAACTTTTAATGAGAACACATCGTGAAGTTTTGCAGGTTCGATTCTTTCTTAGGTAAGCCTTTTTCATAAGTTCGTCGATGCAGCTGTACTTATTTGTAGCTTTTTTTTGTAGTGAACAAAACTAAATGGTCAAACGGGAGAGCGCTGATGGCTCTCATCAACCGAAAAACTTATATTAGAATCATTGATCCTGTCATAAAATTGTGAGAACGAAACCATAGTGCGATTCAGGAAAAAGACAACGCCATCTAGTAGTTCTCTCCCTCTGTGTCTGTGCCGTGAGACGGCCTGTAAATAAATAAATTGAGATATCTTTTTTTCCCGTGAGCCGATTTTTATGAAACAAAGCCTAGTTGAAGCGCCAAGCAACGCTCAATTACCCTGTGGAAACCCCATGCAAATCCGTTCAGTGGATTCGAAGATTATCCTGTTCAAACAGACAAACAGACAGACAGAAAGACAGACAGACAGACAATTTTTTTTTAAATGGTATTTATGTTTTGTGTTAGTCATTCTACATCACCCCCAATCAGTTTTTGGTAAATATATTCAATGTACAGACACGACTTTTCTACAGTTTTATTATATGTATAGATATTATATATGTACTAGCTGACCGGCGCGACTTCGTTCGCGTGGTGCCTACCCTTATCGCTTAGGGGTATGAAAAATAGATAGTAGCCGATTCTCAGACCTACTGAATATGCATATAAAATTTGGTAAAAATCAGTAAAGCCGTTTCGGAGGAGTAAGGTAACTAACATTGTGACACGAGAATTTTATTTATAAGAATTAACAGACACATAAAGGCTGATGATTGTCTTTTTCGTGATGATAATGATCTATTTTTAAAGAAAAAAAAATAACTGAAAAGAGAAAAACAAGCTCTTAAATCTATAGAATTTTGAATATAACTAGAATTTTATAAGGAATTGCAATCGGGGACAACCAATAACCTAAGTATGTATTTTTTTGTAATATTTGTTTATCCCCGACTGCAATACCTTATAAAATTCAAGTTATATTCAAAATTCTATAGATTTAAGAGCTTGTTTTTCTCTTTTCAGTTATTTTCTGTTTTACGCAGTCGGGTTTTTGTTTCTTTTAATAATTTAATTTATTTCAGACTTTTTAGTTTCATTTGAGCGGTACGGTAAAGTAAGGCTACTAACCATCGCAACTCTTTGAGTTACGTACGGTAACCGCTCAGTAGTCTCAGTAGGTACCTACTGTCCTTGCATTAAAATTGGTTTTTTGCAGTTTACGTCAAAATGGTAGCATAAAAGTATTACAATATATACATATATGGAATGGGCTTTTTACAAGCTTTCATTTGATACCCATATTGTTATAATAACGAATTTTTTGTTTTTAATACCCCCCCTATTTTTTGATTCGTAGACGCCTTATAAAATTAATATACCCTATGACACTCCCACAGTTAAGACGAATCTATCGACACCTCATATGCTTAAATCCATCAAGCCGTTTAGGCTGCAGAGCGTGCCAAAGAAATAGACATACATACATACATTCGTCATTCGTCCGCTGTCAAGTAAACTACTAACTCAGTTGTACTCGTATCTGATTAATACCTACCCACTTATTTATAATGGTTACATACATACATAAACTCGAAAAACATAACCCTCCTTCCGGGTCAGTCGGGTAAAAAAAACAAAATCTTCTGTCCTGCCCTGTTCCCAATCATTTGTGGTCAGTTTACGTACGTATTCTTCCATTTGACCCCTCCATCCGTCATTCCAGCAAACACGCCTCTCTTCCTCATAATATCATCTTACACAAATCTATCCATCTTTTCTTTTTTGGTAAGCGGTTACCGCAGCCATATGGACGCTTGTAAGACACCGTCCGCGTTACCGACCTTTCCCCCCTCCCCTATGAGCTCTGGTGACCTTACTCACGCGCCGGAACACAACTTTACACAACATAAAGTTATTTGTCTGCGGTATTCTGTAAGGTGGAGGTACTTCCCCAGTCGAGCTGCTCTTTAAGCTAATAAACGCTAGACTCTACCTCTCTTATTTTGTGCCTAAACTGAACAAAATAACGTTTAGATCCCTTTTTGTTTGAGATAACTTCAATATATTATTACTTTTCACACTTTCGCTCGTATAAAAAGAGAATAAAATTGATGACACAAGACTAGATTGTGCCAGGTAAAAATAAGCCTTGTCGTCGGTACAGGTTTCAATCTATGATTGACATTCTATACTGGACCTAAGCCTTGTTACAATTAAAAACACTTTAAACTGCAGCTACGATCATCAAAACTTAAACCTGTGATCTGTCACCAACATAAGGCTGCTTTTCCACCAGAGATGTGCTATGCAGCTATGCTGCGAGGATGTAATAGCTAAGCTGTGAAACTATGTGACCATTTCCACTGATACTAAGCTATGTAGCTGTGCGAGTAAGATGTGCTATGAAGATGCGCCGCCGCAAAGTAGCTGCGCGAGGAAGATGCGCAGGTCGAGCTATGCGATGTATAACTTTTTGCTTCCACGATGGCATTTCTACTTTTAGCGACAAACGCGGGCCTACTGTAGGTACTCAGGTCTGTACATAGCTACACCACTCTCGACCATCCATAGCACGCATCCTTCCATATAAAAAACATATCTTAGTTGGATCCGTTTCCACCAGTGCTAAGCTATGTGCACCAATGAATATGATTGGTGTATATCAAACGCATCCATAGCAACGTAGCATAGCATCTCTGGTGGAAAAGCAGCCTAAACCTTTATTAGTTAATAAAACCACCAGAAAGAATGCAGCTCAACAAATTCAGAAGACAGATGCTCGCTTACCGAACCGATAGATGTCCTATCTATGTAAATAAGTCGCATAATATTAACCTAGGTTGTTATCAATTTAATCTGCTATTGAATATTTATTATGCTAAGTTGATACAAATTAATATTACATCATTATGTGCCTTAAGTGTTAGGTGTTACTGTAAAATCTTGAATATGGGAATATGTTTACATTTTTATCATAACATATCAATTCTCCTACATTATATCCTATTAAAAGGAAATGCTGGTGGCGTTTGTTCCATACAAACGTAATCGTCAGTTTCCTCTCTGGATAATGACACTAGATGATTATTTTACCATGCAATATTTATTGTGAGGAGAATTTATTAATATAATAATTATTAACTACCCTTATGGATTTTATAAATACTTATTTATTTACAGCTATTTAATAATATGTAATATATATTTTCTATTTTTTATGGTTTAAAATAATTATTTATTTATATTGTGACTGTGGTTTCAATTTAATTTAATTTTTGGTTTTTAATTCTATTTTTAATTCACCGTCCAAATGTCCGTGATTCACACGTGGCTTCAGCCGAAAATCAGCGCTGTAGTTATCTGCAGCACATGCTGAGCTGGGGCCAATTGGACCCACGATATCACACACTGTTATTATATTTGTATTTGCTATTGTATTGTTTTTTATGGTTTTTTACGTCTTTTAGTTTGTATATGTTGTATGTTATTATGCTGTTTTTTTTTTTTTTATATTTTTATTGTGTTGTGTGTGTATCTGTGTTTTCAATAAATAAAATTTTATCCTTTTTTATCATTTATCTTTTTATCAATCAGTAGGTACTACTGCATGTCCCTCGGTTGTGTTTTTCATCATAATTTAATTATTATAAGAAGAACGCCCTTATCAGACGTCCAGCGAACAAATTTGCCAAATATGAAAAAACAAAGGAAAACCGACAGACAAAGCCAAAGCCCTTCTTATTAGGATTCTTGTTTTTTATTCGATCCAGTATTGGATGAGAAAACCGGGGATTACGAAATAGCGATTTCGTCTAATTTAAATAGGTATAATCGGGCCAAGCTGTCGTTGTCTCTATTGCCCTCGGGCGGGATATCTCGGGAATAGCGCGACAACAATACATATGTTAAAAACCAATTGTTAAAATTTCTCGCAGCCATCCTTTCCTCTTAATACTTACTATAAATGCGAGTTTGTGTGTATTTTTGTTATCGCTCGTAACGGCTGGACAGATTTAGGCGACACATGGCATAGGTTAAATTGCAGGGTGCGGTAGAAAATTATGGATATATTCAAGTCGCAAATAGTAGAAGTGCGGCATAGCATTGACTAGGTATCTCTAACTTCTAGAATTCTCTAAATCTATGCGTCACAACATTTAATAGGACTTCGACCTTCTAAGCGATTACACAGGAGATAAGTCGCGACAGAATTATCAAAAAACCTGTCTATACATTACTCTATGCATCCACTTCAGTCGATAAGTCAAGCTCTGAAAAATTACCATTGATCGCCAAGAGCATGCCGTTTCTTAGCTCCGCTTTATGTTTATAGCCAGAGAGTCGCTGATTCACTTTCCATGAGATTCCGTCGATATCTCTTGTACATGGGCAGGTTTTAGGCCATGTTTGATTAACATTAGATAAGCAATACAAACTGCACACTGGCTGTCAAACTTTGCTAAAATTTCGCCCCTTAAAATGTCTCAAATGAAAAATTAACTGTTGTTTACTGGATTGGCCGTTTTACCCTTCTACGTATCATGATTTAGGGTCACCATTCACTTTAACAGCACGGCTACGCCTCGGCATTTACCTTGTCATGCAAGTGAGGCCTTTAAATCGTATGCGTTAAAGTAAATTTTACAATGACTAGATAAAATAGTTGAATAGCTTCGCGGCACGCTTGCCGCTACAAGCCACTAGTCCTGCTGACTACACGCTTCCAGCGAGCGGTCCGTTCTCTTGCTACGTGACGCCAGCAAGCGGTATCTTGCCATAGCCGCGCCACCAACTTCACCAGCTCCGAACCGCCTGCGAGTTGCCACCTCGCAGTCGGCGCACTGGCAGCTAGTGGTTGGATTGAGGTGAGGCGGTGCCGGGCCGTTGCTGCGATGGAGCGGTGCTGACATAGTGGGCGATGACCTTTAACCAGTTTCATGTAATTTGTATTGTCTATAAAATTGCAATTTAATGTGTGAGTATTTAATGTATTGTTATAAAAGTGATTTAATAAAACTTACTTATTAATCAGCAATCTGTATTTAACTATACCGGTTTTCTAGACCATGGCTATACCGTGGTTTATAATTCTATAGCTAAATGACGTAAATCTAATCTTCTCATCTTTTGTGAACGATGTGTAAAGTAGTTCTGTATAAATAAAATCTATTAAGATGGTGGAATTTCGATTAAAACTAAGAAACCTACGTACACATAAACTTCGACAAAACATTTTATTAAATCTACTGTAAATAAATATGACTATAATTTATGGTCCTCGTTTTATTCTTAATCCTAAGTAGTACAAAAATACCAAGTAACTAGTGAGGACATTGAATAATAGGACTGTTTTACGAAAAACTTAAACCGACTTCAAAGTACACCAAGAAGTAATCTAATCCTGGTCTGATGACAATGGGACCAAACGGGAAGTGTACCCTTCCAGATAAAAAAGGATTTTCCAAATCGGTTAATAAATGACGGAGTTATGAGGTAACAAACATAAAAAAAACAACCGAATTGAGAACCTCCTCCTTTTTTAGAAGTCGGTTAAAAAATAGCAAATAACATATTTATATCTCCATGAGTCAGTCTCACCTTTTTTTATTATACAATAAAAAGCGTGGTTATATAAGTCGTGCAATAAAATTCAAATTAAACTTTTTATTTAATTGTACCGTGTGATTCTCCGATCATAGATCTACAAGATAGGCCTCATGTTAAAATATCACATTATTAAGGCGATAGCTCAGAGATGTCGATATTGAATGACACATTCCAGGATATTAATGCTGTGGCGAAGGTTGTGGGTTCGCAATGCAATGATACCAATACCTTAGCACGGTAGTAGAAATTGACAATATGTTACCAAGCACCAACTGCAATATTTCGATAGGTGCACTTATAAACCAGCAGTCTTCTAATATGCCCATGTCATGAAACATTAGCTTATATTTATTATACCCATAGAAATAAATATACCTATAAAGAACGTCGGCATACTACACGAATATATAAAACAGGCCAACTGCTGCACGTAACAGCTACGTTTTACGCTCCTTCTGCGTCATTCTGCCTGTCATAGTGACGTTCGTAATGATAGCAGTTGTTGAAATATTCCAATTAAAGTCGGGAGAAATTTAAATAAGAATAAATAAAATAGCCCCTAACAGTTAGGGGCTATTTTTTCGACTTAATCCTTAATCAAAGATTAAGCCATTATAAGACGTGCTTATATTGGTTGTCTCAAACTTATATCGTCGTTACTACGACTTCACAACATAAGAGATATTACAATCTAGAGACGTCTCTGATCGGAGATACGAGCGATCGTAAAACTTCGCAAATCAATTTATGATATCTCCGTTTACAGCTCTCGTTTGATTTTAAGCTTGATTGATAGCAACAGGTGTGGTCATTGGGTCACCAATTAACGTAATTCAATTATAAAATCAAAGTGTTAAGTGATTGGTCTGAACTATGAGATGATTTAAAAAGATTTTAGTAGTGTTATTACATATTTTGTGTGTATTTTTTTTATCGCTCGTAACGGCTGGACAGATTTAGACGAAACATGGCACATAGATAGGTTAAATTGCATACATAGCATTGGCTATGTATCTCTAACTTTTAGAATTCTCTAAATCTATGCGTCACAACATTTAATAGGACTTCGACCTTCTAAGCGATTACACAGGAGATAAGTCGCGACAGAATTATCAAAAAACCTGTCTATACATTACTCTATGCATCCACTTCACTCGATAAGTCAAGCTCTGAAAAATTACCATTGATCGCCAAGAGCATGCCGTTTCTTAGCTCCGCTTTATGTTTATAGCCAGAGAGTCGCTGATTCACTTTCCATGAGATTCCGTCGATATCTCTTGTACATGGGCAGGTTTTAGGCCATGTTTGATTAACATTAGATAAGCAATACAAACTGCACACTGGCTGTCAAACTTTGCTAAAATTTCGCCCCTTAAAATGTCTCAAATGAAAAATTAACTGTTGTTTACTGGATTGGCCGTTTTACCCTTCTACGTATCATGATTTAGGGTCACCATTCACTTTAACAGCACGGCTACGCCTCGGCATTTACCTTGTCATGCAAGTGAGGCCTTTAAATCGTATGCGTTAAAGTAAATTTTACAATGACTAGATAAAATAGTTGAATAGCTTCGCGGCACGCTTGCCGCTACAAGCCACTAGTCCTGCTGACTACACGCTTCCAGCGAGCGGTCCGTTCTCTTGCTACGTGACGCCAGCAAGCGGTATCTTGCCATAGCCGCGCCACCAACTTCACCAGCTCCGAACCGCCTGCGAGTTGCCACCTCGCAGTCGGCGCACTGGCAGCTAGTGGTTGGATTGAGGTGAGGCGGTGCCGGGCCGTTGCTGCGATGGAGCGGTGCTGACATAGTGGGCGATGACCTTTAACCAGTTTCATGTAATTTGTATTGTCTATAAAATTGCAATTTAATGTGTGAGTATTTAATGTATTGTTATAAAAGTGATTTAATAAAACTTACTTATTAATCAGCAATCTGTATTTAACTATACCGGTTTTCTAGACCATGGCTATACCGTGGTTTATAATTCTATAGCTAAATGACGTAAATCTAATCTTCTCATCTTTTGTGAACGATGTGTAAAGTAGTTCTGTATAAATAAAATCTATTAAGATGGTGGAATTTCGATTAAAACTAAGAAACCTACGTACACATAAACTTCGACAAAACATTTTATTAAATCTACTGTAAATAAATATGACTATAATTTATGGTCCTCGTTTTATTCTTAATCCTAAGTAGTACAAAAATACCAAGTAACTAGTGAGGACATTGAATAATAGGACTGTTTTACGAAAAACTTAAACCGACTTCAAAGTACACCAAGAAGTAATCTAATCCTGGTCTGATGACAATGGGACCAAACGGGAAGTGTACCCTTCCAGATAAAAAAGGATTTTCCAAATCGGTTAATAAATGACGGAGTTATGAGGTAACAAACATAAAAAAAACAACCGAATTGAGAACCTCCTCCTTTTTTAGAAGTCGGTTAAAAAATAGCAAATAACATATTTATATCTCCATGAGTCAGTCTCACCTTTTTTTATTATACAATAAAAAGCGTGGTTATATAAGTCGTGCAATAAAATTCAAATTAAACTTTTTATTTAATTGTACCGTGTGATTCTCCGATCATAGATCTACAAGATAGGCCTCATGTTAAAATATCACATTATTAAGGCGATAGCTCAGAGATGTCGATATTGAATGACACATTCCAGGATATTAATGCTGTGGCGAAGGTTGTGGGTTCGCAATGCAATGATACCAATACCTTAGCACGGTAGTAGAAATTGACAATATGTTACCAAGCACCAACTGCAATATTTCGATAGGTGCACTTATAAACCAGCAGTCTTCTAATATGCCCATGTCATGAAACATTAGCTTATATTTATTATACCCATAGAAATAAATATACCTATAAAGAACGTCGGCATACTACACGAATATATAAAACAGGCCAACTGCTGCACGTAACAGCTACGTTTTACGCTCCTTCTGCGTCATTCTGCCTGTCATAGTGACGTTCGTAATGATAGCAGTTGTTGAAATATTCCAATTAAAGTCGGGAGAAATTTAAATAAGAATAAATAAAATAGCCCCTAACAGTTAGGGGCTATTTTTTCGACTTAATCCTTAATCAAAGATTAAGCCATTATAAGACGTGCTTATATTGGTTGTCTCAAACTTATATCGTCGTTACTACGACTTCACAACATAAGAGATATTACAATCTAGAGACGTCTCTGATCGGAGATACGAGCGATCGTAAAACTTCGCAAATCAATTTATGATATCTCCGTTTACAGCTCTCGTTTGATTTTAAGCTTGATTGATAGCAACAGGTGTGGTCATTGGGTCACCAATTAACGTAATTCAATTATAAAATCAAAGTGTTAAGTGATTGGTCTGAACTATGAGATGATTTAAAAAGATTTTAGTAGTGTTATTACATATTTTGTGTGTATTTTTTTTATCGCTCGTAACGGCTGGACAGATTTAGACGAAACATGGCACATAGATAGGTTAAATTGCATACATAGCATTGGCTATGTATCTCTAACTTTTAGAATTCTCTAAATCTATGCGTCACAACATTTAATAGGACTTCGACCTTCTAAGCGATTACACAGGAGATAAGTCGCGACAGAATTATCAAAAAACCTGTCTATACATTACTCTATGCATCCACTTCACTCGATAAGTCAAGCTCTGAAAAATTACCATTGATCGCCAAGAGCATGCCGTTTCTTAGCTCCGCTTTATGTTTATAGCCAGAGAGTCGCTGATTCACTTTCCATGAGATTCCGTCGATATCTCTTGTACATGGGCAGGTTTTAGGCCATGTTTGATTAACATTAGATAAGCAATACAAACTGCACACTGGCTGTCAAACTTTGCTAAAATTTCGCCCCTTAAAATGTCTCAAATGAAAAATTAACTGTTGTTTACTGGATTGGCCGTTTTACCCTTCTACGTATCATGATTTAGGGTCACCATTCACTTTAACAGCACGGCTACGCCTCGGCATTTACCTTGTCATGCAAGTGAGGCCTTTAAATCGTATGCGTTAAAGTAAATTTTACAATGACTAGATAAAATAGTTGAATAGCTTCGCGGCACGCTTGCCGCTACAAGCCACTAGTCCTGCTGACTACACGCTTCCAGCGAGCGGTCCGTTCTCTTGCTACGTGACGCCAGCAAGCGGTATCTTGCCATAGCCGCGCCACCAACTTCACCAGCTCCGAACCGCCTGCGAGTTGCCACCTCGCAGTCGGCGCACTGGCAGCTAGTGGTTGGATTGAGGTGAGGCGGTGCCGGGCCGTTGCTGCGATGGAGCGGTGCTGACATAGTGGGCGATGACCTTTAACCAGTTTCATGTAATTTGTATTGTCTATAAAATTGCAATTTAATGTGTGAGTATTTAATGTATTGTTATAAAAGTGATTTAATAAAACTTACTTATTAATCAGCAATCTGTATTTAACTATACCGGTTTTCTAGACCATGGCTATACCGTGGTTTATAATTCTATAGCTAAATGACGTAAATCTAATCTTCTCATCTTTTGTGAACGATGTGTAAAGTAGTTCTGTATAAATAAAATCTATTAAGATGGTGGAATTTCGATTAAAACTAAGAAACCTACGTACACATAAACTTCGACAAAACATTTTATTAAATCTACTGTAAATAAATATGACTATAATTTATGGTCCTCGTTTTATTCTTAATCCTAAGTAGTACAAAAATACCAAGTAACTAGTGAGGACATTGAATAATAGGACTGTTTTACGAAAAACTTAAACCGACTTCAAAGTACACCAAGAAGTAATCTAATCCTGGTCTGATGACAATGGGACCAAACGGGAAGTGTACCCTTCCAGATAAAAAAGGATTTTCCAAATCGGTTAATAAATGACGGAGTTATGAGGTAACAAACATAAAAAAAACAACCGAATTGAGAACCTCCTCCTTTTTTAGAAGTCGGTTAAAAAATAGCAAATAACATATTTATATCTCCATGAGTCAGTCTCACCTTTTTTTATTATACAATAAAAAGCGTGGTTATATAAGTCGTGCAATAAAATTCAAATTAAACTTTTTATTTAATTGTACCGTGTGATTCTCCGATCATAGATCTACAAGATAGGCCTCATGTTAAAATATCACATTATTAAGGCGATAGCTCAGAGATGTCGATATTGAATGACACATTCCAGGATATTAATGCTGTGGCGAAGGTTGTGGGTTCGCAATGCAATGATACCAATACCTTAGCACGGTAGTAGAAATTGACAATATGTTACCAAGCACCAACTGCAATATTTCGATAGGTGCACTTATAAACCAGCAGTCTTCTAATATGCCCATGTCATGAAACATTAGCTTATATTTATTATACCCATAGAAATAAATATACCTATAAAGAACGTCGGCATACTACACGAATATATAAAACAGGCCAACTGCTGCACGTAACAGCTACGTTTTACGCTCCTTCTGCGTCATTCTGCCTGTCATAGTGACGTTCGTAATGATAGCAGTTGTTGAAATATTCCAATTAAAGTCGGGAGAAATTTAAATAAGAATAAATAAAATAGCCCCTAACAGTTAGGGGCTATTTTTTCGACTTAATCCTTAATCAAAGATTAAGTAAGCCATTATAAGACGTACTTATATTGGTTGTCTCAAACTTATATCGTCGTTACTACGACTTCACAACATAAGAGATATTACACTCTAGAGACGTCTCTGATCGGAGATACGAGCGATCGTAAAACTTCGCAAATCAATTTATGATATCTCCGTTTACAGCTCTCGTTTGATTTTAAGCTTGATTGATAGCAACAGGTGTGGTCATTGGGTCACCAATTAACGTAATTCAATTATAAAATCAAAGTGTTAAGTGATTGGTCTGAACTATGAGATGTTTTAAAAAGATTTTAGTAGTGTTATTGGTACCTAATTTACGACAAATTTTTACTTTATAAAAGAATCAAACTTCACAAAGTACATCATAGTGTGTGTACTCCATACAGGTAGATTTAGATAGCATTTGAACATACATATTTTGCCATTTTTTTATTTTTCTTAGCTTTTCTTACTAGCTGTCCCCCGCGGTTTCACCCGCGTTCCCGGAATAAAAAGTAGCCTAAGTTACTCACCGGGCTATAACTATGGCTGTTATGCCCATGTTATGCCAAAAACTACGTAAATCCGTTGCTGCGTGATAGAAAGACTAACTAACAAATGCACTTTCGCCTCAGTAATATTATGACCGTATTGTGAAAAGGGGGCTGTTAAGCGAACTTCAAAAAGTTTGACAACCACTTAATGAAGGCTCACAGAGCATGTAATATACAGAGACATCGCAGAGATCACGTACCGAATGTACCGATGCAGCGTTGAGTTGTCTCGTAGCCACAGACCAGATAGCCTGTAGACCCAACATATTTTTTTTCTAATGAGAACAATTTTTTTTTAAAGTATGCGGAGGAGTGTTTTAATTGGTCAGTAGGGCGGAAGGGGTGCTACGGGGTGTTTTAATAATAAACATGTGTAATTTATAATGGTAGTAATACATTCTTGAGAAACCTAGATACAGATCTAAGTATTGTAACTTTAATAAGTTGAAACGCAGTTTTTGAAATAAAAAATAACCAACCGCGAGCTAACCGGTTGAAGAGAAATCTTTGAAAGTATCATATTTTATTTTGTGTATACTGAAAAATTAATGCGTGAATTAAGAGAAAATGAAGGCTGCAAGAAACTTGGAAAATAGGTTTTTAACATATCTATTGCTGTCGCGCTGTGCCCGAACTAGCCCGCCCGAGGGCGATAGAGACAAATACAGGTTGGACCGATTATACCTATTTAAATTAGACGAAATCGCTATTTCTAGTTATATGTATTTTTGTATGAATGAATAAAAAACATAATAGAACTTGGTCAGAGTAGCGCCTCTTATGCAGTACCAATAATAGGAGTCTAAACCTTACCTGGTCTGTGGTCGTAGGTATGTTATAAATTATATATAATGAGCCTCGCAGATGGACGGGAGACGGACGTGCGTTATATGAGTGTAGAGTAATGAGTTTACAAATGTACATCGAGTTTAGCTTGCGAAAGTAAATAGTTATTACATTCTTGTTGGTAATTCTTCTTTCATTACTTGGGTTCAGTAGAGAGTAATTATGGATACTTGTTGCCATTTTTTTATACTAAGTTAGGAAACAAACACGGACTGCCTGGTGGTAAGCGATTACCGCAGCCAATAGACGTGTGCAACTCCCGGGACACTCACGCGCTCCGACCCTTCCACCCTCCCCTATGAGCACTGGCGACCTTACTCTCGCGCAGTAACACAACATTCTTATATAGCTGCTTTATGAGTAAAGTAACTTCCCTAAGTCTAACTTATGTCAAAGATGGCCGTACAAACATGTACAATTTATTCCGTGTGAGAAAGTTCAACTCCGTTTTTTGTAGCATACAGATACAGAGGCTACCCAAACTACGCAACTGTCATTTTGCAACTCATCTTTATACCGTGTAAGTTATGTAAAAGGCTTGTAGGCTATTTTAAATTATGGAGCTTGACCATTGCACATTAGCTACCACATTCTTTGGAACTTTTTGCACATATACTTCACATCGAAATAGTATTACCCTAGAATAAGGGTGACAGCTGTAAAAACGGCCGAATAAATAAGACAACGGTGGCGCTATTTCAGTTTCAGTAGGTCCACGTTTGAACGTAGAACATTCATTCATGAGTGACATAATTTTGTTTTATTGAGTTTCCAAGCGGCCACTTTCACGATTTTTTGATTGTCTTGTACGTAACCCTTAATCTAGATAGAAGATAATATATCGATGATACTACAGCTTGTCTCATCATTTAGTCCAAAAATGTCCACTACATGGGCGACCAAATTTTATTTTAAATTAGGTACAGTATTAAAATAAGGATTAGTAGAATAATGCGCCATATCAATTTAATTTTCATACAATTTAGAAACCAACCGAGCCATTTGTATGCTCAGCAGGGAAGCTTCCCACGCTCAATTAAAAACTGCTATATCTCTACCACGTCAATCATGGCCAAACAGAAATTAGGTTATCCAAGCAATACAATAAAACACCTTTATTACTGCATCCTCTGTTTCCGTAGCATACTCTGTCACAGTATGTCGCCGCCATATTTGTCTAATTGGTCATAAAATACCGCCAATTCGTCGTTCCTACATAATGATGGCCAAAATATTTGACAATGTATTTTAATTAATTTTATTGTTGGTTTTTAATATAATTGGTTACAATGACAGTGAGGTATTGGGAAATCTCTTCATGGTTCAATGGTATAGAAGTTCGGGGTTTTATGTAGGTTTAATTAAAATATAATTATGTGATTGTTGTATTGAGCATTGAAGGGATGTACGGAAGCAATACCAGCGAATGCTTCAATTGCCAACCTCACCTGCACGCGGTCATCCTGCTGACTAACGAACGAGGTTTTGGCGACCGGCCGATGGCGGTATAGCCCCCCCTATCCTGGCACAGTTAAATCCACTGGCCTCCGTCGGGAAGCAGCGACGGTGGCGCGAAATAACTGGGCCCTGCGATCTCCAACCCGCCTGCCCAGCGTGGAGATTATGGGCATCAACCCCCCAAATGATAGACGCACAAAAGAAATGGCCCCCAGTTCCCGGTCGCCCTGCTATTCCTGGTCAAGGTAGCGGTCACGGTTACGGCAGGGCAGGGGGTGCTAGGAATCCCCGGGCTACCTCAGGCTACCTCAAACAACTGACCCTGGCAACGTATAACGGACGTACTCTGAGGCTTGACGAGCACCTAGCACAGTTGGAAGTGGAGCTGGAGAAAATAAGGTGGCATGTTTTGGGGTTATCTGAAGTCCGACGAGAGGGGGAGGACACCGTAACCTTAAACGGAGGTCACCTGCTATACTTCCGTGAGGGTGATCAACCATCCCAGGGTGGCGTAGGATTTCTCGTAAACAAGGCTCTCTCTAATAACGTTGAAGAAATCTCCAGTGTGTCAACCAGGGTAGCGTACCTCATACTTCGGCTATCTAAGAGGTATAGCCTGAAGATTATACAGGTTTACGCACCGACCTCGACACACCTGGATGAGGAAGTTGAAGAAATGTACGAAGACATATCAAAAGCCTTGAATAACACCACTAAGGCACACTTCAACGTTATTATGGGGGACTTTAACGCCAAAGTGGGAATCCAGAATCGCAACGAATCTCAAGTGGGCCCACATGGTTTTGGTAGTAGGAATCACAGGGGGCAAATGCTCGTCAACTTTCTGGAGAAAGAGGGGTTTTTCTTGATGAATTCATTCTTTAAGAAGAAGCCCCAAAGAAAGTGGACGTGGCGAAGCCCTGACGCTGTGACCAAAAATGAGATCGACTTCATCATGGCAGACAAAAGGCGCATATTCAGAGATGTATCCGTGATCAACAGGTTCAATACCGGATCTGATCACCGGCTCGTACGAGGCTCTCTGAATATCGATCTCAAGCTGGAAAGAAGTCGCTTGATGAAGTCCACGCTCCGACCTAATCTACTCCAAATCATAGCAGGCTCTGAGAAGTTCCAGAAACTTCTCGAGGAGAAATTCGATGCCTTGGAACCCACCGAGGACGTAGACGAGGCCTTACAGAACGTGGTTGGGACGCTGAGTAAAGAGGGCATCAAGTTCTGTAGAACCCAGAGTACAGGTACGAAGTCCAATCTCTCGGTCGAAACTCAACGGCTCATGACAATACGGCGGGAAGACACGCAAGCCACTCCGTCAGAGCGGTCAGGCCTGAACAAGCAGATTGCGAAGATGGTACGTCGTGACCTTCGGAGCTCCAATACGCGCCTAATTGAACAGGCAATAGAGCGAAACCGAGGGTCCAAAGTATTCACACAGCAGCTTGGAAGGAGCCACCTGACGAAGCTGACAACGCATCATGGCAATACCGCATTGTCGAAGCCGGAGATTTTCGCTGAGATTGAAGACTTCTATGGCCGGCTGTACGCTCCACATGCCCCTCAGACGCAGCGTGACATTCACGATTCTAGAGCCGCCCTGACTCGACACTATACCGACGAACTACCGGACATCAGCCAGGACGAGATTGTGTTGGCTCTAAAACAGCTTAAAAATGGAAAAGCCCCGGGTGAAGACGGAATTACTTCAGAACTTCTGAAGGCAGGAGGAATTCCTGTACTGAAGGAACTACAGAGCCTCTTTAACTCCGTCATTAACTGCGGGAGAACTCCAAAGGCTTGGAACGGGAGTATTGTCGTTCTGTTTTTTAAGAAGGGAGATAAAACCCTTCTTAAAAACTATAGGCCCATCTCACTCCTGAGCCACGTCTATAAGCTGTTTTCTAGAGTCATCACGAACCGTCTTGCCAGAAGACTCGACGAGTTTCAGCCACCGGAGCAGGCCGGGTTTCGAGGAGGATTTGGTACCATAGACCACATCCACACAGTGAGGCAGATTATACAGAAGTCAGAGGAGTATAATCGGCCTCTGTGTCTAGCCTTTGTGGACTATGAGAAGGCCTTCGACTCCGTCGAAACCTGGGCTGTTTTGGAATCCTTGCAGCGATGCCAAGTAGACTATCGTTATATCGAAGTGCTGAGATGTCTTTATGATGCCGCAACCATGAGTGTCCAAGTACAGGACCAGCAGTCTAAACCCATCCAATTACGCAGAGGAGTGAGACAGGGGGATGTCATATCCCCGAAATTGTTCACGAACGTATTGGAGGATATGTTTAAGACGCTGGACTGGAAAAGGATGGGCATAAACATAGACGGCGAATACATCTCACACTTACGATTTGCAGATGACATAGTCTTGATGGCGGAGTCGCTGGAGGAGCTACAACAGATGCTGGACGGTCTAGCATCAGCCTCGCGACGTATTGGTCTCGGCATGAACTTGGATAAAACCAAAGTCATGATCAATGATCACATTGATCCGGGACCAATCGTCGTAAATGGCCACCATCTCGAAGTTGTTCAGGAATATACCTACCTCGGGCAGATTCTGCAATTAGGTAGAAACAACTTTGAGAGGGAAGCCAAGAGAAGGATCCAGCTGGGCTGGGCAGCATTTGGGAAACTTCGTAGGGTCTTCTCGTCACACATACCGCAGAGTTTGAAAACAAAGGTTTTCAACCAGTGTGTCCTACCCGTTATGACATACGGAGCCGAAACGTGGACACTCACGGTACGACTAGTCCACCAGTTTAAAGTCGCTCAGCGAGCTATGGAACGAGCTATGCTCGGAGTTTCTCTGAAGGATAAGATCCGTAACGAGGTCATCCGTCAGAGAACCAAGGTCATCGACATAGCTCATAGAATTAGCAAGCTGAAGTGGCAGTGGGCTGGTCACATATGCCGAAGAACCGATAACCGGTGGGGAAAACGTGTTCTTGAGTGGAGACCGCGTCTCGGCAAACGTCGTGTAGGGCGCCCTCCAGCGAGATGGAGTGACGATCTGCAAAAGGCTGCTGGTAGGAAATGGATGCGTCGAGCCGAAGATAGGGCGAGATGGCGCGCATTGGGTGAGGCCTATGTCCAGCAGTGGACTGCTATAGGCTGATGATGATGATGATGATGATGTATTGAGCAAGGTTATTACTTCTGAGTTGAAGGCCGTAGTTTTAACCGGTTGATGTTTTTTTTTTGTTAACACCTTTATTATTTGTATTTTGTTTCCGTAGCCGACCCCGTCTTAGGGTCACCGCTCACTAAAACAGCACGGCGACGCCTCGGCATTTACCTTGCCATCATCTTGCCATGGAAGTGATGCATTTAAATCGTATGCGTTAAAGTAAATTTTACAATGACTAGATAAATAGTTGACACCTCAGGGCAAGCGCGTTCGCCGCTACAAGCCACTAGTCCTGCTGACCACAAGCTTCCAGCGACCGGTCCGCTCCCTTGCTGCGTGACGCAAGCATCTTGTCGCGCCACCAAAGTGCTGGCAGCTAGTTGTTGGATTGAGTTGAGGCGGTGTCGGGCCGTTGCTACGATGGAGCGGTGCTGATATAGTGAGCGATGACCCTTACTGTTTCAGGCTTCTTAGGCGCCGATCCCATAGCCAGCAGTTTAGGTTTCTGCGTTCCGCGTTCACTGTAATCGTTTTGATCATTGCACCCAGCGACCGCGGTGGTCAAGGAGAACACTTGAAGAACTCTAGACCGCTCGCTTAGGGATCGGCGCCTTACTCTTAAAATAATCAAGATAGTGCTATAATTCTAAAACTTTCTGACTTACAGATAATACACAGCGTAAACTAGTAGAGGGTATAATAAGAAAGTAATTTTGGAACTTTAAACCCTGAGGTATTTTGAGTTATAGAGCTAGAAAATTATGTTGATTTTATCATTATTGTACAGAACCCTCCACGCGCGAATCTGACTCTACCATGGCCTGGTTTTGCCCAAAATATTGACTTCACCTAATCTTCAACTTTTAACTGCATAAAAGAATTATTATATTTGAAGTTCAAATATAATATATAACTACCGCCTGCGGATTAGGCCGCGCCCCCTTCTTTACCCTACCCTACCCTATAAAAAATATCCTATGTCCGATTCCTGGTTCTAAGCTACCGCCCCACGAAAACAGCCTCCTGTATTGTTATTGCTCAATATGACCCGTTATTTTACTTTATTATTTTTCTATCGCTTGCAGACCTTTTTTTTCTTAGTCTGAGCTTGCAGATATTAATGCCTCGTAGAAAACTACTAGAAACATAAATTCGTACCTATCTATCTATGTTAACAAGTCCATCAATAAACTATCCACTTTATTCAACAAATTAGTGCCAGTATAAAACACACCACACTCGGTGTACCGTAATCCGCGAATCAAATCAAATAAATGTTTTTTGCTCAGATCTAACGGACGCCATCGCTATGAGGTATTCGACTGCACAGTTTCCATTTGACAATTAATCGATTCCTGTTTGTATTAGTTATCTGTGGTAACTGTCCGCCTATAAAACTTGTTCTGAAAGTATTTGAAATTAATCAAAGTTTTTATTCAAATAATTAAAAAATATGTTGTATTTGAATTTAGAATTGTCTTGTCATAACTAATTTTGTTTGCAATATATTGATGCGACGTTTATGAAACTAGATTCTGCCCCGCGTTTTTATTTGCGTTTTGTAGAGACAGTTTTCCCGTTAAATAAAGTATATTTTTACAAGCTTTTTTTGTATGTTCGGGTCAAATCGAAATCGAATTTCATCCACTTCCAGTGGTTGGATTGACTTTATATTTGGTATACATATTATATTGAAAGACAATGCAATTACAGTCAACAGAAAGTACAGTGACCAAAAACAGCTTGTATGAATTTTTTTTTAACAAAAACTTATTTAAGGTATAGTCTATTTATGCACGAAATTTAAGCCATTAAAAACATTCCGTCTCCTTAAAAGTTGCTAAGTATCCACTCGATTGAAATATTAGACTCGATAGCGATGAATATTTGGTCATGAAACACATTTTTGGCCATTTTACGTGTATTTAATCAAGGACATATGACTGACTGACGTATGCACAAACAGTTCAAACCGCAGGTCTTAGAAACTTCAAATGTTCCACCCGGCTTCCTTATAACAGGTGGAGATTTCGAGATGGCATATTTTCGAAACCATGTTGGGTTAGTCATACTGAACAACTTTTACTATGGGACCAACACTGAATTCTCAATATTTTTTATTTACTTTTCATACATTTTGATCGAGCAAGGTTGAAATTTACTATGGAAAGTAAAATTTTTTTTTTGAGTATTTTTTTTTTATATCACTAAGCGAGTAAAACGGGTATAACCGCGCGGCATAAAGCTAGTGTAAGCGCTCGTGGTGTAGCATGATTAGCCGTTCTTATTCGATCGGCAAAGTTAAGCTACGTCTGTCTTGGTCGGTACCTGGATGGGTGACCGCCTAGTGGTATTTCAAATCGAGCGTTTCCGTGCTTCGGAAGGCACTTAAAGCCGTTGGTCCCGGTTATCACTTAATTGTGATAGTCGTTAAGCTAGTTGGATGCCTCTTGGCGGCTTGAAAAAATCCAACAGTAGGTTGACCACTAGCCTACCTCCACCGATCCGCAGTGGGCACGCGTGGTGGAGTATCTGCCCATTCCCTTTCACCCTGATTTGTGAAAGGAGGCCTGTGCTCAGCAGTGGGACATTATAGGCTGATGATGATGATGATGATAAAGCTAGTTAGTACAAATTATAACCCAACTAGTAACACAGTAAATAAAACTATTCATAATGCAGTAAACTAGTTAAGTGGTAACTAGGTGTGATATACGGAAGCCATCTTAAATGTATTTATATTTATTACTTTTTATGGTGCCTCGTTAGGAGCAGTTGTAAAGCTATCTCTGACACAGCTCCAATACATGCAGCTACGGCATACAAACCACAGCTTATTGCAGCCATCATGTTCTTTTGCTGTTTTAATTTTTTTTAAGAGAAGTAGAGCTTAGCGTTTATTCGCTCGAAGAGCAGCTCGACTGGGGAAGTACCTCCACCTTACAGAATACCGCAGACAAATAACTTTATGTTGTGTAAAGTTGTGTTCCCGCGCGTGAGTAAGGTTGCCAGAGCCCATTGGGAAGGGGTGGGAAAGGTCGGTAACGCGTGAGCGATGCTTCGTGTATTGCAAGCGTACATATGGCTGTAACCGCTTACCATCAGGTGGGCCGTATGCTTGTTTGACGACTAAGTCGTATAAAACAAAAAAAAAACACGTAAGCCGACTAGTCTCCTAGCACGACGGTCTATTGAGTCAAGGGCCTCCAGCTGGTATTTGGCAGATCCATCCCAGAGGTGACAGCAGTACTCGATGCAAGAACTTTGTACAGTTGCAATAACTGATCCGGCGTGAAGTACCGCTTCACCTTACAGAGGAATTTTCTACAGCGGTTTTAGCCTTTGACTCATTAGAACTACGAATTTTTTTTTTAAGCAAACTAAACTTTTTTTTTTTTTTTATACCACTTAGGTGGCAAACAAGCATACGGCCCGCCTGATGGTAAGCGGTTACTGTAGCCTATGGACGCTTGCAACACCAGAGGTATCACGCGCGCGTTGCCGACCCTAATACTAAACTAAACATAAACATATCAGTCAGTAAATAAAAAGCATTTTAAATTTCCTAATACTTAGTTTATTTACATCTGCCACCCCTTAATGCTGGGTACGCCCATGTCTGTGGCTGTACGGAGATGGATGAACTTTTGCACATTGATAGATCATGCCCTGAAATAAATTGTATGATGCTTTTATCCTGAGAGAATCTAGGGACTTTCAAGTTTAGAGTCTTCGACATTAAGGTGCGGACTGACTACGATTTTGACAGCACTCGTTCTTCACTGGAATAGAGTTGAAAATGGTAAATCAAAAATGTGTAGACTCTATGAAATGGACATTTATTTACGGGTTTTCTTTAGATTATACATAATAAACACAGTAAATTGAATAAGTGTCCGGTTAACATTCTAATATAATTCTGTATCTAATATATTCTTAAAAATAAAATTATTGTCATCGCTGAAAATACGGAGAATTTCGACGCGAAAGATTTTTTGTGACGTAACTTGGGATTTTTTTATTGGGACTATCAAAGCACTTTTTAATATTCTATTCGGTCAATATTGTTCTCAAAACCCTCTTCTGTCCACAGCATTTTTTTTTCAGGTATTTTCATTGCTTTAAGTCATACTCGACACTCAAAGAAACCCATTTTTGTGAATTTGAGGTAAGACCTAGTCTTAATTGGCAAGGCAGCCCATTTTTCGTAGTAGATAAACTAGTAAATAAAATAAAATTGCAAACAAATAGAGTACTATTCCAATGGAAAGCTTATCTTTTAGTTTTTACACGAGTACTGGTGATACAAGCAAACCCACAGGTTGATTTAACTGAGCGAGTTAATCGTAGCTCAGTCGAGCTATAAACTAGTCCAGAGGTATCGCTCGCTTATTTATACAACTGATAATAAGGCATCGATGGTTGAGGCTTGTTCATTTGTTTGTGCTTGTTTTAATCCGTTGAGAAAATGAAAATAAATAACCTGGGACATATCGTTGCCAAGCAGCAGTATTCAATTAGAGTATGGAAGCCACGCGAGTTTAAAAAAATGCATACCGCTCGGCTGCAGCCAGGATACCGTAATACCAGGATGCAGGAGTGTCTCTCGCGCGTTGCCAACCCTACAAAAATCTCTTCACTTCCTTGAAAAATCCCATGCAGTACATCTGATGAAGCGCTCGTGGTGTAGCATGATTAGCCGTTCTTAATCGATAGGCAAAGTTAAGCTACGAATGTCATGGTCAGTACCTGGATGGGTGACCGCCTAATGGAGGGAGCCGCCTAATCGAGCCACAGGTTGTTGAATGGGCTCCCGGCTTAGTGCCCCAAAGGGAGGCTAGCGACTACGGTCAAACATTTTGTATGAAATGCTTCCAAAAGTATCCACTAGAGGCGGTGCTCGTCATACAAAATATTCGCCGTAGTCGCTAGCGTGTGTAGATTACGTTAGCGTAGAAAACTCAATGTAGAGGTACTGTACTCCCTTGGGGGCACCACGGCTGAAGCTCATATCATCAGATGTCATCATCATCAGCCTATAATGTCCCACTGCTGAGCACAGGCCTCCTCAAATGAGGGTGAAACGGACTGGGCGATACTCCACCACGCGTGCCCACTGCGGATTGGTGGAGGTAGGCTAGTGGTCAACCTACGGTTGGAATTTTTCAAGCCGCCTAGGATGCCTCCAACTAGCTTAACGACTATAACAACTAAGTGATAAGCACGGAAACGCCCGATTTGGAATACCACTAGGCGGTCACCCTACCAGGTACCGACCACGACAGACGTAGCTTAACTGTGCCACCACCATGCCGTAGTTTAATTCAACAAATGCCCATCTTCGATAGAACTCGATCCAACGACTGTCTAAAGCATTTAATTTATAATTCACACCTTAAAACAGTATTACGTAAACCCATTACGAAACCACATAACATTTGGACACGAAACATCAAATCAACAACATTGCTCGTTAATTAGGTGTGGCGTCATTCAGTCACTTGTCACTCAGTAGCCACTTGCAGATATATCACTTACACTTCACATCGTGCTTCACACGGACTGGCTGACAAGTGACCTAAGTTAAGTCACTTCCCGATCTACTGGTGGCCTAAATTGCAGTACATTCATTAAAACAGCCATAAAATAATGATTGGGTACCAATAACCAATCAACCAATATTGGTAAAGATCGGCCAACACATTGGCAATCTCTCTGATATTTCGCCGTTTGCCAGCTTTTCATCCTTCTAGTACAATTCAAAATGAAACGGACAGGTGCGAGTCTGAGACTTTTATTTCTTGGTTTAGGCCACAACGTTATTTATACGAATTTTGACGATTTAAAAAAATTGTGCGTTAGAAACTTTGTTCTATTTTTCCTGTAATATGTATATCAATGTTTATCAACTGTAATTATTTCACATATGATTATTAAAAAAACTAAGAAATATAAAAAAACCTATTTTAGAATGTACAAATGAAGATCCTTCATTATGACACCCTATTTAATTTTGTAGCCTTTGTAGTTTTAGGCCAATCATTGCGACCACTTAAAAAATAACATTTGCTGTAAGATAGTAAGCAATATTTAACACTATTCCAAATTTCAAATCAATAGCATTAGTGGTTGCTTAAATATACCACTGTGACAGAAGAGCCAAACAGCGGGACAAAGTATGGCACCATAAGAGTTCCTTTTTACCCTTTTGGTTCGGAACCCATAAAGCTTAGCATCTCAGCTGATCCCTCCTGAGCTAAAAAAATCCCGGGATATAAGAAGATGTCCTATCCTATGTCGATTCTAATCCAACGTATGATATGTGCGAAGATTCAACCAAATCTAACAGATGCTACGGGATGATTGAGTAACAAATATTTGCACGTTTTTATAGTACCTAGTTATTTCATAGTCTCTAGTGGCCACTCACTGCTGAGTCACATTTCCTTTATGGTGGGCCAAAGACGGCAGTTAATTAACAACAAGTGGTCACTTTTTACTTGTTGTGGGCTCTTTTCCGCAAATAGGCCGCTTAGTTGAGCCCTTTTTGCATGATTTTCTTCAGGACGGCTATGTATCTAGCCAGCCATGCTGTGCTCAGAAGCGCAGGACCTTCCTGGGCTGTCCACAGGCTTCGTGGAGCAACCTCACTGGTTCGAGGATTTGTGCCCGTTGCTCAGCCACTCCCTCGCAGTCTAAGATGACGTGGACCGCCGTTTCCTGTTCTCATGCGGACCCTGCACAGAAGACCACGCTTGATCATAGTCTCAGCGCTTGATGCTTATGAGTGACAATTCCTTGTGGAAGAGATGAACTGTGTTCGGTTCAGTATTGTTGGTATAGTAGGCTGCAAATATGATGATGACGATATTAATCAAAAAATCCTCAAATTCAATTCAATTTAATTCAAAATCATTTATTCAAATAGACCTTCGCAGGTACTTATGAAAAGTCTGACTCTAATACTCTAATACCGGTTCGGAAGGTTGCATTTGCTGAGAAGAGCCGGCAATAAACTCAGCAATTACTCTTTTCAAAACAAGCTTAGATTCATTACATAATATTTACATTCTAATCGCACTGAAAACAATTGCGTGCCCCGGCGCGGCGGCAAAATTACAAAGTAGACTGAATAAATATTTAATAAGTAAATAAATAGCAAACTTAAGCAGACCAGCCCCCACAAGCAGC
The DNA here is from genome assembly GCA_947623365.1 of Achlya flavicornis. NCBI lineage: Eukaryota > Metazoa > Arthropoda > Insecta > Lepidoptera > Drepanidae > Achlya > Achlya flavicornis. The sequence goes on from OX392491.1 coordinate 10,760,931, forward strand.
ACCTGTTCAGAAGTATGACGCGTGTGGCAGCCATCGCCCTCCTCGCCATATTGGAGGGAAGTGAGCGACCCGTCACACGACGCCGCCGCAAGCAAAGGCTTTAAAGTGAGCATGACTTACTTAAGTCTGCCTTAGAAATAAAAAATAACTAAAGGGAAACACTAAACACACAATTTGTTATCACTGTGACTATTGACAAGTTTAGACTAAATATCACAAAATAGAAAATATTACAATTAGACAGACATAAAGATTTTCATTATATTATAAAACTTGTAACGAAGCGGGCTTCGCACATTAAAGTAATACCAGTGGAGGCCCTAATTTGACCTGCCTACTTGGGTAACCTATCGGAGAGCTATAAAGACAACACCAATTAATGATTACAAAGTTGCCGCCAATCTATTTATTAATTATAAATACATTATCTGAGACTTTATAGCTAGCACTTAATTCTAACACAGTAAATAGAGGGCGCGGCGTGCTGGGAATCGCTCCTTGAACGTACTTTCCTGGGAGGTGACACCTAGTCGTATTTGGTAACCCGAACCGACCTGGGGCACCAATCTATGGAATGGTAACGTTCGAGGAGGTGATAAATATACTGGCTCACAGGCAGTGCGGTATCGGGGACGCGGATGGTACCCTCCGATTTACCT